>CM057344.1:659730137-660254606 GCA_030015575.1 Agapanthus africanus | reverse complement strand
GCATATATCAACTATACAGAGTGCAGGAACCAAATCGTGTGCATGCATACGCACAAAACCAACTCAGCTGTTTAAAATCGTAAAATCACAAACATGTGAAACTGAAGCACGAAAATGATATCAAGTGCAACACTGTGCAAAATCGTAAATACTCAGTAGGTGCAACCATGGTCCATGAAAACAAATATCATGAAACTCAATCATCAAAATCAATCCTGCGAATAGATCGCCCAAAATACCCAAAATCAAGTATGGCGGAATAGTACTGCTCAAGCGCATCCTCTAAGAATCTCGGCCAACTGTCGCGGTCACTAGTGGGACGTCTCGTCGATGATCATGAACTCTGTCCTGCTGGTGTGCGTAACATGACCACTCCTGGGTCCAAGTCTTCTCCGTGGATTACCAATCTTACAATCCATCGGCTCATCGGCCCTGTCAAGGCAGCATATCACTGGCGTCGGCCTCTGGCTCTCTGAATGCACGTGACACATCTGATCCTGGGTGCAAGTATCATTGCAGCAGTGTCCTGGAAGGAATCCTGCTCACGGTCTCTTCCATGTCTCGTCTCTGCCAACTGTCCGGAAATCATTGTCCTTTCCTATATCTGCATCTTGCTCTGGAACGACTGCATACTCATCGCGACTCCTTCTGGAAGGTAAGTCCAAGTACCATGCCTCGGCATGCGCAACGCCTCTCTGATGTCGGCGGAGTGGAACGTCGTCTCATCTAAATCTGGTGCGAACCTCTTACTCCACTTTTCTCTAATGTCGTCTGCTTTGGAATCGTCTCGTCACGGCTGCATGGACTGAGCTCCAACGGCTATCCTCGTATCTGGAGTCTCCCAAGAATGCATCTCACCACCTAGCATCCGAATTAAGTCGAGCCATCCGATCGAGTCGTCAAAACCTCATAATCTCCCCAAGAGCTCAACCTCTTGGGCACAGTTTAATAGTATCGAGTACATACCACAGCATCGGTGGTCCAGCCGTAGAAGGGCAAACCCAAGCCTCACTAATGGCGTCGTAGAACTGCCGCAAACCCGAAGGTTCAAAGGCTTTCATACGGTCATTATGTCGAGTTAGGGTTTCATTCTTCTAGAGGGACCATGGAATTGCCTGCATGTCTTTCCGACTACTTTAAACTTGGAATAATAGGTTTCTGACGTTCGATCGTCTCTGTCGACTCTCACCGTCTCCGCGTGAAGTCGTCTCTAGCTGGAATCAATCTATCTGATGACCTCGCATCGGGGTAGGCGAACGATCCACATGTCCTAGTCAGTCATCATCGGGTGACTAGCGACCTTCTATCATTTATTCGTACAACTCGCCCCGCAATAGCTCCAACATATGGGGCGATATCTCATCGCTCACAGCAACAACTGACTCGCTCGTCTGCACGCCGAACAGTGCCTCGATCATCATGAATAAGCAACACACCAACGGTCATCAAGATCTGGCTGGCCTCTATCATTAGCTCAATCCTCTAATGTCGATCAGCACATCCGAGTAACCTCATAAAGGCGATCCGCCAAACGCTCGTGGCGCGGAAACACAGTCAAAAGACACCTCTCTATAATCGGGTGTGTGTCGCCGGAATCATGCCCTGGTCAGTCCTCGTTCGTGCCGAGCTCGTGCTGACCGCAACTCTAGCCGTAGCTCTCCCTGCCCGTAATCGTGGCAGCAAAACCAAACTGGTACCGATGAGGCTAGATCAGGAAGGAATATAATACTGAACAAGGAAATGTACATCCTAAGGCTTCTTAAGTGGAGTGGCGTGTCGTAAATATGCCGCGGAACATACCAACGGTACGTCACTCTACTTTAGTCACCTATTCCATCAACCAAGGGTCATCCTACGCTCCGAAGGTAAAACCTAACGCACTGATACCAACTTTGTCACGACCCGAAAGTACGGAACATGACCGGCACTTAGACTACGAACGTCTCAAGGCGTACGTATGCTAAGTAAGCCGAAACCCAGAAATCCAAACCAAGAGAAGTAGTAGAGAATAGGAAGAACCATATCAAATCAACCTGTATGCAACATAATATACAACGCCTAAAGGCGAGGATCACAACAGAATGGAACTCAACCAGCAAGAAACTCAAGAAGTATAACATGCTACTCTATGGTCGAAAGAATAACATTACTGGTCTCTATCTCAAAAAATACAAGTTTGGTTGATGGAACTTCTAGATACAACTGAAATATAATATACAAGGTATAATGATGGGTAAGATACAATAAACCCACCTACTAGCAAGTCACCCGAAAAGAAACCGTGCCCGCAAAGCCGTAATGAAATCCGTACGGCGACACCTGCAAGAAACTGGGGCACAACAGGGGTGAGTTGCCAACTCGTGAGTAGAAAAAGATCTACGAACAGAAAATCGCATGAATAATGCAACCTAGGTCAATGATCATAATATATCCTCAAATATATGAATAACATGCAGCCTATAACAATGGCTAGGGTAATATCTAACCCGAGTGTGATCTCATGTGCCCGTGTCAGTGCCTCAGGTAGCAATATATCATATGAATGAGGTATGAATGCATGAAAACAGAATACATGTAAATGAAGAAACTGTTTTCATAAATTAGTGATATTTCCTTTGTATTTTTAAAATGAGGTATCATAAATGAAATCAGCATCAACAGTGTCTAGCATCGACACAAAACATAAACTCAATGTCTCAAAACCTCAGGCTCCGGCCATCCGGACTGGCCTGTATCATCAAATCTCAGTACCTCAATATCTCGAAATCTCAATGTCTCAATCTCAATATCTAGGGCGCCGTCAGTCCAGACCGGCCCCTACCATCCATCTCAAGACCACGACGGTATCCTCCGGATATCCGACGCGTCGGGTAAAATCACCGGTAGGTAGTCTCCCCCTGCCAGGCTCATCGTCATCACCACGAGCTTCTTGCCCCGGGGTACCTTACCGGGTCCACCATGTACCCGAAACGGTTCATCCAACTCCTCGAATCGGGTCTCCAAATCTATCAGCAAACTCATGGTGGACGACTCATACATCATGGGAAAAACCGCGCTTTTTATTTAAAAAGAGAAAGAAGAAGTTTGTATATGTTTTGCGGTTTTCCCCAAATCCAGAAAATCTCATTGGAATCCAAATCCAAAACCTCAATAGCACGTAAAAAGTGAATATATGCATGAGAATCCATGAATGCGGCATAACAATGAATAACAGTATGCATGAGGTAGCAGGTAATAACTATAATGTCTAAACTAACATATAAGGCAAGTACACTAATATCATGTCTAAACTATTAGCTAACAGGCTATGTCAAGCAATAATATTTTCTAAGGTGTACGTGACATGGCAATTACCGATGAAGATGTGTGTGAGCCGGCAAGTAAGTGTACGTGGTACATACGCATCATCGGTAATGGTGCTGGTGTCCTAACCACAAGATATCAACAGTAGAATATGAAGCATAATATAAGCATGTGATGCGGAGCAAACAACAATAATGAGCGGAAGCTGAATACTAGACGCAACGATAATTAATCTGTTTTAACCCAATATAAGTCCTACAATGGTGCCTTTTGAAATAACACGAATCGTGGGGTTTTGAAAATAGGGGCTACGGTGTTTTTAAGAAAAGATACGTTTTTTGAAATATCCGTAGGATCCCTTTGGCTGTCTTTAAAAAATACGCACGATTCGTAAGCTTTGAAATAGGTAGGAACCGAATCTAATCTAACAACTAACTAAACTAAAGGGCTACGCTATAAGCTAGACTACAGGTAAGGAAACCGCCTAACATCTGAGTCGATACATATACATACCTGTATATATATTAGTCGGTGATCCCGCCTCAATAATATCATATCCGATACCATATCTATAATCAGACATCCCAAGTCAAGAGTGCGGATCAATCATCAAGATATAGCTCGTACGTAAATCCGTCGTACGGCATCCCCAAATCTGGGTACGGGTCAATATCATATTCCTCACACTATTCCTCTGGTATCCTCTTTATCCAAGATCATAGTCTAGGGTACTGACCTTAGTCTAGGGTACTGACCTATGTCTAGTACAATACTAATATCCTCAATATACTCATGATCTGACTATTGATCGACAATCTCGTACAAACCGATATCGTCAGCACATATCATCATCAAGGGGTATACATCGCCCGATACGGACTAATATCAATATCCTAGCATATTATGCCTCATATCACGATCACATGTCGACCATTTATTTATAACACTATTCACCCGTATCGCCGCCGCAAGATCCGCTATAACACCAGGACGTACCTTAAGTACGAATCCTGCCATATCACCGAGATCACAACCACAAACAAATCTCATCGACTCAGCTCAATCCCAAGTATCCTCCTCAAATCCGTATGTGAACACATAGTCCCATACCCATGTGAACATATAAATATATTCCCATACACGCACATATGAAATAAGGAATGTATGCAAGTATGTATATGTGTGTATGTGTAAGTGTAGTGCACCCACTACCTAAGGTTTCGTAACCATGCACCAATCCAACACCAATATCCATCTAAAATCATCAATAATAAATCCTAACAACATATCATAAATTGTTGGTGTGTATACGCATCCGTATACATCACCACGGACTGCGGGGGTGCTATACGCCATCCACCCGACTTCTCCCCGTAGATATAAATCTACTCACCTGGTCCTTGCTAGCCGGTACCGACGTCGCCACGCGCTTGCTTGTCGTCTCGAAGTCCACATGGGGGTACCTACATATCATAACGCATCATATCGCATTAAAACTAAATTCGAAATCGAAACGGCATACGAAAATCAAATCGGCACGCGTATCACGCATAGGTCCAAACCTATCGCCTACGCATGCAAGAATAGTCAAACCAATCCTCGATGTCGATGTACAAACGTCAAACCATCGAGAAAAATCCAATCACACTCATTTGCACATTCACGAACACTAATTTTAATATAAAATAGGTTAAAACTCACAAAAACCCCAATTTCACTTAAAAAGTCATTTTTCCGAAAATCTAGCGAGCACAATTCACCGTTTTTGTACAAAACATGTTGTTTAAATGAATGTAGAGGCCAATAAATTTATTAAATATCTTAAATAAGTCATAGAAACAATTTCCGGAATTTAATCTCATTAGAATATAATTATTTAAAAAACCTAGTTTACCAATTATATAATTATCACTTTTAAATTAACAAATATGCAAACTAGCAACTTAAATTGGATTTAGCATAACATTAATATGTCAATTATATCACATAAACTAAATCTCACAACACAAAATACCAATTTAAAATCAAACTCCTCTCTTGAATTTTAAATCATGCACCTAAAACTAATTAAAAACCTAATTAAACAATTAATTAAGCTAACCTAAGTAATTAACAACACATTAAGCAAAAAGGTTAGAATTTATACCCAAATAATTTGAAGAACCCACAAGCACACTTAGCCTCCCAAATTGAAATCTAAATCCCTAGATCCATGCTATGGTAGCCAAATGAAAATGGGTAGGAGGTGGATTTTGATTTTGATTTTTGCTTGATTTCTTGTGGATTTTTCAAGCATTTTTGAAGAACTTTTTTAAAGAGAAGGAGATGAAGAATGAAGGGCTGTTGGGGTTCAGATTTTGGCCAGAAAATGAGTGGGGGAGGAGAGAGAGGGAGGTGGAGAAAAATGGGGAGAAAGTCAAAGTCAATTCAAGGTCAAAAGTCTAACTAATTCATCCATTTTCTTTTCTTTTCTTTCATTTCTTTTCCTTTGAAATTCAAGTGGGGAAAAAATGGGGGCTGCTGAATTTAGCTAAGGGAAGAAGTGAATGGGGGTGTGTGGGTGTGGGTACGGGTGTGGGGTGATGAAAAATGATAAATACAATACCCCAAACATCCATTTACGCTAAAAAAAAGCCTTTTTTCTTCAATAATTTCTAAACCGTTTTGGCAAATGATTTCGTTCCAAAACCACATGATAAAATTTTATTTAATGTTTTATGATGCACAAAATTTGTTTCAACTCATTCCAATTTGTAATTTTCCCTAATTAAATGTATTAGTGACGGCTTAAAATAATAATAAAATAATATTTTTTTCAGAAAATTTGAAATTTCACCAGCGGCTCAATAAACACCAAATAATAGCAATTACATAGCTAGAATGTGTATATTTAATTTTTATAATAAGATATTTGTATTTTGACTTTTTACAGAAAACCCCCTTATTTTACCGATTTTTTCGAAATTTCACCGAAACGATTTTCAAAACGTTACAATCTTCCCCCCTTAAAGAAATTCGGTCCCCGAATTTAAATTCAAACTCCCCCAATTACTAAAACATCTAAGAAAAACCATCAAGTCGTCGGGGCTCCGAAATTGTAAATACATAAAACAAATCGTAGCGCAGCGCATGCGCTTGAAAAATGATTATATAACTCAAATCAAAACTCCGTCAAGTATCCCGCAATCATCGGAGTCATGAAGAAGACATTAATGCCAAATCCAAATCAAAACCAATATGTCATACTCGAAACTATACATGTAAAAATCGAATCTATATCTGTAAGTATCTGAAGGAAATGCATGCCAAATCTCTTTAAGTCGCTGTGCAACGCGTATAACACTGCACAGTGGCGGACGTCTATCATAAGAAAATAACTATATATATATATATATATATATATATATATACCTTTGTTTGAAATGTACGTTCCGCCGTTTTGAAAACAATTTAGAAGGGTCTCCTTGTTTTAAACATTTCGTGTCATATCAGACACGTAGGTAAATACTGAGGCTATAGCTCGTTTTTTGGAAATCCCCTCAATAACTATCAATGCATGCAAAATATATTCAGATACTGTCCTCTGACTAGTCCTGCTCAGTACGAAATCACATAGCAATATCATAAAAATATACTGCTCTATACGAAATAAATCCCAAAATATGCACATGAATGCTACGTGCGTCTGGTGCGCACGGAAATCAAAATCCATGAATGTGCCATACATACGCACAGAAACAACATCTAAGTGCATCGGGTGTGCACGAAACATCTGTCGTTGGCAACGTGTGTGCCTGACAGCAAAATCAGGTGCATCTGACATGCACGAAAAATCTCGAATTAGTGCATCTGGTGTGCACCAAATCGCATCTCGTAACAAGCGCCCAACAGGCGCTAAAAATCCAAATCAGGTGCATCCATCATACACGAAATCATGAAATCCAATATCAAGCGCCGAACGTGCGCAAAATCAATCAGGTGCACAAGGTGCACAAAACAAATATCGAGTATCACCATCGAAATCGAAGTCTAGTGCATCTAAGTGCACGAAAGGCGTATCACTGCACTGCAAGCATATATCAACTATACAGAGTGCAGGAACCAAATCGTGTGCATGCATACGCACAAAACCAACTCAGCTGTTTAAAATCGTAAAATCACAAACATGTGAAACTGAAGCACGAAAATGATATCAAGTGCAACACTGTGCAAAATCGTAAATACTCAGTAGGTGCAACCATGGTCCATGAAAACAAATATCATGAAACTCAATCATCAAAATCAATCCTGCGAATAGATCGCCCAAAATACCCAAAATCAAGTATGGCGGAATAGTACTGCTCAAGCGCATCCTCTAAGAATCTCGGCCAACTGTCGCGGTCACTAGTGGGACGTCTCGTCGATGATCATGAACTCTGTCCTGCTGGTGTGCGTAACATGACCACTCCTGGGTCCAAGTCTTCTCCGTGGATTACCAATCTTACAATCCATCGGCTCATCGGCCCTGTCAAGGCAGCATATCACTGGCGTCGGCCTCTGGCTCTCTGAATGCACGTGACACATCTGATCCTGGGTGCAAGTATCATTGCAGCAGTGTCCTGGAAGGAATCCTGCTCACGGTCTCTTCCATGTCTCGTCTCTGCCAACTGTCCGGAAATCATTGTCCTTTCCTATATCTGCATCTTGCTCTGGAACGACTGCATACTCATCGCGACTCCTTCTGGAAGGTAAGTCCAAGTACCATGCCTCGGCATGCGCAACGCCTCTCTGATGTCGGCGGAGTGGAACGTCGTCTCATCTAAATCTGGTGCGAACCTCTTACTCCACTTTTCTCTAATGTCGTCTGCTTTGGAATCGTCTCGTCACGGCTGCATGGACTGAGCTCCAACGGCTATCCTCGTATCTGGAGTCTCCCAAGAATGCATCTCACCACCTAGCATCCGAATTAAGTCGAGCCATCCGATCGAGTCGTCAAAACCTCATAATCCCCCCAAGAGCTCAACCTCTTGGGCACAGTTTAATAGTATCGAGTACATACCACAGCATCGGTGGTCCAGCCGTAGAAGGGCAAACCCAAGCCTCACTAATGGCGTCGTAGAACTGCCGCAAACCCGAAGGTTCAAAGGCTTTCATACGGTCATTATGTCGAGTTAGGGTTTCATTCTTCTAGAGGGACCATGGAATTGCCTGCATGTCTTTCCGACTACTTTAAACTTGGAATAATAGGTTTCTGACGTTCGATCGTCTCTGTCGACTCTCACCGTCTCCGCGTGAAGTCGTCTCTAGCTGGAATCAATCTATCTGATGACCTCGCATCGGGGTAGGCGAACGATCCACATGTCCTAGTCAGTCATCATCGGGTGACTAGCGACCTTCTATCATTTATTCGTACAACTCGCCCCGCAATAGCTCCAACATATGGGGCGATATCTCATCGCTCACAGCAACAACTGACTCGCTCGTCTGCACGCCGAACAGTGCCTCGATCATCATGAATAAGCAACACACCAACGGTCATCAAGATCTGGCTGGCCTCTATCATTAGCTCAATCCTCTAATGTCGATCAGCACATCCGAGTAACCTCATAAAGGCGATCCGCCAAACGCTCGTGGCGCGGAAACACAGTCAAAAGACACCTCTCTATAATCGGGTGTCGCCGGAATCATGCCCTGGTCAGTCCTCGTTCGTGCCGAGCTCGTGCTGACCGCAACTCTAGCCGTAGCTCTCCCTGCCCGTAATCGTGGCAGCAAAACCAAACTGGTACCGATGAGGCTAGATCAGGAAGGAATATAATACTGAACAAGGAAATGTACATCCTAAGGCTTCTTAAGTGGAGTGGCGTGTCGTAAATATGCCGCGGAACATACCAACGGTACGTCACTCTACTTTAGTCACCTATTCCATCAACCAAGGGTCATCCTACGCTCCGAAGGTAAAACCTAACGCACTGATACCAACTTTGTCACGACCCGAAAGTACGGAACATGACCGGCACTTAGACTACGAACGTCTCAAGGCGTACGTATGCTAAGTAAGCCGAAACCCAGAAATCCAAACCAAGAGAAGTAGTAGAGAATAGGAAGAACCATATCAAATCAACCTGTATGCAACATAATATACAACGCCTAAAGGCGAGGATCACAACAGAATGGAACTCAACCAGCAAGAAACTCAAGAAGTATAACATGCTACTCTATGGTCGAAAGAATAACATTACTGGTCTCTATCTCAAAAAATACAAGTTTGGTTGATGGAACTTCTAGATACAACTGAAATATAATATACAAGGTATAATGATGGGTAAGATACAATAAACCCACCTACTAGCAAGTCACCCGAAAAGAAACCGTGCCCGCAAAGCCGTAATGAAATCCGTACGGCGACACCTGCAAGAAACTGGGGCACAACAGGGGTGAGTTGCCAACTCGTGAGTAGAAAAAGATCTACGAACAGAAAATCGCATGAATAATGCAACCTAGGTCAATGATCATAATATATCCTCAAATATATGAATAACATGCAGCCTATAACAATGGCTAGGGTAATATCTAACCCGAGTGTGATCTCATGTGCCCGTGTCAGTGCCTCAGGTAGCAATATATCATATGAATGAGGTATGAATGCATGAAAACAGAATACATGTAAATGAAGAAACTGTTTTCATAAATTAGTGATATTTCCTTTGTATTTTTAAAATGAGGTATCATAAATGAAATCAGCATCAACAGTGTCTAGCATCGACACAAAACATAAACTCAATGTCTCAAAACCTCAGGCTCCGGCCATCCGGACTGGCCTGTATCATCAAATCTCAGTACCTCAATATCTCGAAATCTCAATGTCTCAATCTCAATATCTAGGGCGCCGTCAGTCCAGACCGGCCCCTACCATCCATCTCAAGACCACGACGGTATCCTCCGGATATCCGACGCGTCGGGTAAAATCACCGGTAGGTAGTCTCCCCCTGCCAGGCTCATCGTCATCACCACGAGCTTCTTGCCCCGGGGTACCTTACCGGGTCCACCATGTACCCGAAACGGTTCATCCAACTCCTCGAATCGGGTCTCCAAATCTATCAGCAAACTCATGGTGGACGACTCATACATCATGGGAAAAACCGCGCTTTTTATTTAAAAAGAGAAAGAAGAAGTTTGTATATGTTTTGCGGTTTTCCCCAAATCCAGAAAATCTCATTGGAATCCAAATCCAAAACCTCAATAGCACGTAAAAAGTGAATATATGCATGAGAATCCATGAATGCGGCATAACAATGAATAACAGTATGCATGAGGTAGCAGGTAATAACTATAATGTCTAAACTAACATATAAGGCAAGTACACTAATATCATGTCTAAACTATTAGCTAACAGGCTATGTCAAGCAATAATATTTTCTAAGGTGTACGTGACATGGCAATTACCGATGAAGATGTGTGTGAGCCGGCAAGTAAGTGTACGTGGTACATACGCATCATCGGTAATGGTGCTGGTGTCCTAACCACAAGATATCAACAGTAGAATATGAAGCATAATATAAGCATGTGATGCGGAGCAAACAACAATAATGAGCGGAAGCTGAATACTAGACGCAACGATAATTAATCTGTTTTAACCCAATATAAGTCCTACAATGGTGCCTTTTGAAATAACACGAATCGTGGGGTTTTGAAAATAGGGGCTACGGTGTTTTTAAGAAAAGATACGTTTTTTGAAATATCCGTAGGATCCCTTTGGCTGTCTTTAAAAAATACGCACGATTCGTAAGCTTTGAAATAGGTAGGAACCGAATCTAATCTAACAACTAACTAAACTAAAGGGCTACGCTATAAGCTAGACTACAGGTAAGGAAACCGCCTAACATCTGAGTCGATACATATACATACCTGTATATATATTAGTCGGTGATCCCGCCTCAATAATATCATATCCGATACCATATCTATAATCAGACATCCCAAGTCAAGAGTGCGGATCAATCATCAAGATATAGCTCGTACGTAAATCCGTCGTACGGCATCCCCAAATCTGGGTACGGGTCAATATCATATTCCTCACACTATTCCTCTGGTATCCTCTTTATCCAAGATCATAGTCTAGGGTACTGACCTTAGTCTAGGGTACTGACCTATGTCTAGTACAATACTAATATCCTCAATATACTCATGATCTGACTATTGATCGACAATCTCGTACAAACCGATATCGTCAGCACATATCATCATCAAGGGGTATACATCGCCCGATACGGACTAATATCAATATCCTAGCATATTATGCCTCATATCACGATCACATGTCGACCATTTATTTATAACACTATTCACCCGTATCGCCGCCGCAAGATCCGCTATAACACCAGGACGTACCTTAAGTACGAATCCTGCCATATCACCGAGATCACAACCACAAACAAATCTCATCGACTCAGCTCAATCCCAAGTATCCTCCTCAAATCCGTATGTGAACACATAGTCCCATACCCATGTGAACATATAAATATATTCCCATACACGCACATATGAAATAAGGAATGTATGCAAGTATGTATATGTGTGTATGTGTAAGTGTAGTGCACCCACTACCTAAGGTTTCGTAACCATGCACCAATCCAACACCAATATCCATCTAAAATCATCAATAATAAATCCTAACAACATATCATAAATTGTTGGTGTGTATACGCATCCGTATACATCACCACGGACTGCGGGGGTGCTATACGCCATCCACCCGACTTCTCCCCGTAGATATAAATCTACTCACCTGGTCCTCGCTAGCCGGTACCGACGTCGCCACGCGCTTGCTTGTCGTCTCGAAGTCCACATGGGGGTACCTACATATCATAACGCATCATATCGCATTAAAACTAAATTCGAAATCGAAACGGCATACGAAAATCAAATCGGCACGCGTATCACGCATAGGTCCAAACCTATCGCCTACGCATGGAAGAATAGTCAAACCAATCCTCGATGTCGATGTACAAACGTCAAACCATTGAGAAAAATCCAATCACACTCATTTGCACATTCACGAACACTAATTTTAATATAAAATAGGTTAAAACTCACAAAAACCCCAATTTCACTTAAAAAGTCATTTTTCCGAAAATCTAGCGAGCACAATTCACTGTTTTTGTACAAAACATGTTGTTTAAATGAATGTAGAGGCCAATAAATTTATTAAATATCTTAAATAAGTCATAGAAATAATTTCCGGAATTTAATCTCATTAGAATATAATTATTTAAAAAACCTAGTTTACCAATTATATAATTATCACTTTTAAATTAACAAATATGCAAACTAGCAACTTAAATTGGATTTAGCATAACATTAATATGTCAATTATATCACATAAACTAAATCTCACAACACAAAATACCAATTTAAAATCAAACCCCTCTCTTGAATTTTAAATCATGCACCTAAAACTAATTAAAAACCTAATTAAACAATTAATTAAGCCAACCTAAGCAATTAACAACACATTAAGCAAAAAGGTTAGAATTTATACCCAAATAATTTGAAGAACCCACAAGCACACTTAGCCTCCCAAATTGAAATCTAAATCCCTAGATCCATGCTATGGTAGCCAAAGGAAAATGGGTAGGAGGTGGATTTTGATTTTGATTTTTGCTTGATTTTTTGTGGATTTTTCAAGCATTTTTGAAGAACTTTTTTAAAGAGAAGGAGATGAAGAATGAAGGACTGTTGGGGTTCAGATTTTGGCCAGAAAATGAGTGGGGGAGGAGAGAGAGGGAGGTGGAGAAAAATGGGGAGAAAGTCAAAGTCAATTCAAGGTCAAAAGTCTAACTAATTCATCCATTTTCTTTTCTTTTCTTTCATTTCTTTTCCTTTGAAATTCAAGTGGGAAAAAAATGGGGGCTGCTGAATTTAGCTAAGGGGAGAAGTGAATGGGGGTGTGTGGGTGTGGGTACGGGTGTGGGGTGATGAAAAATGATAAATACAATACCCCAAACATCCATTTACGCTAAAAAAAAGCCTTTTTTCTTCAATAATTTCTAAACCGTTTTGGCAAATGATTTCGTTCCAAAAACCACATGATAAAATTTTATTTAATGTTTTATGATGCACAAAATTTGTTTCAACTCATTCCAATTTGTAATTTTCCCTAATTAAATGTATTAGTGACGGCTTAAAATAATAATAAAATAATATTTTTTTCAGAAAATTTGAAATTTCACCAGCGGCTCAATAAACACCAAATAATAGCAATTACATAGCTAGAATGTGTATATTTAATTTTTATAATAAGATATTTGTATTTTGACTTTTTACAGAAAACCCCCTTATTTTACCGATTTTTTCGAAATTTCACCGAAACGATTTTCAAAACGTTACAGTGCGTGTGTGTGAATTCAGGGGACATTCTTTCTCGACATGATAGTATGCTATCTGGTTGTACTTTATCTTGACATGTTCATTTGATCATGCTTTCACTCATTTGGTACATGTTGATAAAGTTCTTAGGATATTTGCTTGACTACTGAGATTATGATGTGGATCATACTAGTGGGACATATGTAGTTTGTGAGCATATCCTTAAAATGTTCTTAGTCGTGGGTGTATCGAGACGGGGCATCGATATTACCAGAGTAGACTAGCGTATACGTTACTTGTCCTATATGATGGGCGATGGATGATCCCATATCCATTGGTGTGGTGACACCAAAGACCGTATACGGGTGCTCAGTGAGACTGGGTACACTGAACGGACTCGCCGAGAACTTCTATGTGGTATTATATCTATCGTCGGATAGCATTTCTCAGGTGACACTGGTACAGGTTAGTCTATAGACCCGAGATCGTTATAGAGTCTTGTGTGCCTCCCACTGTACTTTGATCTCCACCATACCACAGCTCTACTGAGACGTGCAAACAGGTGGATTTTGGGTACAGTCCCAAGGCATATGGAGGCAATGAGCGATAGGTGGGGTTTCTTCTCTCTCGGTATTGAGGGTTGCTGTTGCGCTATTTACGATTGGCTATAACAGGAAGTCTCTGGCCAGGGCTGCTGAGATTTACTGATAAGTGTTATCGGTAGTTTCTCGATCTGTTATGAGCCATATACCGGCATAACTTATTGGGTTAATGGGGTCGACGATGCCATCCTTAGACTTGATATGTAGCACTATTGACGAAGAGACCGGACTGTACGGTATGTGTTGCCAGTTGGTTCGACGAGAGTTTTAGCAGGTTCGCTTGTGTTTCTTCTGATCGCTCAATACCTGGGAGCCATTACGTACAGCTTGTGCAACTGATGGTTTGTGGGCATATGATGTGATCACTGCCTACTGCTAGCGTATTGACGAGTCTTAGAGTCCCACAAAGGGGTCTCCTAGCTCAGGCGAAACGATGTGAGGTGCATACGAGATATGCGCGGGAGCTCGATTAAATGCGAGTATTTGATACCGTATTTTAATCGGTCGTTTACTATTGGACGGGTCGTATATGATATGATCGGGTTATTAAATCAAGCGTTGATTTAATATTAAGTCCATTAGCTCATTTATTAAAACCTATTTCTTTATGATGCATGCATGAGTGTATGTATATGTTGATATGGATGCACACATGCAAGCATACTTGTGTCATGGTTGATGATACTTTGGTGGTGGTAATGCAAGACTCACATGGTAACATATTTATATATTTTGATTATTTGAGAAAAGCAAAATGGCAATAAAATCATAGTTGACTATTCAACCCTCTTCTCTTTTGTTGAGCAAAGTCAATACCATGGTTTCATTGCCCATGGTTTTGTAACCCATGGTTTTTGCTTAACCTCAAGTCATAAAATATCTAGATATTTTGTAACCATAGTTTAGCATGGCATAATTCATTCACTTGGGATTATGTTGCATTATTCACTTGAGTAAATTTTATAGCCATCTGCTTCTTCCTCTCTCTCCTTCAAGCTCTTTAGGGTTTCAAAAGTGAAAGAAGAAAATAAAAAGAAAAGGTTTTTAAGTGAGATCCAAACACATATCACCAATCTATACTAGTCTAATCCATTAGTGTAGATTGTTTGCTCCACTTCTTCATAAATCAAGTGAAACTAGGAGCTTGAGCAAAGGGACTTCGTGGTGGATCATCGTGGACTTGGAAGTATTCAAGCAAACCGGTTCAAACCCTACTTGATCCAAGGAGTCACAAGAGGAGGTCTACAAAGGTTGTATTACTTACCTCTTAGTGTTTGATACTACTTAGTATGTGATACTATATGTTGTTACTCTATTTTTCTAGTTCGATTTATGGTTTGTATTGTTTAGCACCCCCTAAAATTTTAATATAGCATGTGTGATGCAACCCAAAACCTAGGATGGTGCTAGAGAATCCCTACATATATATTGGTGATTTCATCATTATAGTTGCGGGGGTGCTATACGCCACCCATCCGACTTCCCCCGTAGATATAAATCTACTCACCTGCCAATCTCCTTACTTAGTCGAAGTCGATGTGCTTCGTCGTCTTGGATATCCACGCGAAGGTATCTATAAATCAACACACATCATAACGTTATTAGAACCAAGTCCGAAAAACCGATACGGCACACGAAGTGCTCATAGGTTAGAACTTATAGTCTACGCATGTAAAACAACCAGATAACTCTCGTCGTTGACGTTCAAACGTCTAATGATCAAATCCAAATTCAAATATCAAAAACCAAGTTTCAGAAATCGAAAAAACCCGAAATCAGCGACAAAGGAAATCACTCTCAGATTCTACCCTAGGTCAAACTAGGAGATTTTGCATATAGGGTTAGTCTACATATCTAATAACAATGCCACTAACCAAAAATCACACCATACCCCCACAATGTGGCCGCAATTTGCGGTTACAACAGATAAATCTGCGGTCATAACTAGGTGTTTGGGTCTCGAGTTTCAGGGGTTGCTTCATGGTTGCCTACTCATCTCACTGTGATGGAAACTTATTTTATGGGTCTCTCGGGTCATCCCAGATTCCAAAATATCATCAAAATCTGTCAAAAATCCAATGTCAGAAAAATTCTAAGTTCGCATATTGGGTTCTAGTCTCTGGTCTTGGCCAGTAAAACATCACAAAGGTCTTGTAAATACTCACTAAACCTCAATAACAACTTTACAAGTCAACACCCACTAAACATCAACTAGAAATTTTTAAGATCACATATCTCACTAAATCGAGTTCTAAACTAAACTAGAAGGTTAGGAAACTAATTACAAGATGAGAAGTAGAAATTATAACTCTTGGAAGCAACTCAAGAAAAACCCTAGATGGTTGAAAGCTTTCAAAATCCAAACTTAAGCTTGCTATGCGGTGTAGGATGAGCTTGTGTGCATCTTTAATGAAGGTGGTGTGGGTGTTTTGATGAAGATTTGGAGATGATTCATGGGGGTAGGGGAGGGTGAAAGTGGAAGGAGGAGATGAAGAAAATGGTGAAGTGAAGAAAGAAATGAGAATGAGATGAAGGAAATGGTTAAGTGTAGGAGCCATACTCTCTCTCTCTCTCTCATGCCATGCTTCCATGTCATAATTGTGTCATCCCACTCTCTCTCCTCAATCAAGTGTCCTCTTTTTCTTTTCTTTCCTTTTTCCTTTTTCACTCTCATTTTAATAAAACCAAATAACACAAATACAAGTGAAACAACATGTAACAAAATGCAATATGTCATGGTATACCAGCCAGGGTTGTTCCCCTCCGAAGGACGGCGCGACATGGACGTCTTGCCTGAAATTCGGGGCAGATGCTAATTGGTGCTATCCGACCACCTCTCCGAAGATGCCAAGTTGATTTATGGCACCATGTATCGAAGGTTTAAACGGATGCGGCCGATGTAGCAGACTTCGTCAGATTCCCCCTCGTTTGAGGGGTTTTTGATTGTGGGGACGCTCTTCCCTGCAGGCGCAATCCCCTGCAGTTAATTACGCTACCGCATCGCGGTAACAACTTTCTCCTTCTCCAGATGGTCACTTCGTGTCGTGTGTGTTTATTTTATGTTTTGTTGCCCGTGGATTGTTTACGGAGACCGAGTTATGTCGTCGCCCGTAGGGCGTGGACTAGTCCAAATCCGTGTTATCTTAGATTTGGGTTTGGGGGTTTGGTTTGAGGATACGTTAGCCATACTTGAGGCTAAGATCAACTCAAACGTTTGTTAAGGATACGTTAGTCTAACTTGAGACTAAGATCAACTTAACGGGATCGTTTAGATCCGACAAAAGAACGTTTGGGTTCTATTGTTCCAGTTTAGGGACATGGTGGTCCATTGAATATATGGCCGTCGGGACCCGTCACCTCTCTGACGACGTTGAAGGATTACAACGACAGATGTCAGAGGGGTTCAGGGATGTACCCTCGAACCAGAGTTAATTGGGGGAGATTCATGGTCCAGTCTGTTTGAAGGTTTAAGGATACGTTAGCCATCTTTGAGGCTAAGATCGACTTAAACGGGACCGTTTAGATCCGACAAAAGAGCATGCGGGGCTCTATTGTTCCAGTTTAGGGACATAGTGGTCCATTGCTAGTTTAAGGACATTGCAGTCCATGGGTAGTTTAAGGACATTGCGGTCCATGGGTAGTTTAAGGACATTGCGGTCCATTGTTAGTTTTAAGACATCTCGGTCAAGGTTAAGGACGTCGTAGTCCATGGGTTTAAGGACCCCACAGTCCATTGTTAGTTTTAAGACATCTCGGTCAAGGTTAAGGACGTCGTAGTCCATGGGTTTAAGGACCCCACAGTCCATTGTTAGTTTTAAGACATTTCGGTCAAGGTTAAGGACGTCGTAGTCCATGGGTTTAAGGACCCCACAGTCCATATCAATGTGTGGTCATCGGGACCCGTCACCTCTTTGAAGACATTGAGGAATTACAATGCCAAGTATCAAAGGAGTGAAGAGATGTACCCTGGAAACCGTAGTGGATTAAATAGTCTTTGGCCCAATTTGGGATCAAGACCAATTAATTATGTTATGAGCCCATTAGCCCAGTTAAGTCTGAATTGAGGACTTATGGCCAGCTTGGGCTAAGTCCAATCATGTCTGGAATATTGGCTTCCTGTTGGTCCATTGAAGGAGAGACTTTGTCTCTGGCCATTTAGCCAATTGGGCCAATGCCTAGTGTTAAACACTACAGACCAATCAGTGTTGAACACTGGGAATGAGATTGACAAGTTAGTGTTTAACACCAAAAGATAGTTGGTGTTAAACACCAGCAACAAGGCTTTCAAATTAGTGTTAAACACTGAAACAGATCAGTGTTAAACACTGGCAATAGAGATCTCAAATTAGTGTTAAACATTAAGGTAATCAGTGTTGAACACTGCAAATAAAGTTCTTTGATTAGTGTTGAACACTAAGGCCCAACAGTGTTTTAACACTGGATTCGGGAGTTCCAATTTAGCGTTAGACGCTGAGGCAAGAGGGGTCACGTGGTAGCACGTGAGGGCGCCCTCCCCTCGTTTGTTCTGCTGAAAAGATCACCTCTTTTGGAGCATCACGTGTCATCACGTGACGGGTGTTTAAATGAGGTATGTTAAAGCTTCTGCCAAGGGTCACGCGGGTCACGTGAGGCACTGCCTCAAAGGGCTTTCTGTAGATCTTTTGGGGGGGGGGGGTCATGTGGTGACACGTGACCCTTCTTTTCTGTAGTTGTTTAGAAGATCTGTTAATCCCTTTCAGGAATTAAATTCCTCGTAGGGTTGAACCCTGACAATAATTTCAGAGGAATTAAATTCCTAGTTTCTTTTGAAGAGTTGAACTCTGAATTTTCTGTAGGAATTAAATTCCTCATATATATGAAGAACTGAATAGGGTTAAACCCTAATAAAGCTCTAAGGAGTTAAACTCCCGCTCTTTGTTAAAGAATTATTCTGGGGAATGAGATTAAGGGAATTAAATTCCTGTTGTTTTAACAGAACTAAGTTCTTAACTAGGGTTAAACCCTGATTCTTTTCATTCTGAAGGAATTAAATTCCCATAACATAGGGTCAAACCCTAATTTTATTTTAAAGTAATTAAATTCCTATAGTTCTGTGAGAATTAAATTCTCGTGCTTCCATTCCCTCTCTATGCTTTGGATCTGCATGGCAGGATCTCAACCCATTGAGAATTAAATTCTCAACTTCAAGGGGAGATGTGCACTTTACAGATCCTCTATCAAAGAGAGAAGAAATATATCCTTCTGTTTTATATCAGAGTTAAACTCTGTTGAGAATTAAATTCTCTTTTCTTTCAAAAAGCCTTCCCTTTCTTACGTAGGGTTTTCTTTTGCAGAAGATCCAAATTCCTCAAAGTATCCAGGCTCTCTCCCTTTTCTTCCCTCTGCATATATATATTTTCCTGTGTGTCCCTTGGCTCCTATTTATAGAAGAAGCAGCCGAGTCAATTAGTTTTTGATGAATCTTTCATTGAGAGATTTGATTTGCATCCATCATTCGTTTTGGACCTTTGGATTATTAGGTGAATTTTATTCACCATTGGATTTTAAATCCAAAGATTCTCCTTTGTTATTTCTGTTAGATTTGAAGGGGAAATCTTTCCAAATTCGAGATTTTCCCATAGATAGATGATATTTAATCACCTCTGAATCTTTAATTCAATCGATTGCTTTTGGAAAGATTTGAGAGGTCTTTCTCAGAATTTAATTCTGTTAACAAATGGGCTTTGAAGTCGGTCACGTGTGGCCACGTGACCCTTGGTCACGTGTGGCCACGTGACCCTTGGTCACGTGTGGGCACGTGACCCCCTTGGAACGAGCCTTCTTCCTTCTTTTTACGCTCTGTCTTCTGGTTGCTGCTTAACTATCACGTGCCACCACGTGACAACTGATCACGTGTGAGCACGTGACCCTGGCATGGAGCCTTCTTCTTGATTTAACCGGAGAATGAGTCTGATGTTTTGAGTGTCACGTGCCAACACGTGACCCTGGTCAAGTGGGAGCACGTGACCTCTTCTGAAGCCTTTTTCTTGATTTGCTCAGGGAGCTGTTGGGTTTTGAAGCCGCTTTTGATTGTCACGTGCCAACACGTGACCCAGGTCACGTGGGAGCACGTGACCCTTTCTGAAGCCCTTATCTTTGATGTAATCGGGAAGCTGAATTTGCCTTGCTGATGCTTTTAGGTGTCACGTGCCAACACGTGACTGCTGGTCACGTGTAAGCACGTGGCCTTTTTCTGAAGCTTTTTCCATAAGCTTTCCTGATTTTAAATCAGGAAACAAGGGTTATTTAAAAATACGGATTTGGCTTAATCGTGATCAATTGTGCACTAATCAAGTTTAATTTAAATATGCATATAATTAATTAAAAAATGCCCAAATCCAATAAATACCTTTTTAATAAATAATACATATTAAATCTCCAATTATTTTCCAAATATTGGTATTTAATTATACCATTTTACGAAAACCCCAAATTCGCAAATCGAATAGTTTTTGTGATATATATTATTTTAGTATTTAAATTCCAAAAATAATATTTTATTTTTCTGAAAAGTTACAATCTTCCCTCAAATAAATTCGGTCCTCGAATTTAAATTTAAACCCCCAAATACTAAAACATTTCAATACTCGGCTCAAATCAACGGGGCTCCGAAATCACGGAACACTTAAAAATATCACAACGTATTGAGTGCGCATGAAAATTAATGCGAAACTCCAAATCGAACTCCATCAAGTGTCACGCAATCATGGGAGTTATAATGGAAATGCAAATCTCGAAACCCGCTGCTAAAATCCAATATACTATGGTCAAAATGGTAATACGTTTATAGTATACATCCTTGAAAAACCATTTTAAAAACTGGCTAAAACACATGCAAAAATCTTTTCCGGATCGTCATACGATGCGTAACTCACGGTACAAATGGCGGACGCTCATTTGTTAAGTTGTAAGTATACGTTCATATATGTTTTGCTCAAAATATACGTTCCGCATTTTTTTAAAAATATCCCAAAAGGTTTTTCCTTTGTAAAAGTTCGTGTCACTCTTGGGCACATAAGAAATAGCGAGACTATAGCACCTTTTTGAAAATATCTTGGTAAACTTTTATGCATGCAAAAGTACTCAGGTACTGTTCTCAGATCAGTCCTGCTCGGCTACTATATAATATAGTACCAATCATGAAAATACGATACTCATGAGTAAAATCAGTCTCAAAAGGCGAATCTAATATGGCGTGCGTCTGATGCGCACGGAAATCAATGCCAAACACAAGTGCCACGAATGTGCACAAAAGCAAAACTAAGTGCAATAGTGTGCACGAAAGTATCTATGAAGTGTAAAGGTCGTGCACGACAACAATATCAAGTGTATCTAGAGTGCACAAAAATCTCAACCAAATACAACTCACATGCACAAATAAAAATCTCAATCAAGTGCACCTGGTGTGCAAAAATTCACATCGCATGCGTCCAGTATGCGCGAAAATCTAAATCTAGTATGTCTGATCCGCACAAAAACATCTAGTGCAATAGTGTGCACGAAAATATCAATCTAGTGCAACAAATGCACGAAAACAAATATTAGGTGCACTAGGTGCCCGAAAACTCGTCAATATACCAAAAGCGCACAAAAACAACACCGAGCGTGCCAAGATGTATAAAATCATAAACGTGTACAACTGCGTGCACAAAATCCGTACCAATGCACTGCAAGCACATGTGAGCTATACCGAGTGCATTAGTCAAGTCGAGTGCATACAACATGCACGAAATCAAATCGACAGTATCGAAATCCACGGAATCATAAATATGTTCAGCCAAGGCACAAAATCGACATCAAGTGCAACAGATATGCACAAATCGTAAACCAATGTAACAGTGTATAAAATATAAATCAAGTGCAATAACCGTGCACAAAATGTAAATATTCAGTAGGTGCAGCCATGGTGCACGAAAACAAATATAACAAAACCCAAAGTCCAAGCGATAAAAATGTGATACTCGGATCACAAAACGCAAATCGCAATAAATGACATTAAGGTACACCTCCTCAATGTCGAAAAATACCGGTGCGTCCAAAGCTGGAAGAGCAAGAACATCCACTTGCCTCTTGCTCACGGTCTGGCGTCCTCTATCTCTAGGTCCCTGTTTTATTTCTGGATTACCAATATCATAATCCTTCTGCTCGTCGGCCCGATCAGGTGTGATAACGGAAACAGTTCCGCTCTGGCACTCCGCTGATCCACTCTTGGCCAATTAATATGACCACTCGCAAAACGACACGTTACTGATGGCGGCATCTGGCCATCTGAATATGCGCGATAAAACTGATCTTGGGTGCAATTCCTTATCGCTTCGGTGTCCTGAAAGAACCTGCTTAGGGTCTCTTCCGATCTCACCTATCCAGAACTATACAGAGGTTGGCACTCTTTAATAAACCCTTTTCTCATATTCGGACGGCTGCATCCTCAGCACGGCTTTCCTCTAGAATTTACCATATGCAACACCTCTACATACATATTAATCCTCTGGCATCAATGAGGAGTATCAACAGATTGTTAATATCTCGCACGAACCTATTGTTCCACCCGTCTTCATTATTGTCCACTTCGATGTCATAACTTGTTGGTTGCGTACTGCAGTTCGTTCTTGACTACAGTGAATCCGGAGTCTCTCACACAGACTCGAAATTACGAACTCGGGTATCTTTACCACTCTATGGAAGATATCTAGCCGATTACATCTTCGGGAACTCGTCCAAATTATCGGAGGAATACGCTTCATTCATCCGTTGTCGATCAACTCACAACGCATCTGGGTAAGGTCTTTCTATTCGAAGCTGGTCAACTTACTGAACTCACATCGGAGTATCCAACGAACAACGTTCTTTCTTGATCGATTTACTTTAGACCTGAGTAAAATCCTTCAAAATAGAATTCTTCAACTTAACTGAGTCTTCGTTGGCACATCAGATCAGACGAATCATCTTAGTCGCTCAACTCAAGATGGACTATCTATCTTCTGTCACATCTCTGCCTGTAAACACTAGTGGTTTCAGCTTATAGACTCTAGAGGCGACATCCCGTCAATTACAGCAATAGCCGGGTCATCTGTTTGCACGGTAGACAACATCGCGACCTCTGGGTAGGATATACATCAACAGTCTTCTCAATCTGGCAGCCGCTATCAATGGCCCGATCATCCAATACAGATCCGAACACTCGCCTCAAACGAGAGATCTCAACACAAACAAAATACCGATACGTTCCTATGTCACCAGAAACATCGTGGTCAGCCCTCGTCTGGGATGAGCTCGCTATGACCGCAACTCTAGCAGCAGCTCTCTCTGCGCTCAATATCCTGGTGACAGGAATCTCAAGCAGGTATCAATGAAAATATATCGAAGGAACAAAAGGAATCGACAGGTCCAAAATGGATATATGATCATAGGGAGGAATGGAATCAATGAGAGTATGATCATTAGGACGAATAGAAGCACGGATCTCAAGAATATACATCCTAAGGTCACTTAAGCGAAGCAGTGTGTCGTAAGTATGCCGCGGAATATACACACGGTACGTCACTCTACTCAAGCTACCTATTTCATCAACCAAGGTCAACCTACGTGACGAAAGTTCGGGTCTAATACCTCCTCAGTCAAGTCTAAGTTCCGTAAGGTCAAGCTTAAACTCGAATCAAGGTTAAATCTAATGCTCTGATACCAACTTTTTCACAACTTGGAAATTTGGCACGTGACCGGCACGAGAATCATGCAACGTCTAAAAGCTTAACGTAATCAAGTAAGCTTATCACGCCCCGCTTCCCAAAATACGGAAAACGAGGGATTACTAGGCCAGCCATGCTCCTACGGTCAAGGAATAATCCTGCCGTAGTCACACTTCGGCTTCTAGCATTACATGGTAATCAGTAAACAAAGCACAGAAGTAAAGGAAATACATCACTAAAATATTACATCAAAGTTCATTATCCACAATTTACAAATAAACAAGAAAGAACTACTAACCGAGCTCGAATACAAGATCTCTTTAGGAAAAGCAGAAAAGAAGAAAAATGTACTCTCAACTAGATCTCCACAAGCTCGAAGGGTAAGTCCAACTCCTGCGCTAGTTCTTCCTCGAGGTCTGAGCATGCATACTCAGGTCGTCAGAGCGACGTAATAGCAATATTATAATAATGACATGAAACAGGCGAATAAGGTAATAACAGTGAAAGTAAAACGCGGATAATCACTATGTCACTAAATGATGCAAAGTATGATCTGTGTCCCTATCGGTCTCTAAGTCATGTTTGAAATCGAATAGAGGAAAGGAGGATCATGTTTAACGGGAGTCTCGTACATACCCGAGACAACGGTCCTCGCTAAATACGATGCTCTTTCCACTTCGATTTCCCCCTTTTCCCCAGATTTACACTATTGACGAGTATGGTCTAGTCGTGTACGAGTATGCACCAATAACACGGTTTTGTCACTGTTCACTGTATCAATCACTGTCACGAATCATTCACTTTTTTCCCGTGGCGTACTCGACACTCCTAAACCAATACCATTCACGCAAGATAATGCAATGTCCACTAAATAATAATACGCACTATCACTATGTATATGGCAGTTGGGTAAGGTATGTACATTTATGCAGATGTGTAATATGAACTATTATGCACGTCATAAGCTTACAAAAATTGCAGTAATTCATATGCTCAGAATTTAGTGAAACGATACAAATACGGTAACAAAAACACTCTGTCGTAAGTTCAGCAAAATTTGTTTCAGTACAATCGGATTTCTGGTATTCAAGTTACAGCCGTTTTAATTTAGGTGCTCGCTGCAGGAAATTCAGTTTCTGAACTGAAAGTCCGTTTCGCGGCACAATTTTCACCCAGTTGGAATCAGAATTTAGCGACGCTACAGTTGAATGAAATATAGGTTTTTCAATAGGGTTTCCAACTCAATAGACGTATTCTCAATCGCGTCTCTACATCAGAAGTTATGTATGGTTCAACACAAGGGTATCCGTTCTGTTTCTGTTTGGGACTGCTATACGTCCTGTTCTTTTAAATTGCAGTTTAAATAGTAAACAACAATAACAAGGGGTGAAATCACTTGAGTTATTTAGATAACAGTTTTATCTTCAATAAAGTATATGGTTCCGCAACATACAAGTTCAGGCAGTAAAGTATTAAGCATTACGAGATAGAAACCAACAGCCGGAGCTGCTCTGGACTGCAGTCCAGAGCCGCTCTCCGAATTAGTTCTTGTCATATTTTCAGTACAGAAACACTTAAAAACTTATATATGGTTCCAGTTCATTGAGTCTTCTTCGATTCGATCCCTTGAACGAATCATTTCAATGTGTACACAATTAATTATGATTTTAACAAGTTTCAAGTGCGGGAAATTCTCAGTTTTTTACGGGTGTAATTGGGGGTGATCGTTTCAGCCAGTAACAATCATATTTTTCAGTCAAATTTCTACACAATGTTCATTATCACATGGGCCAGATTATACGATCAATTTTCGTCAGTTTTAAGAAAGGTTTCTGTTCGAGTTTTGCATCGAACACATACACTATTTTAAGTCGCACTAAATGTTCATGTGGAATTTAACGGTATTTTAAGTTCTAGTAAAACAAATAGCATGAAGCAAGTAGGTAACTTGCTTGGAGACGCTTTGGCGACGCACGGCAGTGGCAACAGCACTAACGCGCGACGAACGGCACGGTTTGGATTCACGGCCTCGGCTCGCGTTTCGGGTTCGTCGTCGGAGTTGCCCGGGGATGGCTCACGATCGCTGGAAGCGGAGTGGGGTGCTCTGTGGATCTCCTGGGATGTGCTGGGGTAGACGATGGTCGGCGGTGGTCGCTCCGGCGATGGCGCAGCAGGGGTCCGGAGCTTGGTGGTTTGGGTTTGTGTGAGAGAGAGAGGTAGCGGGGGCTCGGGTTTGATGGTACTGGTGATGATGAGGATGTAGAGGGTCGACGAGGTGGTGGGGACTGTTTCCCCCAATCAGAGCAAAACTCTGTTTGAATTTTAAATTCAAAAGGTGAAGCAACGCTTCAGATCTCTTGCGCTGCGCACAGAGCACCACGTATCAAAAGTAGACACGCCAGCGCAAGGGGCGTTGCGCCCAAGACAGCGCACTCCAATCAGAGCAAGGCTCTTTTTTAAAATTTAAATTTTAAAAAATAAAGGAAGTAACGTTTCAGATAACTTGCGCTCTGCGTTGCGCGATACGTGTCAGCGCAGTTGCGTTGCGCTCTGCGTTGGGCGACACGTGTCAGCGCAGTTGCGTTGCGCGACACGTGTCAGCGCAGGTGCGCTAGCGCAGTTGCGCTGCGCGACACGTGTCAAGCGCAGGTGCACTTGCGCCAACTGTGCCAGCACTAAAACTTAAATAATGAATTACTTAATTAATCAGAATTAAAATTCTAGAAAGATCTTTTTAATTTTATTAAAATAAGAAGATTATCTTCTGTAAAACAGAGGCCTTAGAATCAAAGATCCAACGGTGGGGAAATATCCCCAGATCAATCAGAGAAAGATCTTTGTAACTAACCTAACAAACTAATTGGCCCTATATAAAGGCCCCTAGACTCAAAGTCTCAGATATACAGAGATCCTCTAAAAACTTTGAGAAAGACTCAAAGAGAAAAAAAATAAACCTTTGAAGAAAGAAGATCATCTTCTTCATATTTGAAGATAAAGAATTTGATTCTCGAAAAACAGAGATAAAATACCTCATAAAAAAAAGAATTTCTTCTAAAAAGATCAAAGATCTAAGAACAAGATCAAGATCTTCAATAAAAAGAAAAAGATCAAAAAAAGATCCAATCATAAAAGATAAAAGAAGTAATTTACTTCGTTATTAGATCTTTTGATTTATATATAGGCACAGCCTTTTGATGAACCATTGGTTCTTGAAACTTGAGGTAGAACCTCTTTAGAACAAGAAAAACTTGTTTCTTTGATCTTAATTAAATCAAAATACGCTCTGCGCTATTGAACAGTGCCCTGCAGTCTTAATTTGCGCTGTCGCGCTCCTTGGATTGGCGCAAATCACCAGAGAGCGCCACGTGTCAATCTGCGCCTTGCGCTCCTAAAAACAGAGCGCTGCGCTCTTGGATTGGCGTACTGCACCATAGCGCACCACGTATCGGCAACGCACTGGCGCAGCGCACTGCGCTAACAGACTTGCGCTCAGCAGAGCGTGACACGTGTCATCTCCACATGCGCTGGCGCCTCGCGCTCTTTAATTGGCGCAGAGCGCCTGATAGGCCACGTGGAGCACTGTTAGATTATTAAATGCTGTGCATTATTAAAAAAGGGGGCAGAGCCCAAATAAAGGTCTAACAGACCAAAAATGAAAGCTATGCATTATAAAAGGGCTGACCCCCAAATAAAGACTTAAACAGCCAGAACAACAAAATGTTCAACTCATATCAACTGAGCCCATAGGCTCATAAACCTTCAAACAGACTTTAGTCCCAAATTGGACTATAAATCTCCCAACCAACTTTGGTTCAAGGGTACATCTCTGAACTCCTCTGATATCTGTCGTTGTAATCCTTCAACGTCGTCAGAGAGGTGACGGGTCCCGACGGCCATACATTCCATGGACCACCATTGAACCACCATGTCCTTAAACTGGAAATGGACCACTATGTCCCTAAACTAGAACAATAGAGCCCCCAAATACTCTTTTGTCGGATCTAAATGATCCTGTTAAGCTGATCTTAGTCTCAAATTAGACTAACGTATCCTTAACAAACGTTTAAGTTGATCTTAGCCTCAAATATGGCTAACGTATCCTTAAACCAAAACCCCAAACCCAAATCTAAGAAAATACGGATTTGGACTAATCCACGTCCTACGGGCGACAACATAAATTAGTCTCCGTATACAATCCGCGGGCAACCACAAACAAAACAAACACCCACGACACGAAGTGACCATCTGGAGAAGGAGAAAGTTGTTACCGCGATGCGGTAGCGTAATTAACTGCAGGGGCTTGCGCCTGCAGGAAAGAGTGTCCCCACAATCAAAAACCCCTCGAACGAGGGGGAATATGACGAAGTCTGCTATATCGGCCGCATCCGTTTAAACCTTCGATACACAGTGCCATAAATCAACTTGGCATCTTCGGAGAGGTGGATGGATAAAACCAAATAGTATTTGCCCCGAACTTCAGGCAAGACGCCCATCGCGTCTTCGCCGCGTCCTTCGGAGGGGAACAGATTCTGGCACGCCCGGTGGGACCTCTTCCTCTTTCTGCTCCATACTTCGTGTGTCGTGTTCGCGAACGAATCGCGGTTTGCTATGGTTGCCTATGGATTTGAGGTACTTAGATTTGGTGTCTTGCTCCGTGCAGAAAACAGAAGATCAATGGCTTCAAACTGCACTACCTGCAACTGCAACTCTCACTCCGTCCTTGCTGGAAGAGTGACTTACGGGCCCCAAGCGGCCTCTCTTTTCAAGATGCCAGTGGAGCAGGTAACTCAAGCCACCACTAGACTATTCTTCGGGACCATGCTCCCACCGATGAGCTTCAATGCCCTAATGACGTCGCAAGAATCTCCAAAGAAGTCGGTCTTTGATCGGCTTACAACTACCGCGGCCCCTCTCAACGGGTCACCCAACTCCTCTGCCTCGGTTTTTAACAGACTAGGCCAGAGCTTCAACGGGCCCATGAAAAAGCCTGCAATACCATAAGGCATTATCCCAAAGCGGATAGCCATCCCTGCTCCCAAAATCGTCAAGGCAATTTCTCCTGCCAAAGGGTCGGTCTTCACAAGACTGACTATTTCTACTCCCGTTCCAGGCGAAATCACCAAGATTGCTTCCCCTACTCGGAAGTCTGCTTTTGATAGATGGGCCGTCCCCATTCAACGGACGTCGGTCTTTAAAAGGATGATAACAGCGAATTCTGACCAATACAGCGGGCATGAGGAGGTCACCCTACTGCTAAACCAACTCCAATCGCGCGACATGCTCGCCGTCGTCACTGGCGCCGGGTAAGGAAAGCTGGGGGCAGCTCTCCCTCTAGATTTACTCTACCAGCTCCAACGATGGAAATTAATGCTGCTGTTCCGACCGGAAATAGCTTTGAACCGCTAAGAAGGGTGCGCAAAAACTCGCCAAGCCGTATCGAAAAGATCTCCTACACCTGTGGATAATGCCCCAAAGGTGAAGCTGGAGCAGCCCCCTCAACGGCCGTCCTTTGAAATTTACAAGGTCTAGCATCAAGTCCAAGACTCCGTAATGGTTCAAGACTATCTCCGCCGACAGAAAAAGATGAAGGTTCGGCAGGAGAAGGACTACTCTGTCAAGCCAGAAAAAGCAACAGCTGGCTTGGTGCCCACTGCAACGGCTCCCTCAACGTCAATCACTCAAAAGAAAAGGAGGCCGCAAAAAGCCCCTGTGAACATGGCGAACCGTAAAAGCACTGAGCACAAACGCCCCAAGTCTGGGGGCATAGTGGTGCATACTGTTTATATGGCATCTGGGAAAAAGGATAGCCGCGCTTCGATGGGTTACCGACTGCTCACCCGATCCGTGAAAAAAGCCTAGGAGCAGCAACAGAAGCTTCAGGAAATGCTGACGCAAATGGCCGCACTCACCGGGCCAAAAGAAAGCCCGGAGGCATCATCAGAGCAGCGTCACGAACAAGAAACCGATGCCGACTTCTTACGCAGAGTCCTCGAAAAGAAGGACAAAGAAGCCGCAGAGCAAGCGACTAACATAAAACAAATGACGCTTCTCTTCCAAGACATGGTAGGGATGATGTTACAGCCGGATCCTCCAGCCAAAGACCCTCCGATCATTATTGAAGACGATAGAGGGGAGACATCTAATCCTCCTCCGGCTCTTTCAGCAGCCAAGGAGGAAACTATCTCCAAGGCCGTCCTGGATGACTATATAGCTCAGCAGATACGAGTTCATCAGGCGAATGAAGCAGCTGGGCAAATTGTTAGAACCGGATGACCCTACCCGGGCTGGTATGACCAAATTAGTTACCCGCCAGGATATACGATCCCTAAATTCCATGTGTACAAGGGGACAGGGAATCCACATCAGCATGTCGCTCAATTCAAGGCCTTATGCGGCAACACTGGAGGCGATGACAAACTGTTGCTTCGCCAATTCGTCGGCAGCTTATCAGAGACAGCATTTGAATGGTATTCGGAGCTACCTAATGACTCTGTCAAAACATTTGCGGATATGGAGCTACTGTTTACACAAAGATTCGCGAGTGCTAGTGAACGCATCCCGATAACAGCACTGATTAATGCCAGGATGAAGCCATGCGAGACGTGGGTCCAATACGCAATACGGTGGCGAAACTTATTGTCGAAGTGCGAATAATGCATCGAAGAAGCACCTGCGGTCGGCATGTTCGTGGGCACCCTAGATCCTCATGCAACCATCTTGCAATTCATGATGTTCTTCAAGCCAACTACTTTCCAGGCCTTGATCGACAAGTTGGCCCAAATGGATCAGATGAGACATACCATCTCCTCCAAAGCCAGACTCTCGAAATGTGAAAGGAAAAGGGAAAGCGATCGTTGTCGCCAATACTCAACAACAGCCGAGCAACTTAAAGCCGGTTGTTCACCAAAACAACGTGTGTCCACGCCCATCCCTCGAGGAGAGACTGGGACATCCTTACTCATTTCCTCAGAATAAAACAAGGAGACTGTTCGAGCTGGCAGTGCGCAACAGACTCATCAATCTACCGAATTCAAAACGTCCGTTGCAGCCAGGCGATGTCAACGATCTTAATTACTGCCCTTACCACCAAGCGGTAAGCCATCCAATCGAAGATTGCTTCGTCTTTAAGGGATGGATCGAGGATCAGTACCAACAAGGCAAGTTCGCGTTATCCGAAAACTGGAAGGTGAACCCGCCACAACCTCATGCCCCTAAAAAAGTGGACATGTCGGGGGCAACGTGCTCTTTTGTTAAAGAAGCCCCATGGGAGGTGGCCCTTTCGGCCAAAACCAAAAAGATGCTGAATGATCTCCAGACATGTCCGGCGATCAGGTGGAAGAATCCGCTAGAACCCCAGATCATCGAAGGGATGCTAAAGCCGTGCCCAACTCCAAAGATCAGTGGTGATAGCCAAAGCTCGCACACCCAGCCGTTAAAGTCTTCGAAGAAGAAGAAGAAGAAGACCAAAAAACCCGTGAAGCCTGGTGACAAGCGCACGGACCTGAAAAAACAGATTGACGCGTTGGAATAATATAATCAGAAGGCGCGGACCCCAGTTACACTCCAAGAATTTCTCACCCACGTCCTTGTGGACAAAGATGATGACAATGGAGAAGACTCGTCGGATGAGTCTGAGGATTATATGGCAAGCTGTCATGTGATCTCTCACTCGTTAATAAACAGTGAAGAAGCTTTGGATGTAGAAAAAACAGAGGCAAATCCTGAGCCTGAACTTCTAGGACCATCAGACGAAATGATTGATGCATTCCTAAACGAGGCCCGTCAGAAAAGCAAAGCCAATCGAGAGCGTGAACTGGCTATATTTGAAAAAGCCAAACGCCGACGACTGGAGGAAAAGGTCGAGACACCCCAACTGGAGAAAAGCATCCCTATCGCCAGCAAAAGCAAGCTTAAAGTAAGGAAATGATTCGCTAGGGCCTTGGCAATAGGAATGAAGTTGCCCTCTTTCAAAGGAAGTTCTCCTGGAGGTATACATCTTGATGAAGCGGATATACATCCTAATTTCTGTTTATACCATCAGAGGATTGCACACCCTACCGAGGAGTGCATATCCTTTAAAAACCGGTGGCAGGGATATGTTGCCCATCGACAACATGTTCAACGAGAGAAGCGCAAGGTTCGTCGGGAACAGAAAAGCACGACAGATGAGCGCAAAAGAACTGCTGGCAATTGTCACATAGCCGACACCAAGAGATCGCAAGTTATCACCTTTGGAAGCGACTCTGACGAAGAAATCTCCCTCAGCCCTCTCTTCAAGGAATCCACTTCCGACAAAAAACATGCGAAGATTTGCGGCGAAATATAGCCGCGTAATCGCATTCAGGCTAATGACCGAAACGTCGTTAAACTACTACCAACCCGCGGCATCCTCAGGCTGACGTGGTGTAAAAAAAGGGGTATGTCCATAAGCAAAATGGGCACGGATGAAAACCCGAAAGGGCTCCGTGAGTAAAAACAGCAGGGCTACCGGCGAGTCTTGTGAAAACCAGAGAGGGTGCATCCTCGTTAGATAAAAAAAAAGAGAGAATAAACAAAAAAAAAGAAAACGGTATGTCCATAAGCAAAATGAGCACGGATGAAAACCCGAAAGGGCTCCGTGAGTAAAAACAGCAGGGCTACCGGCGAGTGTTTATGAAAACCCGAAAGGGCGCGACCTCGTTATATAAAAAGAATAAAAAAAAGAGAGAATAAAAAAAAATGGTATGTCCATAAGCAAAATGGGCACGGATGAAAACCCGAAAGGGCTCCGTGAGTAAAAATGGCAGGGCTACCGGCGAGTGTTTGTGAAAACCCGAAAGGGCGCAACCTCGTTAAAAGACACTTACAGGGTCCTCTCGACTTTGTAAGGAGAAACCACCTGCGTGAGATCCTTATGACTCACAAGGGAGCGATACACTTAGGAATCCTCACGATTCCTAAGGAGAAATTACACTTGCGGGATCCTCACGACTCGTAAGGAGAATTCTCTTATGGGACCCTCACGGCTCATAAGATTTGAAAGTCTTAAGTTATAGAGACCTAAACCTGTTCTTAAGCAACCCCCCAACCTTCGATAATGCCCTACAAGCGGCTCATACTGACCCTTGTATACAATCCATGGGCACGAATAAACATTTCCCTAACCAAGTTCCACCCGTGACTAGGGATATGTCTATATGGTGAACGACCCTTGTAAGTCCTCTCGACTTATAAAGAGAAAACCCTTTGGTAAGATCCTTACGACTTACATGGGAATATACACTTAGGAATCCTCACGATTCCTAAGGAGAAAACATGCCTACGAGATCCTCACGACTTGTAGGGAGAAATACCTTTATGAGACCCTTACGGCTCATGAAGTCAAAAGCCTTAGTCGACAGGATCCTAACCCTGTTCGCTAAGCCACCTTTGTTCGACATCGACAGAGGCAAATGATGATTCGCTCTTGGCAATATCCCAGTTGTAGAGATGCTGATGCCGAGATCGGTGTCTAATTCCTAGCTTGCAGCGAAAAGCCAACGAGCTATACATGCATACGAAATAGCCGAAATGATGGGGCAACTTGCAACGAAATCAGCAAGTAAAAATGTATGCATACAAAATCAACTGAAATGATTGGGTAACTTGCAATAAAAAGCAGCGAGTAAAAAGAAAAATAGCAGAAATGATTGGGCACCGCGAAAAATAGCCGAAATGATTGGGCAATCGCGATTTTCGCGATATAAAAAGCTGAAATGATAGAGCATCGCGGAAAGAATAAAAAAATGATGAAAGAATGAAACTTTTTGTCCTACAGGTGAGATCACATCGATCTCTGTATACAATCCAGGGGCACAAACAAAGAGGGAACCATACCTTCACAACAGGCTCCACCAGAAAGCGAAGCCAAATCTCAACGGTTCATAAACAACCTAGAGACAACCTCGACATTTGTCGCAATATTGCAGACACAATGTCAACAGACGAAGCAAAAGAAGATCCCTAGCTTCAGGGTTTTGACGTCGATATCGACAACTTAGAGATCACCAACGGCGTTTCTCCTCACTCCAACCAGATGCAGACATGGCGTCAACAACCGACCTCAGAGTCGCAACGAAACGGAGCCACGGCATAGTCCTTAGTTCCAAATCTTAACGGCAATATCTACAGCCTAAGAATCAGCAACGGCGTTCCTTTGTAGTCTAGCAGGATGCAGATGCAACGTCAACAAAAGACCCCATGGTCAGCAAAGCGGAGTGACGGTAAAATCCCAACTCCACCTCAGCATTCGTCTCGTTACAACAGACGCAGTGTCAACAACGACGTTCCTTCGCAGTCCAGCAGGATGTAGATGCAACGTCAACAAAAGACCCCATGGTCAGTAAAGCGGAGTGACGGCAAAATTCCAGCTCCACCTCAGCATTCATCTCGTTACAGCAGATGCAATGTCAACAACAGTGTCCTTCCTCCAACAGGATTCAGACATGACAAAACAAACGAAGCGAAGGCCAAATTTCTAGCTTCAGGGTCTTGACGACAACTCATATAAAACCTGAAAGACTATCAGAGATCATCTCACACCAACATGAAGTGATCACCAGCTCGACGTTCGTCTCGACACAACAGACGAAATGTCACTACATCATCCTTCCTCCAACAGGATTCAGACACACCAAAGCAAATGAAGCGAAGGCCAAATTCCTAGCTTCAGGGTCTTGACGGTAACTCATATAAATCCGGAAAGACCATCGGAGATCATCTCACACCAGCATAGAGTGATCACTACCTCTACATTCGTCTCGATACAGCAGACGAGATGTCACCACAGCGTTCTTCCTCCAGCAGGGTTCAGACGCGACAACAACAACGGAGCCACGGCAAAATCCCTAGTTCCAAACCTCGACGGTTCACCAACAACCTAGAGACAACCACGCCATTTGTCTCGATACAGCAGACGCAATACCAGCAAACGAAGCAAAGGCCAAATTCCTAGCTTCAGGGTTTTGACGGCAACTCATATAAAACCTGAAAGACTATCAGAGATCATCCCACACCAGCGCGGAGTGGCTATGACTCATCGGGGCTCTCCAAAATGAGCCTAACCTCAAGTAAAAATAGGCATGGCAAAATTCCTAACGCTTGCTCTTCCGACGATCAAACTGCCTAGGAGGATTGCTTGAAGACGTCCTGTCCAGCCCCCGAAGGGATCAGAGACACGACAGTCGCAAGGCTACTCGAACAAAAAGATTGCCTATCGTGGAATACATAAGCCAACGCGATGGTACGACGGACAAAACCCTAAGTACCACAGACCCTAACGGACTTCTGTCGTAAAGAGCAGAGGTTAACTGTGACGTTAGGATATTCTTGCGAGAACTGTTCGATTCGCCTCGACTCGTGAGGAAATTAGTGTCTTTGCGAGAACTTCTCGATTCGTCTCGACTTGTGAGATATAGCCTTAGGCAGCGGGGATTAAAAAACCTGTTTCCTAAGCACTGGGACCCTGCGAGTCGATCCAAAATGGACTCTTGCATACTATTCACGGGTCACACTCTCAAAAGTCGAATCTCGACAAGGAGGGAAACAACCGCTTACGGGTCCTCTCGACTCGTAAGAGGGAAAATTCTCTTATAAGATCCTTACGACTTATAAGAGAAAACGCACTTAGGAATTCTCACGATTCCTAAGGAGAAAATACACCTACGAGATCCTTTCGATTCGTAGGGAGAAAATTCTTTATGAGACCCTCACGGCTCATAGAGTTGAAAAATCTTAGGCAGCAGATTTGAACCTGCCTCCTAAGCCATCACTACCTCTTGAAGAAGCCAAGACAGGATGCTCGCTCTATCATCTGTCGACCATGTTTACTAAGGTAACATGCTGATAATAAAAGAAGGGGGAAAGCGCAGAGATGACACAAGACATTGCAAAAAAAAAATGTGTGTATCTTTATTCATGAATTCAATTAAGTACAAGGCGAATCGTATAAAAGAATAAAGAATGGATACATATTATTCAAAGATTACAAGTGTATAATTGATACAAAGGCAGCTACTGAGAAGGAAGTGTCTTAAGTAAGCCCATCAATTTCTCTCGCACTCCCTTCAGCGCCTTCTCCTGATCGGCTGCCGCGGCCAACTCTGCTTCCACCTGGGCCCGCTGCTGCAAGTAGGATGAAAGCTGTTCTTCAACGGCTCGCTGAGCTGCTTCGCGACCTTGGGCATCACTCTTAACGGCATCGAGCTTCTGCTTCAGTGTTAGCCCATCAGAAATACTTTGCAGAAGGCCCTCGAAGACAGCCTTCACCCGGGCAGCGTTCGCGTCGACCTCAGCACGCAGTCGAGCAGACTTGCTTGAGATCTCTTGGCATTCCTTCCGCCTTAAAGCCGCTTCTTGTTCCAGATGGCGGAAGTAAGAAGCACTCTGATCGATCCGTGCCGCCCGTTGAGTACTCGTGGCCAAAACCTCGGGGGCAGGGCGCATAAGCTCCAGCTGATACAGGCGGGCCTTGATCTCCCTGCAGTGGTTAACCCAAGACTAGATGACACCTTCATTGTGGAAATTTACAAGCGTCGCCAGTATCGGATTAACCTCAGCAGCGAAATCTGCGGCATATGTGGGAGCTTCTGCATCAAGCTCCTCGACACATCCGCTTAGCATGCTCAGACTCATCGCAACACCCTTTGAGGATGGATGCCTGGAGAATGGGCATGCCGGCATCATGATGCGAGACTTGAAAGGGACCGGAGCTGGAGTGACAGCTTGCAGAACAAAACACAATCAAATGACGATTCAAGGAATATAAGAAAGTCATCAATGATGGAGTTTACTATACCAGCTGCAGCAGGTGGCAAAGCCGGGAGGACCGGTGGCGCAACCGGTCTCTTATCTCCTCCTTCGATCTGTAGCACTGCAATCAGGGCAAGGAAGAATCAGAAACAAGTTCATTATCGGAAAAAGAAAGAGCATTAATTGAAAACTATACTCACCAGCGCCACTAGATGAAGCAAGCTCCGACGGGAAGGAGAAGTGTGGGTGCAGCACCTGGTAAAGGTGATCAAAAAGCACTCCTGCAAGGACGCAGTAGTACAACGTCAATACATGAATTATACGCCGAGAGATAAGACTAATGGGTTACAAATCCATACCTTCCAGCATTTGCGACGGTGCGAGAGAAGGTAGAGACGTAGCCACCGTCAAGGCAGTAACTGACGGCGCTCCCTCGAGTAATGGGGCATCAGCACTGGCCGCACCTGCGCTAAAAACAAGATAAGCCCTGTCAGGAAGGGTTGCAGAAAAAAGGGGGACGGTAACCCAAAATTTACCTGATGAGTCGCCAGCCGAAACGGTGGCGTCTCCCTCCTCCATCGACATGGGTCCACCTCCCGTTGCCTCATCGTCAGACTCTACAGGAGCCGTCGTCGTGCTCGCAAGGCCAAGAGACGGCGAAGGACCGTAGGCTGGGAGAGCAATGATCGGAGCGGTGCCCGACTCTTGAGGAAGGGTGTCTGGCTCGTCCTCGGCAATCATGCCCGTTTCACCCGCTACCCCCTCGGGCACGGTGGTCGCAGCCGTCTTGTCCACCGCTGCCATGGGTTCATCGATCGCAGCCGCTCCATCCACTGCCGCCCCAGACTCGGCTGTAGCAGCCGTCTCATCTGCCGCTACCTTAGGCTCGGCATCGGCAACCTTCTCGGGCATACTAGGCGTGACCGTATCGTCAGCCACTAGCTCAGGCCCGGCGACTACGGATGCACCGCCTACCGTCGCCTCGGCATTAGCTGTTACCTTCTCCACCGTCCCCTCAGGCTCGACGGTTTCCGCCGCTCCTTCAGTTGGACTCAGAACTGCAGGACAAGATGTATAAGAACCGATAGTTTTACAATTCTTACAATAAAAGCCTCGAAAAACACATTACCTGAGGTGGATTGATCGTTGGCTTCCCGAGCTGCACGCACCGCCCGCCTATGGGAAGTAGACAAGGCGACCGGAGGCTCTTCCGAAGGAGCAGCAGCACGAGGAACGGCGCTTGAGCCCGCCCCCACTGCCAAAGCAGCCTCAAGTGCTTCCTCTCCTCCCGGGCCGTCACGACGGACCTCTTGGAAGCCTCCTTCAGTAAGACATCGTCGTCCGCGTTGAGAGTTGCCTCCAGAGCCTTCAAGGCATCCATCATCGGCTTTTTAAGTAGGGACTCTCACGGCAGCCCCGAGGAGGCCGGGACTTCGGTAGCTGGCCCGGGGATAATTCCTGCGTCGGCTTGTGAGGCAGGTCTTGTGGTCTCTGCAATGAGACAGAGAAAAGGTTAGATTGGCCATAAAAAGGAGAATAAAGACTTTATGAGCCGAGACGTACCAATGCCCGCTAGAGCACGTTTCTTTTCCTCCTCCTCGAAGGTTTTGAGGGAAGCAGCGGTGGCTTTGCCAGTAGAAATGCCTGTTTAAAAAGGAAAAGCGTTAGTTAAAGACAATGATAAAAGTATGATGAAATGACGAAGAATACAACTGGTGATTACCTGATTGCGCGAGTTTAGCCAACCATGCGTCGCGCCTTGCCAATCGCTCAGAAGCTGCGATGGCGGCCGCCAGATCAGTGTCTTCTGGCTCTACAAAGAAGCCCTCATTGGTTCCATACTCACTTAGGCTTTCGGTAAGAGGGGCCTGAGGCTCTAAGCCTAGTACGACATCAAGGGAAAGGACCAACTTCTTCTTCTTCTTCTTCTGCGCGCGAACCCCAGTCACATCTAAGATCAACTTACGCTTTGCGGGTACCTTGGGACGGCGAGTCCCGATGTCCGAGCCCACGCCAGATTCACGTGAAGCTACACTTACCGTCCCCACAGGAACACGGGGAACCGATGGCACATTCACCGTCTCTATAGAAGCACGGGGCAGTCCACGCGTAGGGCTCAGCACACGTGGAGGCTCAACAGCAGTAATTTCTCTTAGCGAAGGGGGGACAATGGTCCGTTACCTCAAAGGGACCTTACGATCACTGGCAGGAAGTGCACTTTTGCGGTCAAGCAGCAACCGCCTTTCTTCCTTAATAACGGCGCCCGTTGAATGCTGGTACCATGCCTTATATGCATTAAGGATCCGTGGGACGCAACTCGGCTCGCTAATAAAGAAATGAGAGCCCGTGTTTAGACGCATGAGGTGATGCAGCGCGCTCCGCATCCCCTCTTCAGTAGCAGTGGGTTCCAGCAGAAAAGCCTCCAGCGGCACTCCTTGGTTATAGCTCAATTGCTGAGCAAAACGATGCGGATTATATCTCATAAAAAGCGCCGCATCATTTTTCCTAAACACCAGGAAGCCCGGTCTGATAGAATATAAATGGAGGGTCTCCTGAGCTGTCAGAACTGAGGCTCCGTCTTTGAAAATATCTTGCAATAACCGCACCGTTGTGGTAGACTCTTTTCCGATGGTTAACACCTTATCGGTAAAGGTCATCCCATCTCCAACTGTATGGGGACGAAGGAGCAAACCTCTAGCAGCCAGCGGTGACGGATTTACAATTGAGGTGCCGACCAATCGCATAATCCGAGGAAAGCTACACCTGTTATAGAACGATGTCCTTCTATGGATACCAAAAACGCCAAGCGCATGTAACTCGAGCCATGACATGAAGTAGTGCATCGAGAAGTTCACGTGCTGTACCCCGGGTTCAGTAGTATCCGTCGCCTGACTAAGGCCGTAATATAGATGGGCTAAGCCGGCGACCCCGACAGCCACTTTCACCCCAATAGTCATCCGGTGAGCCGGATAAAAGACAGATGGCCTCATACAGCGAAAGTGCATCGGGAGCGCGAACCAGCTCAACCATAGCCCAAGGAATCCCAGAAAGAATGCTTCCTCATCCATCCCAGGAATTGCAATCTCCGCAAAAGGAACAACCGGAGAGTTGGGAAGGAAGAAACCCTTCTGATTTATCTCCGTCACCGGCAGATTGTCCAAACCTAAGCCGAAAGGGTCGTCAAGCGTAGAGAATTTAACGGCTCCCTTCGAGAAGACTTGTGGGTGAAGGAAGCGAGCGATGAAATCCTCGAAACTAACCCCGCGGCTCCCAGATTCGAGAAAAAGACGCTCGTAGATATCCAACATTCGCCGGAGTAAGGCCCATTATCACTGGCTTGGCACCGAAGACATATTCATCCGTAGGAAGTAGCTCCTCATAATGCTTCCCTATGACCGGCAAGCCAGAAACTTCTGCAAACTCCTCTAAAGAGATTGACACTTCTCGGTCCAGCGAGAGGAAGGTGTGAGTAGGAATGTTCCACTATTCCAGAAGCGCCTTAACCCACCAAGTGGGAAGCGTAGGATATTGAAAGAGAGAAGCATAAATGGCGGTATATAACCCGAGCTTCATCAACTGCGACTTCTTCGCTGACAGAATGTAGCGGGCCCATTGCAGATAACCGATCGGATGACGGGGAATCAGACCTATATTATATGGTTGTCCCCATGGCCGCGCTTCGCTTTGACAAATACGGTGTCCCAAGGTATCTGTTCCCCTCCGAAAGACGCAGCAGAGACGCGATGGACGTCTTGCCTGAAATTCGGGGCAGATACTAATTGGTGTTATCCGTCCACCTCTCCGAAGATGCCAAGTTGATTTATGGCACTGTATATCGAAGTTCTGAATGGATGCGGCCGATGTTGCAGACTTCGTCAGATTCCCCCTCGCTTGAGGGGTTTTTGATTGTGGGGACGCTCTTCCCTGCAGGTGCAAGCCCCTGCAGTTAATTATGCTACCGCATCGCGGTAACAACTTTCTCCTTCTCCAGATGGTCACTTCGTGTCACGCCCCGCTTCCCAGAGTACGCTAAGATAGGCACGTGACATAGCCAACCATGCTACCTGTGGTTAGGAAGTATCCATCCACAGTCACATTACGGCTGTCGAGATATCAAGAATAAAAAAAAGAACTATCTAGCATGTCCATAAGCCAAAATAAAATGAGTCAAGAATAATAATAATGCGGAAGCAAAAGATCCAATACAAAATAACTGGAATGTATGTCCCATAATGCGGGCTCACATCAGGAATAAAATGCAGAAAAGTAAAAGAACTAACTACTACTGGATCCTCACTGCTCAGCCTGCTGGCTGAAGTACTTCTGCTCGGACTGCAGCAAAGGTACGGAATCTGGGCCATGCAAAACCCAGACGTCAGTGCGTCATGTCATCAAGTAATAAAGTATAAACAGGTTAACAAGCAATGCAAATATAATCATGAATGGTAAAGCAGGTGTAACAACAATATACATCAAGGCAGTGAAGGGTAGTGTGCAGTGAGTAAACTAAACTGGTCTATTGGGTTATCTACTCTCAAGTCTTTGAAATCAATTTGATGAATCATCGATGTAACTCAATAGTATCCCGTGCGTGCCTGGGATCACGGTGAAGATTCTCAGGCTGAAACCGAGACATGCCGCTAGGCACTAAAGGAAAAGGGTAAAGATGAATGATGTCAATGGCATCATCCCAAGGCTGGCCTAGCTTCTAAAAGGTAATGGATAACGATGGATGATGTCAGCAGCATCATCCCAAGGCTGGCCCAGCCTCTAAAACTGGTCGGTAAAGGTAGCACACTGTCGAGTTACAAGTCAGGTTTCATCATCGATTTCCCCATACCCCCAAGTTATAGGTGTTCAAGTCAGGTATTTAAGTAATCAAGAACAAATGCCAACACAGGAGCAGGTAGGTGCAGATTTGTCTGGATAGACAACAGGAACGGTCCGTAAGGACTACATGTCAGGTTTGTTGGCATTAGACACAAGATCAAGTAACAGGTCAAGCTATGGTACATCAGGTCAGGTCAAGTAGTGTACGGTACCATGTCGGGTCAAGTAGAATGTGTGTAGCAAGTCATATCAGGGTGTGAAGGATATCATGTGAGTGCTCCTAATCAACTGACAAAAATCAGGGTTGTAAATAAACAAGCATGGGTATCAATAACACAATAAATTGGCATATGTAATAGGTTAAGCAATATGTGCAGATTAAACTACTTAGCTGTACGGTCATCAGTTTGTGTTTTAAGAGATGGTTTCAGCATTATATGGATACAGAATGACATATATGAATGTTAAAAAAATCAAGTTAATAAGTATTGAGTAATCTAAGGATGCGATGACATGTATAATATGTTCAATGGATGCAATTGTAACTAAACCGGTTAAAGATGCACACGGATGTCCGATAGGTTAATACTAGAGAAAAGGGTATCATGGCTATAAAACAATTGTGATCATGTGGTCTAACATATACATGTGATTACTAGGTATAAACAACTAGATGCAATAATTAAGTTTCAAGTTCTAGATCAGAAAATATGTATACGGAACGTTATGCGGTTAACTTGAAATTCAAGACTTTCGATTCTATCTAGAGATTTAATAGGAGAATAGATAAATTAGTATAAGAATAGTTTGAATAGCATGTAGCAAGTTTCACTTGCCTCGACAAGTCGCGATACGGAAAACGGAACGTTACGCGTCGGCGGGGAAAAGTTGCGACGCGCGCACGGTACACGGAAAGAGCCTAAACGACAAACAGTGGAGTCACACGGGTCGGAGGTCCTCGCTGGGTCGTCGGGAATCGTCGCCGGCACAATCGAATTCCGGCGAACCAGAAAACAGCGACTACAAGAAACAATACTTTTAACAAGAAAAGAAAAGAAGGCAAGGAAAAGAACAGAGGAGGAATGAGGGTACTATAGCATACAGGGTTTGCAGAGGAGGTGCTGTGGTGGCGGCGAGACCAACCGTGGCGAGATCGACGGGGCTCCGACGATGAACATAGACACCTCCCTTCAAGAAACAGAACAGAAACTTTACAGACAAGAATGTGAAGAAGAAGAAGAGAAGAATGAGAGGGAGAAGATGCGCTTACTGGGGTGTGCACAAGGCTAAGGGCACGGGGATGAGGTCACCGGCGGTGGCTGGAAGTAAGGGTGGCCGTGACGAGTGGGTGCGCAGGTTCTCGGCTGCTCGGGAGAGAAGGAAAGGAGGAAGAAGAGAAGGTGGAGGCGACTGCGATGAGGGTGAGGGGCGACGAGGCTTGTGCGGGCGTCGTCGGCGCTAGGCAGAGGCGAGGGACGACGGCTAGGGTTTCGTAGGCGATGGGTTTTCTTTGAGGAAGAAAAGAAAAAAATATATAAGGGGGGAGAGAGAGAAATACGCGGGGAGAGAGAGAGAGGAAGAGAGAGATCGAGAGGAGAGAGGAAGCGGAGAGGAGAGATAAAATCGTCCTCTAGTGAGGGAGTGAGAGAGAGAAAGAGAAAGAGAAGGTGAGAGAGAGGGAGATGGGCATGGGGCCCAGGGGCGAATGGGGGATCGCGATTGGCTGGGGGAAAATGTTTTGGAAAATTTGATAAAGATTTTTAAAGATAGAATTGTTCTGTATGCTGGGGAAAGAAATAGGTTGGGAAAAAAATATGAAAGATTTTTATAAAGATTTTCTTAGTATTCAAAGGAGATCTTTCAGTTGGAAAAAGATTTCTACGCTAAATATTTTTCTCAAGCTGGTAAAATTAAGTTAGGTATAATTTAAAATATTAGATTATTCAAATTTGGTGGGATATAAAAAGATTCAGAAATGCGCCCGGATCGGATCCAAAAACTTGGATTTGAAACACGAAAATTATTGGCAGCTTCCAAAAATTAAAATGAAGGATTTTGTAATGAAAAGCATACCCCCAAGAACGGACGCACGTACATGCGCGTAGTCGTCCAACCACGTCCGTTTCACTGAACGGGACGAGAACACGATACAAGGACGCTACCACATGGTTAGGGGTATCAAGCAGGCCATGACAAGTATATTTTAAATGACTTAAAAGGTTATATGCAAGAATATTAAATATTAGCGTAATCTATAATTAGGAACACAACGAGCTCAAGTAAACGGGTCGGATATTAAAGTAAATTACCACTCAAAATCAAACATGATAAATGAACTAGATACCATAAACCACATACGATAACTGGAATTGGTATTACTGGACTCAGTTGTTACATTATACCCAACTACAAAAGAATTTCGTCCTCGAAATTCCAAGAACACAAAAGGATAAACGACCAATAACTACAAGAAAAGATGGGGAAACTTCTGTCGGATTTCATCATCTCGTTCCCAAGTGGACTCTCCATGTGAGCGATTACCCCAAAAAACAAGTACAAGAGGGATAACCCTGTTCTTAAGAACCTTTTCCCTTCGATCCACAATTGCAACCGGTCGCTCCTCAAAAGTCAAATCTTCTCGTACAGTCAGCTCCGAATGATCCAACACATGTGTTTCATCTCGAACATACTTACGGAGTTGTGATACATGAAACACATCATGAACATTCGCCAAGGATTGTGGTAACACCAATCGATACGCTACCTCACCAACACGCTCCAAGATCTCAAAGGGTCCAACGAATCGAGGACTAGGCTTTCCTCGACTTCCAAAACGAATCACCCCTCTAGTCGGTGATATCTTCAAGAATACCAAATCATCCACGGCGAACTCTAGAGGTCTTCTCGACTTATCTTCCCAACTCTTCTGCCGGTCTTGTGCCGCCTTCATATGATTCCGGATAGTATTAACTTTTTCAACGGTCTGCACAACCAATTCTGGTCCCAACAATCTTCGCTCACCGACATCGTCCCAACAAACTGGTGAACGGCACTTACGACCATATAAAGCTTCGAATGGAGCCATCTGAATAGTTGCCTGGAAACTGTTGTTGTAAGAAAACTCCACCAAATGTAGATGATCCTCCCAAGAGCCCTTGAAGTCCAACATGCATGCTCTAAACATATCTTCAAGAGTTTGGATCGTTCTCTCCGACTGGCCATCTGTTTGAGAATGATAAGCTGTACTAAACTTCAATCGAGTCCCCAAACTTTCCTGTAAGCTCCTCCAAAAGTGTGATAAGAATTGAGTGTCACGGTCGGACACGATGCTTACCGGTACTCCATGCAATCTTACAATCTCCTGCAGGTACCGTTCAGCCAAAGTTTTAGTTGATTGACCAACCCGAAAAGGAATGAAATGAGCCGCCTTGGTCAAACGATCAACAATCACCCAAATTGCATTGTTGCCCTTTGGACTCCATGGTAGAGCTGTTACGAAATCCATGGTTATATGTTCCCACTTCCACTGAGGAATCGGAAGTGGTTGCAATAAACCAGCAACCCTTTGATATTCAGCCTTAACTTGCTGACACACCAAGCACTTTGCCACATAGCGAGCAAACTCCCGTTTCATGCCTTCCCACCAGAAATGCTGTCGTAAGTCTCGGTACATTTTCATGCCTCCTGGATGTACGGAATAAGCTGAACTGTGTGCCTCCTTCATAAGCTCTTCGTGAATATCTCCCTTTGGCACACACAAACCGCTACCATATCTCAACGAACCATCTTCATGGATCAGTAAATCTGTTCGTAGTCCGGCTTCATCCTGTTCTCAAAACTTTTGCAATCTAGGGTCCTGCGGTTGCGCTGCTTTAATATTCTCGATCAACGACGAATGTACTTGCAGCTGCATCAACTGTCCCGAAGAATGCGGTAGCACAACCTCCAAATCAAACCTTCGAAATTCTTCAACGAGTTCCTTTTGCGTAGTCAACATCTGAATAGCCGGTAACCGACTGAGCGCATCCGGTACGATATTAACTTTTCCCGGATGGTACTTAAGATCAAGATCGTAGTTTGCCATCAGCTCCAACCATCTACGTTGCCTCATATTAAGCTCCTTCTGCGTGAACACATACTTCAAGCTTTTATGATCCGTGAAAACTTTGATCCTTTCGTCCAAAAGGTAGTGTCTCCAAATCTTCAAAGCAAAGATCACAGCCGCAAGCTCCAAGTCGTGAGTTGGGTAATTCTTCTCATGGGTCTTCAATTGTCTCGATGCGTACGCTACAACCTTCCCATGCTGCATCAAAATGCATCCCAATCCTTTCCCAGATGCATCGCTGTGAATCACCAATCCTCCGGAATTGTCTGGCATGGTCAGAATAGGGGCGGTTATCAATCTTTGCTTCAATGTCTCAAAAGCTGACGCACACGTATCCGTCCACACAAAAGGTACCTCCTTACGTGTAGGCTTGGTCAACGGCTCTGCCAGACGAGCAAAATTCTCCACAAATCTTCTGTAATACCCGGCGAGTCCAAGAAAGCTTCTTATCTCCGCAACATTCTTCGGAATCGGCCAATCACGAACTGCTGCAATCTTTTCGGCATCGACGGCGATTCCATCGCCAGACACAACATGCCCCAAAAACTTTACTTCTTCCGGCCAAAACTCGCACTTGCTCATCTTCACATACAACTTCTCTTGTCTCAACGTCTGCAGTGCGATCTCCAAATGTTCAGCATGCTCTTCAAAACTCTTCGAGTAAACCAGAATATCGTCAATGAACACCACAATAAACTGGTCCAAGAATGGTGAAAAGATTCGGTTCATCAAGTCCATGATTATAGCTGGTGCATTCATAACTCCGAAGGGCATCACTAAGTACTCGTAATATCCATACCGAGTTCGGAACGCCGTCTTGCAAATATCCTCTGCTTTCACTCGGACCTGATGATATCTGGATCGCAAATCCAGCTTCGAGAATACCCTCGCGCCATTAAACTGCTCAAATAATTCGTCAATGCGAGAGATCGGGTACTTATTCTTAATAGTCACCCAATTTAATTCTCGATAGTTGATGCACATCCTTCTTATGCCATTCTTCTTCTTGACTAGAAGAATTGGAGCTCCCCAAAGCGAGTTACTGCTTTGGATCCAACCCTTCTCGAGTAATTCAGTAACCTGCTTCTTAACTTCTTCCAACTCCACTGGTACCATTGGGTAATACGCTTTAGAAACTGACGCTGCACCAGGAACAAGATCAATCGCAAACTCCACGTCTCGTTTCGACGGTAATCCTAATATATCTTCAAACACGTCCATAAAATCTTGAACAACAGCTGGCTCTTCACTTTTATCAACCTCCATCGACGAAAGAACATTAGTTGTCGGCCTAGCCCTAAACTCAACTGGCCCAACAGAACTGCTTCCTCCAGTGAAGATAAACTTGGGATGTCCGGGAATCTGAAAAATTACTTCTTTGCCCTACAATCGATGTGAGCATGGAAAGTGCCGAGAAAATCCATTCCCAAGACGACTTCATAGCTGCCCGTATCAATCACCAAGAAATATGCAAAAAGCTCCCGTCCGCAAACAACAACTGCACAATCTTTACATTCTCTACTAGATATGATTTTCCCATTCCCAGTTTGTATGTCCCAGAGACTAGACAGGGTCGTGCAGGTAATCGAGTGTGTAGCTATAAACTTGGACGACATAAAACAATGGGATGCACCAGAATCAAATAACGCTAATGCGGGAAAACCATGAACGAGTAGAATACCTGAAACAACTTCTCCTGAAGCCTTAGCTTCCTCAGCCGTCAAAGTAAAAGCTTGAGCCTGATTGGGTCCTTGAGTCAGCTGCTTCTGTCCCGGAAATGATTTCTGCGATGGCTTCTGAACTTCATCCCTCGTGCGAAGCTTCGACGGACAAGCGTTGATAGTGTGATCCACCGCACCGCAAACCAAACAAAGCCCTTGCCTCGTTCGACAGTCTCTTTGCACATGACCGGGTAAATGGCAGTAGTTACAAATCACGCTATTTTTCTGGTCAACAACAGCAGGCTTCTTCATCGGTGTTACGCCACGACGGTTCATTGGAATACCCCTGTGTCCATGTGCTCGGTTCGGTGCAAAAGTCAGCTTCCGTACTGTAATTGCTGTCTGCTGTGAACTCCCAGTCTTCCCAGATAAGCTCTGCTATTCTCGAGCTGCCGTAAGTACCTGTGAGAAAGTGGTCAAACCCAGGGAGACAATCTGCCTCTGGATGTCCACATCCAAGCTGTGCATGAACCTCCTTGCCCTGTCTGCATCGTTGGCAACTAATGGCCCAGCGAACCTACTGAGCCGCGTCCACTCCACTGCATGTACATCTACAGGTGCACCGTTCTGCTTTAAACTAATGAACTTCTCTTCCATTTCCTCCCGTGCAGTCCGCGGGAAGAACTTCTCCAGGAAACTCTTCGAAAAATCCGCCCACTTGATCGGCTTGGGCAAGCGGGTCTCCTCCACAAGCCACCATTCGCGTGCGTAATCTACCAACTGGATGCGCACCACATCCACCCTTTTATCATCTGGGATCTGTGCCGCAATAAGTAAGTTCTCCGTGTCAACTAGCCACTGCTCCGCTGGCAACGGCTCCTCCAAACCAGTAAAGACAGATGGACCCAGTCTCCTGAAATCTGCTACGGTCCCCACTCGATCTACTGGCCTGGCCACCACATTGTTCACGGACTGTTGAACGGTCCGTAAACCTTCTTGTAAGGAGTCAGCTTGCTGCTGGTTCAGCTCGGTCTGCCGCCTTTGGTTCTCCAACATCCCACGTATTACTCCAAGTATAGCGGCTTCGTCAACACGCCTTTGGTACGTCTTCAGATTCCTGTCTGCCATGTTCCTGAAATCAAAACACCCAAGGATTAGCATGATAACAGATTCAAAATTGTAGATCAAGGCTAGAACTCCAAGTTACTTAAATAGAATACCGCATTGTGACTATGACGCGGTATCATAGTAACAATTACATGACTCCACCCAAGTCGCCTAAGTTCTAGAGATAACAAGGAATCAGGTTTCGAGTCGATTGCAAAGGAAGTTTGCACACCGTAAAAGATATAATCAGGAAGAACTTAGATTCAAGAACGGTAAAACGGTAAGGTGGTAGGACATGTTTCCTAAACACGGGTATTCTGATTCGTGTATTGGGTACAATATCCAACTACAAAATAATCAACCCGACTAACCTATGTCTCTGATACCAAAAATGTAACGCCCTATGCCCCAGTACAGATGGTATTGTCTGCTTTGGCCGAAACCGCACGATTTTTCCCTTTAGAGCGAACCGAACCCGACCAGGGGCCACTTCCCAGGAGGTCACCCATCCCAAGACTTCCCTGGCCCGAGCATGCTTAACTATGGAGTTCTCAAGCTCTTGTAGTTCCGGTTCACCTAAAAGGCGCCTCTGTATTGAAGAGTGGTATCATTCCATTTATAGTTCAGATCTGCCCTCTTTCGGAATGTATTCCGAAGAGTCCCCATTGTTCTACAGTGGGTCCCACGGACTCAAGAGGTGGCCCTCACGGATTCAAGAGGTGACCCCCGCCCACTTAACACGACACTTGACATGGCACTTTGTTCCGTGTGGCACTTTGCTCCGTGAGCAAGAACCGGATCCTGACATTAGCCAACCATGCTTGAGGGGCATGACATGCTTGAGGGCGGGTCGTGTTTGGGGGTGGGGCATGGCATGCTTGAGGGGTTTTTGATTGTGGGGATGCTCTTCCCTGCAGAGCCAGCCCCTGCAGTTAATTACGCTACCGCATCGCGGTAACAACTTTCTCCTTCTCCAGATGGTCACTTCGTGTCGTGGGTGTTTGTTTTGTTTGTGGTTTTCCGTGGATTGTATACGGAGACTAATTTATGTTGTCGCCCGTAGGGTATGGATTAGTCCAAATCCGTATTTTCATAGATTTGGGTTTGGGGGTTTGGGTTTAAGGATACGTTAGCCTCATTTGAGACTAAGATCAACTTAAACGTTTGTTAAGGATACGTTAGACTCATTTCAGACTAAGATCAACTTAACCGTTTGTTAAGGATACGTTAGTCTCATTTCAGACTAAGATCAACATAACGGGATCATTTAGATCCAACAAAAGAGCATTTGAGCTCTATTGTTTAGTTTAGGGACATTGCGGTCGATTACCAGTTTAAGGACATGGTGGTCCAAGACCAGTTTAAGGATATGGTGGTCCAGTACCAGTTTAAGGACATAGTGGTCCAATACCAGTTTAAGGACATAGTGGTCCGTAAAATGTATGGCTGTCGGGACCCATCACCTCTCTGAAAACGTTGAAGGATTACAACGACAAATATCAGAGGAGTTCAGAGATGTACCCTTGAACCAATAAGTTGGTTGAAAGAGCAGATGTGCTCAGTTCAAGATGATTTGAGGACTTATGGCCAGTTTGGGCTAAGTCCAATTATGTTTGAAATATTAGCCCTTTGGTTGGACCATTAGACATTTGTCTGGGTTCAGCCCGTCATCATTCAGCAGTGCTAAACAGAAGTTTGGGGGCTCTGACAACATTTTGTCTTTGAGTGAGCAGTGAACATTATAGCTTTGAATTTTACTCAATTTTGAGTGGGAGGCTTTGCCTCTGAAAGAACTTAGCCATTTTGGGCTAGGTTGGTTTTGAAATAGTGTTAACACTAGAAGGTATTTGACGATCACGTGTTCCCACGTGATGCGCTTTAAAAATAGTGTTAAACACTAAAAATGGGGTGGTCACGTAGGGTTACGTGAGACGCCTGAGAATTGGGCCGAAACTCCTTTATTTTACCCTCAGAGCTGCAAATAAGTCTTAAACACTTAGCTTTCAGGCCATCACGTGTGAGCACGTGAGGCATATGAAGATGGGGCCAGATTTCTTTTTTCTTTGTTCTGCAAATAAGTGTTAAACACTTTTTGACTTTCTGGCCATCACGTGCGAGCACGTGATAAGCATTCATGCACTGATTTGTTAAGGAATTTATTAGGGGTCACGTGGTAACACGTGAGAGCGCCCAGAGCCAACATTTCCTTTGCTTTTTCTTTCTGTGTTTTGGAGGTCACGTGGGAGCACGTGAGGCGTTGCCTCAGAGCTTTTTCCTTCTCATTTTTGGGGATCTCTTCAGGGGTCATTTGAGGACACGTGACTTTAGACCTTTGCATGCATGGAGATCTTTTAAGTCTCTTCATTTTATTTTGAGAATTAAATTCTCTGTAGGATTAAGAATTAAATTCTTATGTAGGGTTAAACCCTAATTTCTTTTTTTAAGAGGAATTAGATTCCTGTGAATTTGAGAGAATTAAATTCTCAATTAGGGTTAAACCTTAGTTCTGTCCATCTTGAAAGAATTAAATTTCTGTAACTTTGGGAGAATTAAATTCTCATATAGGGTTAAACCCTAGTTTTGTTTTGGGAGAATTAAATTCTCTAAACTCAATTCCCCCTCTAAGTTTTGGATCTGCATGGCAGGATCTCAACCCGATGAGAATTAAATTCTAAACTTATGGGGAGATGTGCTCTATGCAGATCTTCAACAAGAGGAAGAACTAAGTTCTTTGCAAAAGAGTTAAACTCTTAGATTTTTGAGAATTAAATTCTCTTTTTTTGAAGTTTTGATCCCCTTTCTTTTTCTCACCTAGGCTTTTCTTTCTTGTTGAGAATTAAATTCTCCTTTCTTTTCTCTCTGAATTTTCAAGATGCCAAAATTCTCTCCAAAGTTTTCCTTCTCCAAATTCTCTCCTCTATTCTCCTCTTGACTCCTATTTATTGGAGGAGGAAAAGAATCAATTTGTTTAGTAAATCTTTTACTGAAAGATTTGATTTGTTTTCATCATTAATCTAAGCCTTTAGATTATTAGGTGAATTTTATTCACCGTTGGATTTTTAATCCAAAAATATTCTATTTGTTATTTCTGGTGAGATTTAGGGAAAATCTTTCCTTGTCCAAGATTTTTCCATAAATTGGTGATATTTAATCACCCTTGGATTTTTAATCCAACGGTCCCCATAATCCTTTTCCATTTGGAAAGATTTAGAGAAATTTAGAATTTTAATCCTATTTGGAAAGATTTAGAGAAATTTAGAATTTTAATTCTATTAAACTGTAAGGCTTTCAAAGCCAGTCACGTGCTGACACGTGACCCTTGGTCACGTGTGAGCACATGACCCCCAATTGAGTCATTTTCTCAATGTTTATTTACGCTTCAGTTTTAACCATCACGTGTCAACACGTGACCATTGGTCACTTGTGAGCACGTGATACCTCATTGAGGTATTTCTTTCAGCCATTTATTTTTATTTCTGTTTTAATTATCATGTGTCAACACGTGACCATTGGCCACGAGTGAGCACGTGATACCTCATTGAGCTAATTCCTGATTTTTTTAATCAGGGAACAATGTACAACATATTTGCTCATAACTTTTGATCCCGGATGAATTATGAAGCCCATAATATATCAAATCGAAGGGTTTTTCGAGATGCTTTCAATATCATCAGAATGTATCTATTTCCCATTCGGGAGTTTGTCAAAAAACAGCCCAGAAAATACCGGTTCGCATTTTCATAAGCGTATCACTGCCATTTGATACCTTGGGCTCTTTTGCGCAGAAATTTTTGACGGGAACAAATGCCCCCCTCTACTTTGTCCACGTAAGTATGTACGTGGGTGAAGTAGTGCAGAGTTACGCATGGCAATAGAATTGATGGCTTAGGAGACAAGCTCAGGGTTCTTGTAACCTAAGACTTTTTTCATCTTCATGAGCCGTAAGGGTCTCAAGAAGGTTTTTTCTCTCTGCAGGTCGAGAGGATCCCGCAAGTGTATTTTCTCCTTAGGGGTCGTGAGGACTCCTAAGTGCGTTTTCCTTTGAGAGTCGTAAGGATCTCACAAGAGAAATTTCTCCCTCACAAGTCGAGAGGACTCATAAGTGATTGCTTCCTTTCTTATCGATATTTGACTTCGGGGAATGTGGCTTATAGATAGTCCATCTTGACCTCTCTGTAGGGCAGTGATGGCTTAGGAGACAGGGTTAGGATCTGCCACTTAAGACTTTTCAACTTTATGAGCTGTGAGGGTCCCATAAAGACTTTTCTCCCAACGAGTCGAGAGGATCCCGTAGGTGTATTTTCTCCCTAGGAGTCGTGAGGACTCCTAAGTGTGTGTTTTCTCTTGAGAGTCGTAAGGATCTCACAAGAGAATTTTTCCTGCTTACAAGTCAAGAGGACTTGTAAGTAGTTGTTTCCCACTTTGTCGATGTTCGACTTTGGAGAGTGTGACCCGTGAATAGTATGCAAGAGTTCATCTTGGACTGACTTGCAGGGCCCCAGTGCTTAGGAAACAGGTTTTTTAATCCCCATTGCCTAAGGCTTTGCCTTACGAGTCGGGACGAATCAAGAAGTTCTCGCAAGGATGTCCTAACGTCACAGTTAACCTCTGCTCTTTACGACAAAGGTCCGTTAGGGTCTATGGTACTAGGGTTTTGCCCGTCGTACTGTCGTGTTGGCTGATGTATCCCTCGACAGGCACTATTACTGTTCGAGTAGCCTTGCGACTGTCGTGTCTCTGATCCCTTCGGGGGCTGGACAAGACGTCTTCAAGCAATCTTCCTAGGCAGTTTGACCGTCAGAAGAGCAAGCGTTAGGAATTTTGCCATGCCTCTTTTTACTTGAGGTTAGGCTCATTTTGGAGAGCCCTGATGAGTCATAACTGTTCCCGCCAAAAATTTCTGCGCAAAAGAGTCCAAGGTATCAAATGGCAGCGATGCGCTTAAGAAAATACGAACCAGTATCTTCCGGCCTGTATTTTGATAAACTCCCCAATGAGAAACTGTTAAATTATGATGGTATTGAAAGCATCTCGAAAAAACCTTCGATTTGATATATTATGGGCCTCATAATTCATCCGGGATCAAAAGTTATGAGCAAATGTGTTACGCACATGTGATCCAAGAAAGAAGATGCGAACCAGTATTTTCCGAGCTGTATTTTGACAAACTCCAGAATGAGAAATGGCTAAATTCTGATGTTATTGAAAGCATCTTGAAAAGTCCTTCGATTTGATATATTATGGGCCTCATAATTCATCCGGGATCAAAAGTTATGAGCAAATGTCTATGCACATGTGATCTAAGAAAGAAGATGCGAACCAGTATTTTCCGAGCTGTATTTTGACAAACTCCGGAACGAGAAATGGCTAAATTCTGATAATATTGAAAGCATCTCGAAAATACCTTCGATTTGATATATTATGGGCCTCATAATTCATCCGAGATCAAAAGTTATGAGCAAATGTGTTATACACGTGTAATCTAAAGTAATGCTCTACTACATGGGGAATGCATTTTTTAGTCCCACATCGAGAAAAGGAGGGCTGGGTTCTCTACCACTCCCATATAAATAAGAGGGGATACCTCTTAGAAAGGGAGAGTTAAATCCTCAAAGGATTCAATACTCAAAGGAGCTTAGTTCTCCAAAGGAGCTTAGTTCTCCAAGATAGGAGTATGCTCCTCCATAATGCGCATATGCGCAAGCGCCATGTGCTCTACGTGCAACGCACGTGTGTCCGCCATGCGGCACTACGTGCAATGCACGTGCGCACCATATGAGAATATTTAATAATATTAAAAGGAGCTTGTTCTCCATATATAGAAGCTTTGCTTCTCCTCATAATGCGCATGTGCGTCCCGTGCAACGCACGTGTGCCCGCCATGCGGCACCACGTGCAACGCACGTGCGCACCACATGAGAATATTTAATAATATTAAAAGGAGCTTGTTCTCCATATATAGAAGCTTTGCTTCTTCTCATAATGCGCATGTGCGCCACGTGCAACGCACGTGTGCCCGCCATGCGGCACCACATGCAACGCATGTGCGCACCAGATGAGAACATTTAATAATATTAAAAGGAGCTTGTTCTCCATATATAGAAGCTTTGCTTCTCCTCATAATGCGCATGTGCGCCACGTGCAACGCACGTGTGCCCGCCATGCGGCACCACGTGCAACGCACGTGCGCACCAAATGAGAGCATTTAATAATATTAAAAGGAGCTTGTTCTCCATATATAGAAGCTTTGCTTCTCCTCATAATGTGCATGTGCGCCACGTGCAACGCACGTGTACCCGCCCTGCGGCACCACGTGCAACGCACGTGCGTACCAGATGAGAAAATTTAATAATATTAAAAGGAGCTTGTTCTCCATATATAGAAGCTTTGCTTCTCCTCATAATGCGCATGTGCGCCACGTGCAACGCACGTGTGCCCGCCATGCGGCACCACGTGCAACGCACGTGCGCACCAGATGAGAACATTTAATAATATTAAAAGGAGCTTGTTCTCCATATATAGAAGCTCTGCTTCTCCTCATAATGCGCATGTGCGCCACGTGCAACGCACGTGTGCTCGCCACGCGTGCACCACGTGCAACGCACGTGCGCACCAAATGAGAACATTTAATAATATTAAAAGGAAATTGTACTCCATATATAGAAGCTCTACTTCTCCTCATAATGTGCATGTGCGCCACGTGCAACGCACGTGTGCTCGCCACGCGCTCACCGCGTACAACGCACGTGCGCACCAAATGAGAACATTTAATAATATTAAAAGGAGCTTGTTCTCCATATATAGAAGCTCTGCTTCTCCTCATAATGCGCATGTGCGCCACGTGCAACGCACGTGTGCCCGCCTCGCGCGCACCACATGCAACGCACGTGCGCACCACATGAGAATATTCAATTAGAAGGAGACTCGTTCTCCAGAGCTTGCTCCCCCCATAATGCGCATATGCATAAGATCCATGTGCGCTACGTGCAAATATGAGCGCCCAACACGTGCGACGCACGTGCGCCCAACACGTGCGACGCACGTACGCGAACGCAAAGAAGCCTTTTTCAACAGCGAGAAGCCTAAGCTCCAGCCTGTTCTTCCCCCCTAATGAATGAGACATGGTTCAAAGGGTACATCCCTCCACACCTTCGATATATGGCACTGTAATCTCTCAGTGTCGTCGGAGAGGTGGTGGGTCCCAACGACCAATGATTCTTCTTTCTAAAATTAAAAAAAAAGAAGAAGAATGAACATCATCATTGAGAACTCTGAAGAATTGGATAGAATTCCTCAAGAACAAAAAAGGTAAAAACCTTTAGAAAAAGAGAAAATTCTCTTAAAAACAGATCATTGATCTAAGAACAAGATCAATGATCTTCAATAAAAAAGAAAAATAACTAATAATAGTGCTTTGCACTTGCTTATGAACCACTGGTTCTATGAAAACAAGAAAAACTTGTTTTCTTTGATTTAAAATCGATCGAAAGATAAAACAATCCTCTGCACTTGCAAAAGAGCTGCGCTGTTACGCTCCTGTGTTGGCGCAAGCCACCAGGGAGCGCTACGTGTCAGCAGCGCAGCGCACTGACACAGCGCATTGCGCTGTTGCACTTGCGCTCATCAGAGCGTGACACGTGTCACCACCACATGCGCTTGCGCTCGTTAATTGGCGCAAAGCGCCTGACAAGCTACGTGGGGCACTGTCAGAGTATTTAATGCTTTGCATTATTAAAGAAAAGGGACAGAACCCAATTAAAAGACCTAACAGACCTAATAAAAAATGCCATGCATTTTAAAAAGGGCAGAGCCCAAACAAAATAGATGCTCTGCATCATTTATAAAAGGGCAGAGCACAACCAAAACAAGAATAATGCAGTGCATTACTAAAAAGGGGTAAAGCCCTAGCACAGGCCAAAGACAAAATATGTTGAAACTGGACTTAGCCCAATCATGGCCGTAAGTCCTCAAACTAAATTGACTGAGCACAGCTGCTCTCTTAAATCAATTTACATCCGGTTCGAGGGTACATCTCCGAACTCCTCTGACACCTATCGTTGTAATTCCTCAACGACGTCAGAGAGGTGACGGGTCCCAACGACCACACATGAATACGGACTGCGGGGTCCTTAAACTCGTGGAACGGAACGTCCTTAAACAAATGTTGGACCGAAACGTCCTTAAACTAATGTCGGACCACCACGTCCCTAAACCGGAACATGGACCACCACGTCCCTAAACTGGAGCATGGACCGCAACGTCCCTAAACTACCTATGGACCACTACGTCCCTAAACTGGAACAATAGAGCCTCCAAATGCTCTTTTGCCGGATCTAAACGATCCCGTTTAAGTTGATCTTAGCCCCCAAAACACGGCTAACGTATCCTTAAACATTCAAACGGACTATAAAAGTCCAAATCAACCTTGGTTCAAGGGTACATCTCTGAACTCCTCTGACATCTGCCGTTGTAATCCTTCAATGACGTTAGAGAGGTGACGAGTCCCGATGGCCAGATATTAAATGGATTATCACGTTAAGTTGATCTTAGTCTCAAACAGGACCATCGTATCCTTAATGAACGTTTAAGTTGATCTTAGCCGCAACGCGACTAATACATCCTTAAACTAAAAACACCAAACCCAAATCTAAGTAAATACGGATTTGGACTAATCCACGTCCTACGGGCGACGGCATTACTCAGTCTCCGTATACAATCCACGGGCAACCACAAACAAAACAAACACACACGACACGAAGTGAAATTCTGGAGAAGGAGAAAGTTGTTACCGCGATGCGGTAGCGTAATTAACTGCAGGGGCTTGCGCCTGCAGGGAAGAGCGTCCCCACAATCAAAAACCCCTCAAGCGAGGGGGAATCTGACGAAGTCTGCTACATCGGCCGCATCCGTCTAAACCTCCGATACACGGTGCCATAAATCAACTTGGCATCTTCGGAGAGGTGGACGGATAAAACCAAATAGCATCTGCCCCGAATCTCAGCGTCAGGACATCGCAGTCTTTTGCGCCGTCATTCGGAGGGGAATAGATTTCAGCACGCCCAGTGGGACCTTTTCCTCTTTCCACTCCACACTTCGTGTGTCATCCTCGCGAACCAATCGCGGTTTGTTAAATGGTTGCCTTCGGATTTCAAGTTACTAAGATTTGGTCTTTTGTCTGGCACAGAATTCAAGATTCAATGGCCTTCAACTGCACCAACTGCTCGAAGTGCCACTGCAATGGACGCTCCACCTCTCCCGGAGGTGTAGCATATGGGCCCCAAGCGGCTTCCTTCCTCACTCTGCCAGTAGACCAGGTGACCCAAGCCACCACTGGCTTATTCTTCGGGACCATGATCCCACCGACAAGCTTCTCTATGCCGATACCTGCACCGGAGGTGAACAAGAAGTCGGTCTTCGACCGACTCACTGCTACCACGACCCCTGTCAACGGGTCGCCCATCACCAAGCCAACAACCTCTGTCTTTGCGAGGCTGGATCAAAACTCTGAGGGGCCCGCCAAGAATCCCAGGAACTCTAAAATGGCTGTCCCAAGGAGGGCAACGGCCGCTGCTCCGGAAGACGTTAAGGCGGCTTCTCCCGTCAAAGAGTCAGTCTTTTCAAGACTGACGATTCCCGTTCCTTCCCCTACACGAAGATCTGTCTTTGACAGATTGGATATTACCCCGCAAGGAACGACCTCAGTTTTTAAAAGGTTGACACCGACGGCGCCTCATTCAGACGGGGGGGCAAAAGGAAGCTATCTCAATCTCCGAGCCAGTCCCAGCGGCTCGTCGTGCTCGACGTCGCCATTGGCAACGAGTGAGGAAGGCAGGGGGCAACTCCCCCTCAGGGCTAACTTCACCTTCTCCAATGGCGGAGGTCAACGCTGCTGTTCCAACTGGGAACAGCTTCGAACTGCTGAGGAGGGTACATAAGAATTCTCCAACCGCTACACTGAAAAGATCTCCTCCGTCTGTGGAGAGAGCTCCTGAAACAAAACAAGAACAGCCCCCTCAACGGCTGTCTTCAAGGATTTATAAAGTTTGGCGAAGGGTTCAAGACTCTGTGATTGACCCAGGTCACTTTCGTCGCCAGAAAAAGGTGAAGGTGGAAAAAGACAAGGATTGTCCCGTTAAACAGCAGGGGACAGCAGCTGCTTGGGTGCCCCCTTCAATGGCCCCTTCCACCTCAACGGCCCACAAAAGAAGGAGGCCAGAGAAGACTCCCGTGTCAGCGGCAAAAGTTAAAAATGTTGAAACTAAACGCCCCAAGTCAGGGGGCATAACAGTTCATACGGTTTACATGACATCGGGAAAAGAAGACAGCCGTATGTCCACGGGCCATAGACCACTTACACGGTCAGTGACCAAGGCTCAGGAGCAGCAGCAGAAGCTCCAGGAGATGATGAGCGCTATGGCTGCACTTACAGGGCCAAACGAAAGCCCTGGAACCTCTTCAGAAGAGCGTCAAGAACAAGAAACGGACGCCGATTTCCTTCGGCGCGTACTAGAAAAGAAAGATAAAGAAGCTGCGGAGCAGGCAGCCAACATAAAGAAAATGGCCCTCCTGTTCCAGGATATGGTGGGTATGATAATTCAACAAGATCCACCTGCTGGAGATCTCCCGATCATTCTTGAAGACGATAGGGGAGAGACATCAAATCCTCCACCGGCTTTATCCGCAGCTAAAGAGGATACCATATCAAAAGCTGATTTGGATGAATATATCGCCCAGCAAATACGGGTGCACCAGGCGACTGAAGCAGCCGGTCAGATCGTAAAGACGGGGCGGCCATATCCGGGTTGGTACGATCAGATTAAGTACCCGACAGGTTATACAATTCCTAAATTCCATGTCTACAAGGGGACGGGCAATCCTCATCAGCATGTCGCCCAGTTCAGAGCGCTCAGCGGCAACACCGGCGGCGATGACAAGTTGTTGCTTCGCCAGTTTGTTGGAAGCTTATCAGATACGGCGTTCGAATGGTATTCTGAGCTCCCCAATGACTCTATTAAAACCTTTGCGGAGATGGAGCTGCTGTTTACCCAACGTTTTGCAAGTGCCAGTGAACGTACCCCTATGACGGCACTGATTAATGCCAGGGTAAAACCCGGCGAGACATGGGTTCAGTACGCTATACGGTGGCGTAATCTATGGTCGAAATGCGAAGAGCGCATAGAAGAAGCTCCGGCGGTGGGAATGTTTGTTGGAACCCTTGATCCACAAGAAACCATCTCACAGTTCATGATGTTCTTCAAGCCGACTACCTTCCAGGCTTTGATCGACAAACTAGCGCAGATGGACCAGATGGGCCATAAACCCCCTCTCCCAAAGCCGGACTCCCGAAACGACAAAGGAAAGGGAAAAGCGATCGTCGTCGCGAATGCTCAGCAATAGCCGAGCGACTCGAAGCCGGTTGCTCGTCCAAACAATATGCGCCCGTACGTACCCCTTGAGGATAGGATGGGACGTCCTTACTCCTTCTCCCGCGATAAAACGAGGAGGCTATTCGAGCTGGCGTTACGCAACAGACTCATAAATCTGCCGGATCCAAAACGTCCGTTGCAACCGAACGACGTCAACGAGCCCAATTACTGCCCTTACCATCAAGTGCTAGGCCATCCCATCGAGGATTGCTACGTTTTCAAAAATTGGCTTGAAAACCAATACCGTCAGGGCAAATTTGTGCTATCTGACAAATGGAAGGTAAATCCCCCGCAGCCCCACACCTCTAAGGGGACGAATACGCCGGGGGCAACATGCTCCGTCATTGAAGAAGCTCCTTGGGAGGTCGTATTATCAGCCAAGACAAAGAGGATGCTAAACGATCTTCAGACATGTCCAGCGGTCAAGTGGAAGAACCCCTTGGAACCGCAGGTCATTGAGGGGATGTTGAAGCCACGTCCGACTCCGAAGACCGATGGTGATAGTTCAAGCGTTCATAGCCAGCCGTCAAAATCTTCGAAAAAGAAGAGGAAGAAATCAAAGAAGCCCGTGAAGCCTCGCGACAAGCGCACGGACTTACAAAAGCAAATTGACGCGCTGGACGAATACAACCAAAAGGCGCGGACTCCCATTACGCTCCAAGATTTCCTTGATCACGTCTTTCAAAAAGAAGATGAGGGAGAAAGTTCATCGGATGAATCCGAGGAATATGTGGCGAGCTGTCATATGATCTCCCATTCGATCATGAACGATGAAGAGACTTCCGGCACTAAAACGCTGGGGTCAGACACCGAGTCAAGAGTTCCGGAGTTATCAGTCGAAATGATTGACACGTTTCTTAGTGAAGCTCGATTGAAAAGTAAAGCTGATCGAGAACGCGAGATGGCTATATTTGAAAGGGCCAAACGCCAGCGACTGGAGGAAAAGGTCCTGCTGGAGCAAAATGCCTCCACCGCTGACAAAAGCCAATTCAAGATAAAGAAGAGGTTTGCTAAGGCCATATCAATGGGCATGAAGCTACCATCCTCTGAAGGAAAAATTACTAGTGTAATGGAAATGCACCCCTCCTATTGCTTATATCATCAGAAGGTCTCGCATCCCACTCAAGAGTGCAAAGCTTTTGATAGATGGTGGCAAGGATACGTCGCTAATCGACAACGCTTCAAACGGGAAAAGCGTAAAATTCGTCGGGAGCAAAGAAATACGACCGAAGAGCTTGAAAGAACTGCCGGCAATTGTCACATGGTTAACACTGGCGGGTCACAAGTGCCTACATTCGGGAGCAATTCTGATGAGGAGCTAGAAATTGCCCCTCTCTTTAAAGAATCAACTTCGGGAAAAGAAGAAGAGCCAATAGTCTGCGAAAATATCCGGCTGCGGAATCGGACGCTACCTGAGAAGAATCTCGGACCTCCAAACAAGAAAGACAAAGGGAAAGAGAAAATCTCCGAAGATATCGCCTTGGATGACCGAGTCGCGGAGGAGTTAAACGCCGAAAACCCGCCGAAGAGAAATAAGGTGGATTACAACGTTCTGGCGCATCTGAGAAAACTACCCTCTCAACTCAGCATCCTTGATGCCTTATTACTATCAAAAGAGGCGAGGGATTCTTTGATTAAGGCGCTACAAGACCCGGACCAGTTCCAAGCCTTCCTAGCCGAAGAAAAGATGAAGGACGAATTAGAAGAAGTGCACACAGCCGACGTTGCTTTTGCTGATGAAGACCTTCTCCTCGGGACATGCGACCACAATCGTCCCCTTTATGTCTCAGGATACTGCCATGACATAAAGATAGGTAAAATCTTGGTCGATAATGGATCGTCTGTTAATTTGCTCAATGTGCGAGTGTTAAAGGAAATTTGCATGAATGTCCAACACCTCGCCCGAGACAAAATCACCATCTCCGGATTCGACTCCCAATCATCAAAAACTCTGGGATCTGTGATATTGACGCTACGCTTCGGGTTGCTCGTCACAGACATCAAATTCCATGTTATAGACGCCAAGACGTGCTACAATGCTCTGCTCGGCCGACCATGGCTACACGAGTACAATATCATCCCTTCTACACAGCATCAGTGCATGAAGTATTGTAGGGATGGCCTCGAGTACACTGTGGCCGGAGAATTGAATCCGTTTTCCGTGAATGAAGTTCGCAAGTATGAAGATGCCAAATACTTCTTGCCGAGTTTCGAAGACACGGAGAGGTGTCACAGGCCGGAGAACAAAACTAACGCAACCATCCCTGTCTTCGGCAGTGATACCGAGGAAGCAGAGGATATAATTTATTCAGGTCCGCCCCAATACACCGAGCCGGGACCATCCGCCCCTTCACTGATCTTTGGTAGTGATTCAGAGGACGAAGTCCATGCTGTATTCCCTGCTCAGCTTTCAATACGAGCTTCTGCTGATGAAGAGCGAAGTCTACAGATAGCCATGGTGCCACTCGAACATTATAAAGAACTAGATGCGCTCGCCAACGATAGTGTGGAAGAATTGCGGACATTTTATATCCCTCCCGGACGAAAAGGCGATAGGGCAATCCTATTCTACCGTTCCGAAGAAAACAAGGTGAAAAAAGAACTTTGGCACGGTGCGGATCCAACGCTGGACAGACTTCAGCCTATCCGTCTATCCCGATATTATACGAAAGGCTTGAGGAGACTGCTAGAACGCCAGGGGATACCTTTCGAAAAGACCGTTAAGAAGGCCAAATTCTACGACAGGGTTTGGAATGTCCCCGGAACTCAGCACAAGCTACCTAATGGGAGGCAGGAGACGATCGGGCTCGGATACATTCGCTCCAGGAAACGAGAGCTGCTCCGCGACTGTTACGTCGTGAACAATTCTGATGAAGAAGCAGATGCTCAAGAGAAAAACGCTAATCCTGAACCAGCAAAAGTTCCTGATATAAAACCGCCAAGTCCATCATTTGAAGACCAGATGGGCAAACTTATAAGGGAAGCAGGTCAAAAAGCCCGAGATGATCACAATCGTGAGATGGAAATCTATGAGAAAGCCAAAACACAACGCCTCCTTCAACAGGCAGTAAAAGACGAAGATGTTGCCCCATGTCAACCTGATACAAAAAGGGCTCGACGCGGAGGCAGAAACGAGTCGAAAGGCCGAAGAGGCGCTCAACAGCAACAAAGCAGGGCTAAGAAGCCACGCAAACGAGAATCGAGCGTTATTGACCAATCCCTCATGAAGAAAATGGGTCGAGCATACTCGTTTCCTCGAGACAAGACGAAGAAGATACTTGATCTTGCTATAAAACATCAAATGCTTACATTGCCGGAGTCCAAGCACCCTGAACAAGCAGGTGAAGACTCTGACCCAAACTATTGCTCTTACCACCGAGTGATAGGGCATCCTCTTGAAGATTGCTTCACCTTTAAAAATTGGGTCGAAGATCAGTACCAGCTCGGCAAGTTCGCTCTGTCTGACAGCTGGAGGGTAACGCCACCACAAAAGCACGAGCCCAAGGCCACGAAAGAAAAAACAGTTCCACATTGGGACTGGAAGCGAATTCGCACCTGTCATATGATCACAATATTAAAAGAAGAACCCGAGAACATGGACAGCCTCCCTTGGTGCCTCGAAAACAGTAATGATGAGGTAATCTCAGAATTTCCCCCAGCTCCGAAAGAACTGGAGGATGGAATACATACCACTGCAGATAACCTCAAGAAAATCGAGTTGGGGACGGTAAATGATCCGCGACCGACATTCGTCAGCGAGCTGCTGTCTGAAGAGAGGGTGGCTGCGTTAAAAGACGTCCTTGTGCAGCATAGAGATTGCTTCGCATGGAACTATTCCGAGATGCCAGGACTAGATCCAGAAGTCGCTGTACATAGACTAGCAATATCCCCAAACGTCAAACCAGTCAAACAGGCGCCGAGAAGAATGCGACTCGAGCTTGAGATGAGCATCAATACCGAGGTTAAAAAGTTAATCGACTCTGGCTTCATCCAGGAAGTTCAATACCCTGAATGGATCGCCAACATCGTCCCAGTGATGAAGAAAAATGGGACAGTGCGCATATGCGTAGACTTCCGGGATCTTAATAAAGCTTGCCCGAAGGATGATTTCCCAGTGCCAGTCACCGAACTGATGATAGACAATACATCCACTCATGAGGTTTTCTCCTTCATGGATGGCTCATCAGGGTATAACCAGATAAAGATGCATCCCGAAGACCAGAAACACACCGCCTTCAGGACCCCTCTAGGTATATTCTGTTACAAAGTGATGCCCTTCGGTTTAAAGAACGCCGGTGCTACTTATCAGAGAGCCATGACAAAGATCTTCGACGACCTTATACACGAAATCGTCGAATGCTATATCGACGATCTCGTGGTTAAAAGCAAGTCATACGAAGAACATCTCGAGCATTTGAAGACCGTATTTCAACGCCTTCGGCAATACAATTTGAAGATGAATCCTCTAAAATGTGCGTTCGGGGTTTCCTCGGGCAAATTCCTAGGATTCATCGTCCGACACCGAGGTATTGAGATAGATCCATCTAAAATCAAGGCGATCATGGAAATGCCTCCTCCAAGAACTCTTAAACAGTTGCGATCTCTCCAAGGAAAGCTTGCATACATTCGGCGGTTTATCGCTAATCTTTCAGGAAAGTGCCGTCCTTACAGTCACCTGATGAAGAAGGGAACCCCATTCGTTTGGGATCACAAATGCCAAGACGCACTGGACGAGATCAAGCTGTATCTGCAAAACCCTCCAGTGTTGGCTGCTCCAGTCAAGGGAAAGCCTCTCATTCTTTACACGGCCGCCCTTGAAGGTTCTTTAGGCGTATTATGGGCACAAGAGAATGACCAGGGGAAAGAAAGAGCACTCTACTACTTAAGTCGGGTTCTGCTGGGGGCAGAAAGCAATTACTCCACCATTGAAAAACACTGCCTGGCGTTGATCTTCGCAATAACAAAGCTTAGACATTACGCATTAGCGCATGAAGTCCATCTCATTTCAAAGGTGGACCCTCTCAAATATTTAATGTCGAAGGCCATATTGACGGGACGACTTGCTAAATGGGCTCTGCTCTTAATGGAGTTCTCGATAACATATCGACCCCTCAAGGCAGTGAAGGGTCAGGCCATAGCCGACTTCCTTGCTGAGCACCCGATACCTGCCGATTCTCCCCTGAATTGCGATTTGCCAGACAAGCATGCGTTTGACGCAATCGATGGTGGTGATACCCGTTGGGAGCTTTATTTCGATGGAGCATCTTCCATGAAGAAGCACAAACAAAGTACGTCAATGATCAAATCGGGAGTAGGCCTTATCTTCGTGACCCCTCAAGGAGGAGTAATGCGCTTCGCCTTCTCCTTAGCAGAGCCGAGAACGAATAATGAAGCTGAGTATGAAGCTTTGATAGCAGGCCTCGAGATCGCCATCGACATGGGAATCGAAAGCCTCCTCATATATGGGGACTCCCAGCTAGTCGTCAGTCAAGTGAACGGCGATTACCAAACATGCAAACCGGAATTGGTAAAATACGGTGAAAAGGTGCAACAACTGCTAACCCAAATTCCCTCCTATACTTTGGAAAGCAACTGCGCGCGGAAAACAGCAAAGCGGACGCACTGGCCAAACTTGCTAAAGAATTGGCTGACGAGAACCTCGATGACGTTAGAATCGTAGTACAAAGCCGTCGAGTGCTTACCCCAGCAGAAATATCTTTGGAATCATCCGAAGAAAAAGGAGTGAACGAGCAGACAACCCTGCAAGTAAAAGATTGGCAAAATATCAAGGATTGGAGGGAAATCTTCATAGATTACTTCAAGACCCACCGAATGCCTGAAGAAGCGTCCACAAGACATCAGCTCGCGAAACGAGCCCTGTCTTTCGCCTTCGTCAACGATACCTTGTACAAGAAGTCATTTGATTCTTTGTGGCTGAGATGCTTAGGACCTGACGAAGCGAAAAGAGTCATCCAGAAAGTTCATGACGGACTCTGCGGTTCTCATCAAGAAGGCCCTATGATGAAGTTGAAGATAAAGCGGATGGGCTACTACTGGCCCACGATGATTCAGGACTGCATCGAATATGCGAAGCAATGCCACTCATGCCAAATTCATGGGGACTTCATCCACCAACATCCAAATCCGCTACACCCGACAGTGGCTAGCTGGCCATTCGAAATGTGGGGAACTGATATAGTCGGCCCCATCGAACCAGCATCGTCTAGGGGACATCGTTTCATCCTAGCGACGACTGACTACTTCTCTAAGTGGGCAGAAGCGATACCGCTAAAGGAAGTGAAGAAGGAAAATATCCTCCACTTCTTCAAGACGCACGTTATATATCGGTTTGGAACTCCGCGACGGATCATCTCCGATAACGGGCCAGCCTACAGAAGCCACAAGATCAGTCGCTTTGCGCAACAGCATAATATAGACTGGAGATATTCCTCAGTTTATAATCCACGAGCTAACGGTCTAGCTAAGGCCTTCAATAAAACCTTAACAAAGATCATGAAGAAAACGGTATCCCGAAACAAGAAAGACTGGCATGAAAGACTGCAAGAGGCTCTTTGGGCGTATCGAACTACATTTAAGACAGCCACAAACACAACGCCGTACGCGTTGGTATTTGGGACGGAAGCAGTACTCCCTCTCGAGATAGAATTACCCTCTCTACGAGTGGCAGTCCACTACGAGCTAACAGACGAAGAAAATGCTCACCTTCGGCTTGAGGAGCTTGACGCCCTTGATGAAACCCGGCTCATAGCGCAGCAAAATCTAGAAGCTTAAAAAGCAAAGATGAGGCGCTCATACGAAAGATTGACCCGACCGAGGACATTCCGCCAAGGCGAACTCGTGCTAGTGGTCAAAAGGCCTATGATCCCCAATCGCGCCAAGCGGGGAAAATTCGAGCCAAACTATGAAGGCCCGTACATCATAGATAAAGTTTACCAGGGTGGGGCCTATCTACTCATGGACATGCACGGCGAAAGGCCTTTCAGGCCAATAAACGGTCGCTTCCTAAAGAAATATTATGCTTAATGAGCCACAGCCTAGGTCAATGATAGATGACGACGACTATGTCCGCTCGCTATCTTCCTAAGCTCGAGCTTTATAAAAAGTAGCCGACCTTCTCCATGACGGACCGAAACGTCCTTAAACTAACGACGGACCGAAATGTCTTTAAACTAATAGCAGACCGAAACGTCTTTAAACTACTACCGCAGCATCTTTAGGCTGACAAAAAAAAACATATAAAAAAAAACAAAAAAAAAACGGTATGTCCATAAGCAAAAAGGGCACGGATGAAAACCCGAAAGGGCTCCGTGAGTAAAAACAACAGGGCTACCGGCGAGTGTTCGTGAAAACCCAAAAGGGCGCGGCCTCTTAAAAAAAATATATAAAAATAAAAAGAATAAAAAAAAAACGGTATGTCCATAAGCAAAATGGGCGCGGATGAAAACCCGAAAGGGCTCCGTGAGTAAAAACAGCAGGGCTACCGGCGAGTGTTTGTGAAAACCTGAAAGGGCGCAACCTCGTTAAAGGACACTTACAAGATCCTCTAGACCTTGTAAGGAGAAACCACCTGCGTGAGATCCTTACGACTCACAAAGGAGCAACACACTTAGGGATCCCCACGATTCCTAAGGAAAAAATACACTTGCGAGATCCTCACGACTCGTAAGGTGAACTCTCTTATGGGACCCTCACGGCCCATAAGATTTGAAAGTCTTAAGTTACAGAGACCTAAACCTGTGCTTAAGCAAACCCCCACAAACTTCCAATATTGCCCTACAAGGGGTTCAATATTGACCCTCGTATACAATCCACGGGCGCGAATAAACATTTCTCTAACCAAGATCCATCCGTGACTGGGGATATGTTCGAACGACCCTTGTAAGTCCTCTCGATTTACAAGGAGAAAACCCTCATGTAGGATCCTTACGACTTACAGAGAAAACAAACACTTAGGGATCCTCATGAGTCCTAAGGTGAAAATACACCTACAAGATCCTCACGACTTGTAGGGAGAAATAACTTTGTGAGACCCTTGCGGCTCATGAAGTCAAAAGCCTTAGTCGACAGGACCTTAACCCTAGTCACTAAGCCTCCTTTGTTCGACAACGACAGAGGCAAATGATGATTCGCTCCTGGTAATATCCCAGTTGCAGCGGTGCTGATGCCGAAATCGGTGTCCAATTTCAGGTTTACAGCGAAAAAGCCAGTAGGCCGCTCATGCATACGAAATAGCCAAAATGATGGGGCAACTTGCAATAAAAAGCAGCAAGTAAAATGTATGCATGCAAAATAGCCGAAATGATTGGGCAACTCGTAATAAAAAGCAACGAGTAAACATAAAATAAATAGCCGAAATGATTGGGCACCGCGAAAAATAGCCAAAATGATTGGGCAATCGCGACCTTCGCGACATAAAAGCTGAAATGATAGAGCATCACGGAAATAAAATAAAATAAAAAGAAGAAATGATAAAACTTTGGCCCTATAGTTAAGATCACATCGATCCCTGTATACAATCCAAGGGAGTAAACAAAGAAGGAATCATACTTTCCCAGCGGATTAAGGGCGTAAACAAAGAAGGAATCATACTTTCCCGACGGATTCTGTCAAACGACGAAGCCCAAACCTCAACGGTTCATTTTAACCGAAGAAGCCAGTGACTTCAACAAAAATTCCTCGACTCACGGATACAAACACTCCTTGACGAGAGCCTTCTGATCCGCGTCGACCCGCAGAGCCACCAGTGCCCCCGTGGGAATCCTCGACTCGTTTCAAATCCCAAGGAAACAAATAATCCTTGGCGCTTGGGAAACAAATAATCCCTAGCAAAATTCCTCGACTCACGGATACAAACACTCCTTGACGAGAGCCTTCTGATCCGCGTCGACCTGCAGAGCCACCAGTGCCTCCGTAGGAATCCTCGACTCATTTCAAACCCCAAGGAAACAAATAATCCTTGGCGCTTGGGAAACAAATAATCCCTAGCAAAATTCCTCGACTCACGGATACAAACACTCCTTGACGAGAGCCTTCTGATCCGCGTCGACCCGCAGAGCCACCAGTGCCCCCGTGGGAATTCTCGACTCGTTTCAAACCCCAAGGAAACAAATAATCCTTGGCGCTTGGGAAACAAATAATCCCTAGCAAAATTCCTCGACTCACGGATACAAACACTCCTTGACGAGAGCCTTCTGATCCGCGTCGACCCGCAGAGCCACCAATGCCTCCGCAGGAATCCTCGATTCGCTTCAAACCCCAAGGAAACAAATAATCCTTGGCGCTTGGGAAACAAATAATCCCTGGAAAACTCCTCGACTCACGGATACAAATACTCCGTGACGAGAGCCTCCCAACCCGCGTCAACTCACAGAGCCACCACTGTCTCCGTGAGAGAATTCCCGTTTCGTTCCACCTTGCAAGATAAAGTCTCGGGCAGCAAGGATTAAAAAACTTGCTTCCTGAACAATGGGGCCCTGCAAGTCAATCCAAAATGGTCTCTTGCATACTATCCACGGGTCTCACTCTCCAAAGTCGAGTTTCGACGAGAAGGGAAACAACCGCTTATGAATCCTCTCGACTCGTAAGAGGGAAAAATTCTCTTATAGGATCCTTACGACTTATAAGAGAAAACCACACTTAGGAATCCTCACGATTCCTAAGGAGAAAATCCACCTATGGGATCCTCTCGACCCGTAGGGAGAAAAGCCTCTATGATACCCCCACGGCTCATAGAGTTGAAAAGTCTTAGGCAGTAGACCTGAACCTGCGGCCTAAGCCATCGCTATTTCTTAAGGAAGTCAGAATACTCGTTTTGGATATCCATCAACTATGGTTATTAAGACAGCCTGCTGACAATTAAAAAAAAAGAAGATGACAGAAAGAATATCCGGTCTATATTTGATCTGGCGTGCGTGACGCACTCATTTATGCATGGGCAGAAGACTCAGGACGAGAAATAAGACAAGCCGAAATAGAAAAGGGAAGAGTTTCCATTCATACTGCTAGAAAATTCCTTTTTACAATCATAAGAAAGATAAATAAAAAAAAACATTATTCAAATTATTACAATGGAATAACCTCAGATCCGGGGCACGGATTGAGGAATTCAAAAGTAAGGCCGTCCAGAGTTCTTCTGGCCTTTCTAATTATTCTTATGCGCAGTCTTTCGCGCTCCTCTGTGTCAATATCATCGGCAAGCCCCCCTGGCCTTCGATAGGCGGCAACTATCGTCGTTTGCTGGAAGACTTGGTGTAGGATGTCAATGAGGCTGTTCCGCCGTTTCTTTGAGATCAACCCTGTCAGGTACACTGAATGCACCTTGTCTTCGGCGTCATCCAGCGCATTGAGCGGTAAGGCCTCATGAAGACACGGAAGCGCTCTCCATATGGCTCCCAACACTACTTTCAAAAGGGCCGAACGACGAGGCAACAGCCAACCACCGCTTGCGTTCAGACGACACATGACTTCTGCACATTCAGCGTCTGTAAACTCCTGGTTTTGTTGACGACCCTGAGCACAAATATCGTCGTAAGTAATGAACTCGTGCAAACTGTATAGATGCACCGCCGCCATTATGCCTGGAAGAAATATTACAGGGAGATCAGCAATAGAAAGAGACAATATACATAGTGGACTAAATTCCTAAAGAGCAAAACCATGTTCAAGGGTAAAATCCCCTGGACGAAAGCTCTGCTGGTTAAGAATAAGTTAAGAATCGATTTTACCTAAAGTTTTTCTAAAAACTTTAAAAAAAAAAGGGAACAAAGCACCGGAGATCTTGAAGGCAAGAACGAACTCTGAGGTTTTTGAAAATAAAAAAATCTGAAAGATGATAAGTATCTGTGGGGGACCAAAGGTCCTATTTATAGGCATCAAGTGCCTCTTCGACTTCCAAAAGTTGTCACGGCGGTTCACCTTAATCAGAGCGAAGCTCTGTTCAAATTCCGAGGCGGGAGATGAAGCAACGCTTCGTCTTCCCCCAATCAGAGCAAAGCTCTGTCTTGAAAATTAATTTAGTGAAGCAACGCTTCAGACTGTTTGCGCTGCGCAACGTGCCACGTGTCTGACGCAGACGCATCAGCGCAGCGCCCAAAGCAGCGCACCCAATCAGAGCAAAGCTCCTTTTCAAACAAAATTAAAGGAAGCAACGCTTCAGCTGCGCTGCGCCGTGCGCTACACGACACGCGTCAGCGCAGAGGCGCTAACACAGTTGCGCTGCACTGTGTGCTGTGCGACACGTGTCATACCCTGAAGCATTTGCGCTAAACAAAATTAAAAGTTCTAAAAAAATCTTTTCTGCTCTTGTTAAAATAAAAAGATTTTCTTATGTAAAACAGAAGCCCTTGGATCAAAGATCCGACGGTGAAGGGAAATTCCCCCAGATCATTCAGGAAAGGGATTTCTTTAATAAATCGAATTTGCTTCTCAATTTGCAAGATGAAGCCTCAGGCAGCAGAGGTGGGAAAACTTATTTCCTGAACGATGGGACCCTACAAGTCGATCTAAAATGGTCTCTTGTATACTATACACGGGTCTCACTCTCCAAAGTCGAGATTCGATAAGGAGGGAAACAACCCCTTACGGGTCCTCTTGACTCGTAAGAGGGAAAAATTCTCTTATAGGATCCTTACGACCTATGAAAGAAAACCACACTTAGGAATCCTCACGATTCCTAAGGAGAAAATCCACCTACGAGATCCTCTCGATTCGTAGGGAGAAAAGTCTCTATGAGACCCTCACGGCTTATAGAGTTGAAAAGTCTTAGGCAGCAGATCTGAACCTACGGCCTAAGCCATCGCTATTTCTTAAGAAGGTCGGGATACTCGTCCTAATCATCCGTCAATCATGGTTACTAAGGTGGCATACTGATAATAAAAGGAAGAAAAGACGGAGAAATGACACAAGACATTACAAAAATGTGCATCTTTTATTCATAAATATTGATCGAGTACAGGATACATTGTGCTAAAGAATAAAAAATGTATATACATCTATTTTATAAGTACAAATGATACAAGGAGAGTCACTGAGAAGGAAGCGTCTTGCATAGATTTAGCAATTGCTCGCATATTTCCTTCCACGCCTTCTCTTGATCGGCTGCCATCGCCAGTTCGGCCTCTGCTTGATCCCGCTGCTGCTTGAAGGATGCAAGCTATTCCCCAACAGCCTGCTGAGCTGCTTCACGACCTCGAGCATCACGCTCGGCGGCATCAAGCTTCCGCCTCAGTGCTGGCCCATTAGAGATACGCTCCAGGAGGCCTTCAAAGACGGCTTTCACTTCAGCAGCATTCGTCATAACTTCAGCGCGCAGGCGAGCGGTTGCGCTTGAGGATTCCCGACGCTCCTTCAACCGTAAAGCTGCTTCCTGCTCCAAATGGCGAAGATAAGAAGCGCTTCGCTCGAGCCAGGCCGTCCGTTCGGTGCTCATGGCCAAAACTTCGGGAGAAGGGCGCGTCATCTCCAACCGATGCAAGCAGGCCTCAATCTCTCTGCAGTGGTTAACCCAAGATTCGACGGCGCCTTCATTGTGAAAGTTTACGAGCGCCGTTGTTTCCTGATTTAAAATCAGGAAAGCTTCTGTGGAAAGCTTCAGAAGAGGGTCACGTGCTTACACGTGACTAGCGGTCACGTGTTGGCACGTGACACCTAAAAACGTCATTAAGGCAAGCTCAATTCCCTGACTACGAAGAAGAAAAAGAAAAGCTTCAAGGAGAGTCACGTGCGCCCACGTGATCAGAGTCACGTGCGCCCACGTGATCAGGGTCACGTGGCGACACGTGACGATTAAATGCAAGCGTCAAAGACACGTCGGTTAACCGACCAAGTCAAGAAAAAGGCTTCAGAAGAAGTCACGTGCTCCCACGTGACCAGGGTCACGTGTTGGCACGTGACGTTTAAGGCAGCAAACGCATTCTTCAGAACAACGAAAGAAAGAAAGTTCAAACAAGGGTCACGTGCTCACACGTGACCAGGGGTCACGTGGTAACACGTGACGTTTAAGCAACGATCAGAAGACAGCGCAAAAGAAAGGAAAGGGCTCATTCCAAAGGGGGTCACGTGCTCACACGTGACCATGGATCACGTGGTCACACGTGACCGGCTTTCAAAGCCCTTTTTGTCAACAGAATTAAATTCTGAGAGAAATGCGAATCTTGCCAAAGGAACGCAACTATATGCATCCAATCAAATTAAAGATTCAGAGGTCATTTATTTATGGAAAATCTCGGGTTTGGAAAGATTTCCCCCTTAAATCTAACCAAAATAAAAAGGGAGAATCTCTGGGTTTGAAATCCAACGGTGAATAAAATTCACCTAATAATCCAAAGGTCCAGAATGAACAATGAATGCAAATCAAATATCTCCATGAAGATTCGTCAAAAACTGATTGATTCGGCTGCTTCTCCTATAAATAGGAGCCAAAAGACACAGAGAGAGACACACGCGCAGAGAAAGAAAAAAGGAGAAAAGCTTTGATACTTGGAAAAGACTTGGATCTTCTGCAAAAACCCTAGGTAAGAAAGGGAAGGCCTTTTGAAAGAGGGGGAATTTAATTCCCAACAGAGTTTAACTCTGATACATAAAACAGAAGAGCACATTTCTTCTCTCTTTGATAGAGGATCTGCAAAGTGCACATCTCCCCTTTAGGTTGAGAATTTAATTCTCAATGGGTCGAGATCCTGCCATGCAGATCCAAAACATAGAGAAGGAATGCAAGCATGAGAATTTAATTCTCGCAGAACTGTAGGAATTCAATTCCTTTAAAATAAAATTAGGGCTCGACCCTATATCATGGGAATTTAATTCCTTCAAAATAAAAGAAGCAGGGTTTAACCCTAATTAAGAACATAGTTCTGTTGAAACAGCAGGAATTTAATTCCCTTTCTTTAAAACGAGAAGTTTAGCTCCTTAAAAGCTTTCATTAGGGTTTAACCCTATCCAGTTCTTCACATAAACAAGGAATTTAATTCCTACAGAAGGTTCAGGGATCGAAAGGAAGAAGGAATTTAATTCCTTTGAAAATTAAAGCCCGAGGAATTTAATTCCTGAAAAGAAAGATCAACAGATTCCCTAAACTACATACATGGAGGTAGGGTCACGTGTCACCACGTGACCCTCTCAAAAGAGCTACAGAAGTCCCTTTGAGGCAGCACCCCACGTGATCCACGTGACCTTGGCAGAAACTCTAATACACAAGCATTTGAATGCCCATCACGTGATGGCACGTGATGCTTTGAAAGAAGTGATAATTTCAGCAGAACAACTGAAGGGAGGGCGCTCTCACGTGCTGCCACGTGACCCTTCTTGCCTTAGTGTTTAACACTAAAATTAAAACTCTCAAGCCCAGTGTTAAAACACTGTCGGGCCTTAGCATTCAATGCTGGTTAAAAAGCCTTATCGGCAGTGTTCAACACTGATCTGTTTTAGTGTTTAACACTAATTTGAAAAAAGCCTTATTACTGGTGTCTAACACCAATTATCTCTTAGTGTTGAACACTAACTCATCAATCTTATTCCCAGTGTTCAACACTGATTGCTCTGAAGTATTTAACACCCGGCTTTGGCCCAATTGGCTAAAGGGATAGAGGCAAACATTCTCCCTCAATGGAACAACAAAGAGTCAATATTCCAGACCTGACTGGACTTAGCCCAAGCTGGCCATAAGTCCTCAACCTGTGATTAACTGGGCCGATGGGCTCATAACATAATCGATCAATCTTGACCCAAATTGGGCCAAAGACTATCTAATCCACCCCGGTTCTAGGGTACATCTCTTCACTCCTTTGATATTTGGCATTGTAATCCCTCAATGTCTTCAAAGAGGTGACGGGTCCCGAAGACCACTCATGACATGGACTGTGGGGTCCTTAAACCCATGCATGATACAAAATTCCTGGTTACGTGGAACGTGGATAACGTCACTCTTTGACCCCGCGGGAAACGTCCAGAGCGGATCCTGGTCCTCGCAGAGCACGGCAGTGAACCCGTGTGAAGCATCCAGAGCGGAGCCTGGTCCTCGCCTAGCACGGCAGTGAACCCGTGTGAAGCATCCAGAGCACATACCGGACTGTGGAGTCCTTAAACCCATGGACTATGACGTCCTTAACCTGGACCGCAATGTCCTTAAACTGCCCATGGACCGCAATGTCCTTAAACTACCCATGAACCGCAATGTCCTTAAACTACCCACGGACCGCAATGTCCTTAAACTACCCACGGACCGCAATGTCCTTAAAACTAGAACAATAGAGCCCCTATATGCTCTTTTGTCGGATCTAAACGGTCCTGTTTAAGTTGATCTTAGCCTCAAAGATGGCTAACGCGTCCTTAAACCTTCAAGCAGACTGGACTATGAATCCCCCTAATTAACTCTGGCTCGAGGGTACATCTCTGAACTCCTCTGACATCCGCCGTTGTAATCCTTCAACGTCGTCAGAGAGGTGACGGGTCCCGACGGCCACATATACGATGGACCGCCATGTCCCTAAACTGGAACATTAGAGTCCAAACACTCTTTTGTAGGATCTAAACGATCCCGTTAAGTTGATCTTAGTCACAAAGTTAGACTAACGTATCCTTAACAAACGTTTGAGTTGATCTTAGCCCCAAGCATGGCTGACGTATCCTCAAACCAAACCCCCAAACCCAAATTTAAGATAATGCGGATTTGGACTAGTCCATGCCCTACGGGCGACGACATAACTCAGTCTCCGTAGACGATCCACGGGCAATAAAACATAAAACAAAACCCACGACACGAAGTGACCATCTGGAGAAGGAGAAAGTTGTTACCGCAATGCGGTAGCGTAATTAACTGCAGGGGCTTGCGCCTGCAGGGAAGAGCGTCCCCACAATCAAAAACCCCTCAACGAGGGGGAATCTGACGAAGTCTGCTACATCGGTCGCATCCGCTCAAAACCTTCGATGCATGGTGCCATAAACCAACTTGGCATCTTCGGAGAGGTGAACGGATAGCATCAATTAGCATCTGCCCCGAATCTCAGCGCCAAGACATCGCAGCCCTGCGCGCCGTCTTTCGGAGGGGAACAGATTCTGGCACGCCCGGTGGGACCTTTTCCTCTTTCCACTCCACACTTCGTGTGTCGTGATTCGCGAACCAATCGCGGTTCGCTAATGGTTGCCCTTGGGTTTCAAGATACTAAGAATTGGCGTCTTGCCTATTGCAGAAAACAAAGGATCGATGGCTGCTACTTCCGCGAAATCCTCCAACTGCTCAAACTGCAATTGCGACCAACGCTCTACCTCGCCAGGAGGTATAGCCTATGGACCCCAAGCTGCTTCGTTGTTCACAATGCCGGTGGACCAGGTGACTCAAGCCACTACCGGATTGTTCTTTGGGACTATACTCCCACCATCAAGCTTCACGGCGCCGGTGTTGACAAAGGAAGCGCTCAAGAAGTCGGTCTTTGATCGTCTTGCCCCTGCCGCGGCTCCTCTCAACGAGTCGCCCGACGCCAACGCCTCAGTCTTCTCTAGATTGGGCCAGAAATCCTGTGAACTCATCATGAGGCCTACAATCTCGGAGGAGGCTGCTTCTAAGAAAGTGGCCGCTCCTGCCCTCGAAATCGCCAAGGCGGCTTCTCCGGCCAAAAGGTCGGTCTTTACAAGGTTGACGGCTTCAGTTTCCGCTCCCGCTGCACAAAGGACATCGGTCTTTGATAGGCTAACACCGACAACGACCCCCCACCCACACAGGGGGCAAGATGAAACCATTCTTATATCTGACTCTACGCCGTCTGCTCGACGCGCTCGACGTCGGCATTGGCGTCGAATAAGGAAGGCTGGGGGCAACTCCCCCTCTGGATTGACTCCACCAGCCCCGGCGGTAGAAGTTAATGCTGCTGTTCCAACTGGAAACAGCTTTGAAATGCTAAATAAGGTGCGAAGGAATTCCCCTACCGCAGTGCTGAAGAGGTCTCCTCCCCCATCAGAAAGGGTTGTGGAAATAGAATCAGAACAGCCCCGATCTCCTCAACGGCTGTCTTCCAAAATCTATAAGGTTTGGCGGCGGGTCCGGGACTCAATCATCGATCCAAACTTCTCCCGCCAGCATAAGAAGCTGAAGATCCAACCGAAAGCTGGTCACCAGGCGAAAACCCAAAAGGCTGTTTGGACGCCCACCTCGACGGCCCCCTCAACCTCCATGGCTCATAAAAGGAGGGAGCCCGAGAAGATCCCTCGACGTGCAACGACGGCTAAAAGCAACAAGCCCGGACACCCTAAGTCTGGGGGCATGATGGTCCACACCGTATACATGGCCTCTGGAAAGGAGGAGAGCCGCACTTCTACAGGCCACCGACCGCTAACCCGATCCGTAACGAAATCCCAGGAGCAGCAACAAAAGCTCCAAGAAATGATGAATGCTATGGCCGCGCTCACCGGGCCAAAGGAAAACCCAGAAGCGTCCTCAGACGCACGCCGGGAGGAAGAAACCGACGCTGAATTCCTTCGCCGGACACTGGAGAAAAGGGACAAAGAGGCTGCTGAACAAGCGGCCAACATACAACGGATGGGCCTTCTCTTTCAAGATGTGATAGGAATGATGATCCAGCAAGACTTACCCGCCGAAGATCCTCCGATTATTCTGGAGGACGACCGAGGAGAGACATCAAATCCACCACCAGCCCTCTCAACAGCCAAAGAAGAGACGATCTCTAAGGCTGACTTGGCTGACTATATAGCCCAGCAAATCCGGGTCCATCATGCAACTGAGGCAGCTGGCCAAGTCGTGAAAACGGGACGACCGTATCCAGGCTGGTACGATCAAATCAAATATCCGCAAGGCTATACGATACCGAAATTCCATGTGTATAAGGGGACCGGCAATCCTCATCAACACGTCGCCCAGTTCCGGGCCCTCTGCGGTAACACCGGCGGTGACGATAAACTGTTACTCCGTCAGTTCGTTGGCAGCTTATCAGAAACAGCGTTCGAATGGTATTCGGAACTCCCGAACGATTCCATCAAAACGTTCGCTGAAATGGAGTTGTTGTTCACTCAGCGGTTCGCAAGTGCCAGCGAGCGCACTCCAATTACTGCTTTGATTAACGCCAGGGTAAAGCCAGGCGAAACCTGGGTCCAGTACGCTATACGCTGGCGGAATTTGTGGTCGAGATGCGAGCAACGCATTGAGGAAGCACCCGCAGTGGGTATGTTCGTGGGAACCCTAGACCCCCACGCAACTATCTCCCAGTTTATGATGTTCTTTAAGCCAACCACATTCCAGGCTTTAATCGACAAGTTGGCTCAGATGGACCAGATGGGTCATAGGCCACCTCCCCCGAAGTCGGAACCTCGGAATGATAAGGGTAAAGGAAGGGCCACCTTTGTCGCAAATGCCCAACAGCAACCTGACGCCCCAAAATCGGCAGATCAATTGGAAGAAAGACGCCGATATTATAACGAAAAGATGAAGCGTCCCTACTCGTTCCCACGAGACAAGACAAAACGGTTATTTGAGCTGGCAATACGCAACAGACTTATCAACCTTCCGAATCCAAGGCGACCGCCACAACCCACCGAGGTGAATAACCCCAACTATTGCCCTTACCATCAGACGGTAAGCCATCCGATTGAAGATTGCTTCGTCTTCAAAGGATGGATCGAAGATCAATACCTCCAGGGGAAGTTTGTACTGTCCGAAAAGTGGAAGGTGAACCCGCCACAACCACATACTCCTAAAAAGGCAGACACACCGGGGGCAACCTGCTCCTTTATCGAAGAAGTTCCATGGGAAGTCACGCTATCAACGAAGACCAAAAGGATGCTGAGAGACCTTCATGCGTGTCCCGCAATCGAATGGAAGGACCCTCTTGAACCTCGAATTATCGAAGGAGCAGTGAAGCCCCGCGCAACTACGAAGACTGCTGATAAGGGCCCAAATACTCACGCCCAACCGTCAAAAGCTTCGAAGAAAAAGAAGAAGAAATCCAAGAAGCCCGCGAAGCTTGGAAACGAGCAAACAAACTTGCAGAAGCAAATCGACGCGCTAGAAGAATATAATCAGAAGGCGCGAACTCCTGTCACACTGCAAGAGTTCCTCAGCCACATCTTTCAAGAGGACGATGATGGAGCAAACTCGTCGGACGAATCCGAGGGATATGCGGCAAGTTGCAACATGATCTCCCACTCGTTTACCGATGATGAGAGAACTCCTATCACTAAGAAGCCGAAGGCAGAGCCCGAACCAGAGCGTGCGAGGCTGACAACTGATATGATCAATGCCTTCCTAGACGAGATTCGTCTAAAAAGTAAAGCGGATCAGGAGCGCGAGATGGCAGCATCAGGAGGAACCAAATGCGGGCGACTGAACGAAAGAGTTGAGCTACCCCTGCCAGAGCGAAAGGCATCCGAAATGGACAAGAAGATATTCAAGACGAGGAAAAGGTTCGCCAAAGCCATGTCAATGGGGATGAGGCTACCCCCCTCGGAAGGAAACACGCACGATGGGGCGGAGAAACACCCCGATTACTGCGCATATCATCGGAAAGTCTCACACCCCACAGAGGAGTGCGACGCCTTTAAGATATGGTGGCAAGGATATGTTGCTCGCCGGCAACATTTCAAACGCATGAAACGCAAGAGCCGTCGGGAGCGAAGAAGCGCTGTTGACGGACCCAACAGAATTACTGGCAACTGCTATATGGCTCATACCGAGGGATCGCAAGTCCTCACCTTTGGGAGCGACTCTGATGAAGAAGTGACTCTGGGCCCTCTCTTTGAAGAATCCGCGCTAGGGAAAGATGAGGAATCAGAAGCCTGCGGAAACACTCAGCTGCGCAATCGCACACTCCCGGAAAAGGATCTCGGGCCTACGAACAGAAAAGATAAGGGAAAGGAAAAGGTCACTGAAGATATCACTTTGGATGACCAAGTCGCGAAGGAACTGGCGACTAAAGACCTTCCTAGGAGGAGTAAAGTGGACTATAACATCCTCGCGCATCTAAGGAAGCTACCTTCCCAGCTTAGCATTCTCGACGCCCTCCTATTATCAAAAGAAGCACGGGACTCACTAATTAAAGCACTACAAGAACCTGAGCAATTCCAAGCTTTTCTCGCCACCCAAAAGATGAGAGACGAACTGGAAGAAGTGCATACGGCCGACGTCACTTTCGGTGATGAAGACCTCCTTCTCGGGACGTGCGACCATAACCGTCCCCTGTATGTCTCCGGATACTGCCATGATATCAAGATAGGCAAGATCTTGGTGGATAATGGATCCTCTGTCAATCTCCTTAATGTTCGGGTGTTGAAGGAAATCTGCATGAGTGTGCAACATCTCGCTCGTGACAAAATCACTATTTCCGGTTTCGATTCACAATCGTCACGGACTCTCGGGTCCGTGATATTAACGTTACGCTTCGGGCTTCTCGTCACAGACATCAAATTCCATGTCATTGACGCCAAGACCTGTTACAACGCCTTGCTCGGCCGTCCTTGGTTACACGAGTACAACATCGTCCCTTCTACACAACATCAATGTATGAAGTACTTTAAAGATGATTTCGAGTATACTGTAACGGGTGAGCTGAACCCATTTTCCGTGAACGAAGTCCGCAAATACGAGGATGCGAAATACTTCTTGCCAGACTTTGAAGATACGGAGAGGTGTCACGACTCGGAGAACAAGGCCGCCGCCACCATCCCTGTTTTCGGAAGCGATACCGAAGAAGAAGAAGAGATAGTTTACACGGGGCCAGCTCAGCGCAACAACCAGAGGACGCCCATCCCCATACTGGTCTTCGGAAGTGATTCGGAAGATGAGGTCAATGCCGTATTCTCCAATCGGCTTTCAATGCAAGCACCCCTCAGCGATGGCCATAGTTTGCAAATCACCATGGTACCGCGAGAACACTACAAGGATCTCGACACGCTTCAAGCTCACAGCGTGCAGGACCTGCAGACGTTTTGCGTCCCCCCCCGGCGAAAGGGTGAGAAGATGATCATATTCTATCGATCCCCAGAGTCGAAAGTAGAGAAAGAGATCTGGCACGGCGTAGATGCTACATGCGACAGACTCCAGCCCATCCGTCTGCCCAGATACTATACAAATGGATTAAAGAAGCTATTGAAGCGCCAAGGGGTACCCTTAAAACAAACTGTTCAACAGGCTCGGTTCTACAACAGGATTTGGGATGTCCCTGGAACCCAACGCAAATTGCCTAATGGGAAAATGGAGACACTCGGGCTTGGATACGCGAGAACCGGAAAACGAGAACGGGCTCATAACAGCTACGCTATATATACCTTTGATGAAGAAGAGGACGCCCTGTCAGGAGATGCCAACCCCTCATCAAAACCAGACCACGCGATTGAGGTGCCAAGTCCGTCATTTCTAGAACGAATGGACAAGCCTATCAAGAAAGTGGGTCAGAAAGGTCGGGAAGACCCCAACCACGAAATGGCCATCTACGAGAAGGCCAGGGCGCAACGTCTATTTCAACAGATTACAAAAGACAAAGACGTTCATCCTTGTCAACCCATCATACGAAAGACCCAATGCGGAGACGGAAATAAGTCGAAAAGCGGGAAGAAGAGCCGACAACAACGACGCAGGATTAGAGGGTTACGTAATCGGGTATTGCACGGCTCGGATTCGTCCTTCATAGAAAAGATGAGTCGAGCGTACTCCTTCCCCCGAGACAAGACGGAAAGGTTACTCAGACTCGCCCTAAAGCATCGAATGATCGCGCTCCCAGAGTCTAGGCATCCTGAGCAAACTAGCAAGGCCTCTCGCTCGGGCTATTGCTCTTATCACCGGGCCGCAGGACATCCTACCGAAGACTGCTTCACCTTCAAGAACTGGGTCGAGGACCAGTACCAACGGGGCAGATTCGCTTTATCCAACAGCTGGAGGGTAACGCCGCCACGAAAGCACGAGCCCAAGGTCACAAGAGCAGAGCCGGATCCGCCTCGGCCCCGGGAGGGGATTCGCACCTGTTATACGATTACGAAAGACGACCTTCCCCGGTGCTTCGAAAACAGCGATGATGAGGTTATCTCAGAATTCCCGCCCGCTCCGAAAGAGCTGGAAGACGGTATACATACTACTGCAGATAACCTCAGAAAGATTGAGTTGGGATCGGCAGAGGACCCGCGACCAACATTTGTCAGCGAGCTACTCTCTGAAGAAAGGGTGGCCGCGTTAAAGAACGTGCTTCTACGGCATAAAGACTGCTTCGCGTGGAACTACTCCGAGATGCCAGGATTAGATCCGGAGGTCGCTGTGCATAGATTAGCAATATCCCCAGATATCAAGCCAGTCAAGCAGGCACCAAGAAGGATGCGACTCGAGCTTGAGATGAGCATCAACGCCGAAGTCAAAAAACTGATCGATTCTGGATTTATCCAAGAAGTCCAATATCCCGATTGGATCGCCAATATCGTCCCGGTGATGAAGAAGAATGGGACGGTGCGTATATGCGTGGATTTCAGGGATCTCAACAAGGCCTGTCCAAAGGATGATTTCCCAGTACCGGTAACCGAGCTAATGATAGATAACACCTCCACTCACGAGATCTTCTCCTTTATGGATGGTTCCTCAGGATACAATCAGATAAAAATGCATCCCGAAGACCGGAAGCACACCGCTTTCCGGACCCCTTTGGGTGTATTTTGCTACAGGGTTATGCCCTTCGGTCTAAAGAACGCCGGCGCTACCTATCAAAGGGCCATGACAAAGATCTTCGACGACCTCATACATGACATCGTCGAGTGCTATATCGACGACCTCGTAGTAAAGAGCATGTCATATGAAGATCACTTAAAGCATCTAGAGACTGTATTTCAACGCCTTCGGCAATATAATTTGAAGATGAATCCCCTCAAATGCGCGTTTGGAGTCTCCTCGGGAAAATTCCTGGGATTCGTCATCCGACACCGAGGTATTGAGATAGATCCGTCAAAGATTAAAGCGATCATGGAAATGCCCCCGCCAAGAACCCTCAAACAGTTGCGGTCTCTCCAAGGGAAGCTCGCATACATCCGGCGATTTATCGCAAATCTTTCAGGCAAATGCCGCCCCTACGGTCACCTGATGAAGAAGGGAACCCCATTCGTTTGGGATCAAAAATGCCAAGGTGCACTAGACGAGATCAAGCAGTACCTGCAGAACCCGCCGGTATTAGCTGCGCCGGTCAAGGGAAAACCCCTCATTCTTTATACAACCGCCCTCGAAGGTTCCGTGGGCGCACTATGGGCACAAGAGAACGATCAGGGGAAAGAGAGAGCACTCTACTACTTAAGTCGAGTTCTACTGGGGGCAGAAAGCAATTACTCTCCCATTGAAAAACATTGCTTGGCGTTAATCTTCGCGATAACAAAGCTCAGGCACTATGCGTTGGCACATGAAGTCTGTCTCATCTCGAAGGTGGATCCTCTTAAATACTTAATGTCAAAAGCCATATTGACGGGACGACTCGCTAAATGGGCCCTGCTCTTGATGGAGTTCTCGATAACATATCAACCTCTCAAGGCAGTGAAAGGCCAGGCCATTGCCGATTTCCTCGCTGAGCACCCGATACCGGCCGATTCTCCTTTGAATTGTGACTTGCCGGACGAGCATGCATTTGATGCGATTAGCGGTGAAAGCACCCGATGGGAACTCTATTTCGATGGAGCGTCCTCTATAAAGAAACAAAAGCAAGGTATCCCAATGATCAAGTCAGGGATAGGCCTCATCTTTGCGACTCCACAAGGAGGGATAATGCGCTTCGCCTTCTCCTTAACAGAGCCGAGGACAAACAATGAAGCTGAATACGAAGCCCTGATAGCAGGTCTCGAGCTTGCCATTGACATGGGAATTGAAGACCTCCTTATATATGGGGATTCTCAGCTGGTCGTTAGCCAAGTTAATGGTGACTACCAAACGTGCAAACCGGAGTTGGTGAGATACGGCGAAAAGGTGCAACAGCTGTTGGCCCAAATTCCCTCCTATACTTTGGAGAACATACCGCGCGCGGAAAACAGCAAAGCAGACGCGTTGGCCAAACTCGCTAAAGAACTGGCTGACGAGAACCTCGATGACGTCAGAATCGTGGTACAAAGCCGTCGAGTGCTCGCCCCGGCAGAAATATCTCCGGAATCATGCAAAGAAAAGAGAGCGACTGAGCAGATGACCCTACAAATAAAGGACCATGAGAAGGCCGAAGACTGGAGGGAAGTCTTCATAGACTACTTTAAGTCCCGCCGAATGCCCGAAGAAGCGTCTTCAAGACATCAGCTCATGAAACGAGCTCTATCTTTCGCTTTCGTCAACAATACCCTATACAAGAGATCGCTCGATTCTCTATGGCTGAGATGCTTAGGACCTGACGAAGCAGAAAAAGTCGTTCAGGAAGTTCATGACGGACTTTGCGGTTCTCACCAAGCAGGCCCAAAGATGAAGTTAAAGATTAAACGAATGGGCTACTACTGGCCCACAATGATCCAGGACTGCCTCGAGTATGCAAAGCAATGCCACTCGTGCCAGATTCATGGAGACTTTATCCACCAACATCCAAATCCGCTACACCCAACGGTGGCCAGCTGGCCATTCGAGATGTGGGGGACTGACATAGTCGGCCCCATTGAACCAGCATCATCTCGGGGACACCGTTTTATCCTGGCGACAACTGATTACTTCTCCAAATGGGCAGAAGCAGTACCACTGAGGGAAGTGAAGACGGAGAATATCCTCCATTTCTTCAAAACGCACGTCATCTATCGGTTTGGAACCCCACGGCGGATTATCTCCGATAACGGGCCAGCCTACAGGAGCCATAAGATTAGCCGCTTCGCGCAGCAGCACAATATAGACTGGAGGTATTCTTCAGTTTACAACCCACGAGCCAACGGTCTGGCCGAGGCCTTCAATAAGACCTTGACGAAGATCATAAAAAAGACCGTCTCCCGGAATAAGAGGGACTGGCACGAGAGGCTGCAAGAAGCCCTTTGGGCTTATCGAACTACATTCAAGACGGCCACAAACACAACGCCATACGCGTTGGTATTTGGGACGGAAGCAGTGCTCCCCCTCGAGATAGAGTTACCCTCTCTACGAGTGGCAGTCCACCACGAACTGACCGACGAAGAAAATGCTCACCTTCGACTTGAGGAGCTTGATGCCCTCGACGAAACCCGACTCATAGCGCAACAACATCTAGAAGCCTACAAAGCAAAGATGACGCGCTCGTACGAAAGATTGACCAGGCCAAGGGCATTCCGCCAAGGCGAACTCGTGCTGGTAGTCAAAAGACCTATGATCCCCAATCGTGCCAAGCGGGGAAAATTCGAGCCAAACTATGAAGGCCCGTACATCATAGACCAGGTTTACCAGGGTGGAGCCTACCTACTCGTGGACATGCACGGTGAAAGGCCTTTCAGGCCAATAAATGGCCGCTTCTTGAAGAAATACTATGCCTAGTGAGCCACAGCCTGGGTCAACGATAGATGACGACGACTATGTCCGCTCGCTATCTTCCTAGGCTCAGACTTTACAAGCAGCAGCTGGCCCTCCCCTAACGACGGACCGAAACGTCCTTAAACTATCAACAGACCGAAACGTCTTTAAACTAACGACGGACCGAAACGTCCTTAAACTATCAACAGACCGAAACGTCTTTAAACTAACGACGGACCGAAACGTCCTTAAACTATCAACGGACCGAAACGTCCTTAAACTAGCGACGGACCGAAACGTCCTTAAACTAACGACGGACCGAAACGTCCCTAAACTACTGCTGCAGCACCCTTAGGCTGGCAAGATAAAAAAAAAAAACGGTATGTCCATAAAGCAAAATGGGCACGGATGAAAACCCGAAAGGGCACCGTGAGTAAAAACAGCAGGGCTACCGGCGAGTGTTTGTGAAAACCCGAAAGGGCGCAGCCTCGTTAAAAGACACTTACAGGGTCCTCTCGACCTTGTAAGGAGAAACCACCCGCGTGAGATCCTTACGAATCATAAGGGAGAAGCACACTTAGGGATCCTCACGATTCCTAAGGAGAAATTACACTTGCGAGATCCTCACGACTCGTAAGGAGAATTCTCTTATGGGACCCTCACGGCTCATAAGATTTGAAAGTCTTAAGTTACAGAAACCTTAACCTGTTCTTAAGCAACTCCCACAACCTTCGATATTGCCCTACAAGCGGCTCGGACTGACCCTTGTATACAATCCACGGGCGCGAATAGACATTTTACTAACAAAGTCCCACCCGTGACTGGGGATATATCTACATGATGAACAACCCTTGCAAGTCCTCTCGGCTTATAAGGGGAAAATCCTCTTTGTAAGATCCTTACGACTTACAAGAGAACATGCACTTAAGAATCCCCACGATTCTTAAGGAGAAAACACACCTGCAAGATCCTCACGACTTGTAGGGAGAAACACCTTTGTGAGACCCTTACGGCTCATGAAGTCAAAAGCCTTGGTCGACAGGACCCTTAACCCTGTTTGCTAAGCCACCCTTTGTTCAAACGTCGACAGAGGCAAATGATGATCCGCTCCTGGCAACATTCCAGTTGTAGCGGTGCTGATGCCGAAACCCGTATCCAAGAAATCCGAGCTTGCCGCAAAAAGCTAGCAAGCCACACATGCATGACAAAATGGCCGAAATGATGGGACAACTTGTAAAATCTCAGCGGTTCACAGATAACTTAGTGTTCATCACCGTGGCATTCGTCTCGATACAGCAGACGCGACACCAGCAAATGAAGCGAAGGCCAAATTCCTAGCTTCATTGTCTCGACGACACAACATCAAGCGAAACGGAACAGCGGCAACCCCAAGTTCCATGACTCGGCGACACATATCGCCAAGAGTCAACCCCCATCCCGGGAAATGCGGATACAATCAGCAAACTTCCTGGTTACGTGGAAAGCGGATAACGTCACTCTTTGACCCCGTGGAAAACGTCCAGAGCGGATCCTGGTCCTCGCAGAGCATGGCAGTGAACCCATGTGAAGCATCCAGAGCGGAGCCTAGTCCTCGCCTAACGCGGCAGTGAACCCGTGTGAAGCATCTAGTGCAAACTTCCTGGTTACGTGGAAAGCGGATAACGTCACTCTTTGACCCCGTGGAAAACGTCCAGAGCGGATCCTGGTCCTCGCAGAGCATGGCAGTGAACCCATGTGAAGCATCCAGAGCGGAGCCTAGTCCTCGCCTAACGCGGCAGTGAACCCGTGTGAAGCATCTAGTGCAAACTTCCTGGTTACGTGGAAAGCGGATAACGTCACTCTTTGACCCCGTGGAAAACGTCCAGAGCGGATCCTGGTCCTCGCAGAGCATGGCAGTGAACCCATGTGAAGCATCCAGAGCGGAGCCTAGTCCTCGCCTAACACGGCAGTGAACCCGTGTGAAGCATCTAGTGCAAACTTCCTGGTTACGTGAAAAGCGGATAACGTCACTCTTTGACCCCGTGGAAAACGTCCGGAGCGGATCCTGGTCCTCGCAGAGCATGGCAGTGAACCCATGTGAAGCATCCAGAGCGGAGCCTAGTCCTCGCCTAACGCGGCAGTGAACCCGTGTGAAGCATCTAGTGCAAACTTCCTGGTTACGTGGAAAGCGGATAACGTCACTCTTTGACCCCGTGGAAAACGTCCAGAGCGGATCCTGGTCCTCGCAGAGCATGGCAGTGAACCCATGTGAAGCATCCAGAGCGGAGCCTAGTCCTCGCCTAACGCGGCAGTGAACCCGTGTGAAGCATCTAGTGCAAACTTCCTGGTTACGTGAAAAGCGGATAACGTCACTCTTTGACCCCGTGGAAAACGTCCAGAGCGGATCCTGGTCCTCGCAGAGCATGGCAGTGAACCCATGTGAAGCATCCAGAGCGAAGCCTAGTCCTCGCCTAACGCGGCAGTGAACCCGTGTGAAGCATCTAGTGCAAACTTCCTGGTTACGTGGAAAGCGGATAACGTCACTCTTTGACCCCGTAGAAAACGTCCAGAGCGGATCCTGGTCCTCGCAGAGCATGGCAGTGAACCCATGTGAAGCATCCAGAGCGGAGCCTAGTCCTCGCCTAACGCGGCAGTGAACCCGTGTGAAGCATCTAGTGCAAACTTCCTGGTTACGTGGAAAGCGGATAACGTCACTCTTTGACCCCGTGGAAAACGTCCAGAGCGGATCCTGGTCCTCGCAGAGCATGGCAGTGAACCCATGTGAAGCATCCAGAGCGGAGCCTAGTCCTCGCCTAACGCAGCAGTGAACCCGTGTGAAGCATCTAGTGCAAAATTCCTGGTTACGTGGAACGTGGATAACGTCACTCTTTGACCCCACGGAAAACGCCCAGAGCGGAGCCTGGTCCTCGCCAAACACGGCAGTGAACCCGTGTGAAGCATCCAGAGCAAACACCGGACTGTGGAGTCCCTAAAATCCACGGACTATGACGTCCTTAACCTCGACCGCGATGTCTTAAAACTAACAACCAACCACCCCTATTCCTCACAGATTTTTGCCTCGGTTTAAGGGTACATCTCTTCACTCCTTTGATGCCCGGCGTTGTAATTCCTCAACGTCTTCAAAGAGGTGACGGGTCCCTGTAACCAAACATCGGACTGTGGAGTCCCTAAATCCACGGACTATGAGGTCCTTAACCTTGACCGTGATGTCTTAAAACTAACATCGGACTGTGGAGTCCTTAAATCCACGGACTATGAGGTCCTTAACCTTGACCGCGACGTCTTTAAACTACAATATCTGGAGAAACCCCTGACTCCGTAGAACACGGGCGAGGGTAACCGCATCCGGCACTCGCAAATCCTCACGGCTGGGGAGAGAAAACTCTTTATGAGACCCTCGTGGCTCGTAAAATGCAGAAGTCTCAGGAAGCATATCTTAAACCTGAATCCTGAGTCATCCCTGTCCTGCAAGGAGATCAAGATAGAATATCCGCAGAATGCATCCAATAAAAAGAGGACACACCATTGAAAGGAAAATTGTATCTTTTATTCATAAACCAAAATGGATACAAAATACAATTCATGGAAGAAACAAAAAGGAAGATACCCTTATTCATGAGTATGTACAAAAAATAGAGGAAAAGATACAAGCCCTTAAGCCGGCGGGCGGTGCAGTAATTTCATCAGCTCGTCATTCTGTTGTTGAGCCACGGCTTCATGACGCAGAATCTCCAGAAGACGAGCCTCCGCCTGAGCTTGCTGGGCCTGATATAAAGCAAGCCGGGCTTCAAGCTCTTTTTCAGTGGCCTTGTGAGCCTCAACCCTCTCGCGAGTAAACGTGGCGGCTTTATCAAGAGCCACCACCTCCTTGATGGACTCCTGAAGTACCCGCCAGAGCTCATACGCTTTGTTGGCTTTGGCTGTAAGACTGGCCTGAAGCTCGCCCAACGCCTTGGAGGCTAGCTCCCTCTCCGAGAACTTGCGGCTAAGTCTCTTCTCGCACGACGTCATGTTCGCCGCATGTCGTGCTATCAGATCTCGTAACTCCGCCTTTGCAGCCACGGCCTCCGAGGAAAGGCGAGAACACTCGAGAGTATACAAACAAGCCTCCACCTTCCTACAGAACTCCACCCAGACCCGCACCACCTCCTCACTGTGATAGGTGGCGAGAAAAGGAAGGGAGCCGTTAGCTTCAGCGGCGAACGCTTCGGCCGTGGTTGCACTACCAGCACGAAGCTCCTCGATGAAGGAAGATAAGGAGTCCAGGCTCAATTGGGCCAAGCGCTCTGAAGCCCGCAAAGCGTAGGGGCCGGACGGCATCACAATGCGTGATTCCAAAGCCATGGAGACTGGCAAGGCTGTTCAGATTTGGCAGATGTTAGTAAAACTCTTAAACGCAGGATGAACAGGACTTTGATGAGATGTCACTCACCGACAGTCATGCACAAGGGAGTTGAAGGTTCCCCTGGCCCTTCAACGACCTCGACCTCATCATCGGCTTCTAAAACTATAAGAGACATTAACGTCATTTCACAAAATAGTGACAATGCTATAATGAAAAATGGCGAATGACACTAACCCTGTCCGGAGGAAAGGACAATACGCTGAGGAGGAATCGCCTGCAGGGCTGCCATCTCCAATAGACGCTGAAATGATTGGCGAGGCGATAGATCCGCGATCGTGGCTGCCAAACCGCGTAATTCTGGAAAAGATAAAAAATTTTAGACCATGAAAGGGTTACTAAATTAAAACGCAGAAGGATACCTTCGACACTCCTCCCATTTTGAGCCAGGGGGATAGCAGCCTCGACGGTCTCCGCCATAGCCTCAGGCTCCAACAAAGGGAGAGTAGTCCCGACTACCTCACTTCCAGCCTTTGGGCCACCTTCAGCAAGAGTCATTGGGGTGGCGGCCTCCATAAGAGCATTCCCCGAAGGGGCAAGCACTCCCTGATCAGGAGTCGCCGCTGGAGGTTCTATCACGAGAGGAGCAGCCTCATCAGCCCCCTCCACACCTAGCAAGGCCTCGTTGAGAATTTCGGCGGGCTTTAGCTTTAAGGGGCCAGTAGGAAGCTCCCCCAGCGTTGAAGATTCTGCACGGTTCAAATGAAAATAATGATACATACCCATGAGCATAAATAATCAGAAAGACTACAAGAGAAGCACAGCGTACCTATACGCAAAGAAGCCTTTAACATGGCTTCTTCAAGCCGCTTTTCCTTCTCAAAGAGATAAGCTCGCCGAGGTTCAAGGGTAGACTCATGACCACCGGTCCATAGAGAAAGTGCATCAGCCGCATCCTCTGAAGCGACCTGCTTCAAAGCCCTTTCCCCCCATTCCTCCAAAGGGCTGATAAATCGCCGCCGAATCCACGAAGGGTCCTCGTAAAAAATTACAGCGGGATAAGACTTCTTCGGAACCTTGGCATCATGGGACGGGTCTTGCGAACGCCGTAAGGCCTCAGCCAGTTGTGCGGCCTCCTCGTCAGCCGAACTCGGAAATAGGAGTACAGTATCAGACGCTGGCAAGGCCAAGGGTTCGTCGCCAAGGATAGGCTCAGATTCCATCACAGAGTCAAGCGGAATAGTAGCCACTTTCTTCTGTCGCTTAGACCCAGAGCCGGTCGCTGAAAATGGCCGCTTCTTCCCTCGCGAAGCCTTAGGGCGACGCTGGCCCACATCGCCTTCGATGCCTTCGTCCCTGGAAGACGTCGGCGTCGTCAACGCTGCGGGAGGCGGCGCCGCCACCGGCAGAGGTGCTACCACTGGAGCCCGTCTACCTCGCGATCGAGAACCCAAGGGCATACCAGCGGTCGGAGTGAGGTCTACCCCTGACTCCCCCGGAATGAGGGCAGCGCCAATTTCCCTCAGAGGAAAGCGGACCGGAACCCTCGGTCGCAACTCAACTCGCGAGACCTGAGGAGGAGCGTCATGACCAAGAAGAACCCTTCTTTCTTCAGCAATAATCGGGGTGACCCGATGAAGATACCAACCTGTGAATGCACCCACACATCGAGGGATGTACTCGGCTTCAGGGACCATGAAATGAGAGCCGGTGTTCAGCCTCATGAAATGATGAGCCGCGTCACGAACAGCGTCGAGCGAAGGAACTGGAGCAATCATAAAAGCCTCAAAAGGAACGCCCTGGTCATATCCGAGCTGCCGAGCAAATCGATGAGGATTATACCGCATAAAAAGGGCTGCACTATCCTGGCGAAACACCAAGTAGCCCGGTCTAATTGAATACAAGTAGATGGCCTCTCGGGGCTTCAGAGAAGGTGCGTTGTCCTTTGACTGGTCCCAAAGTTGCTGAACAGGACCCGAAGAAGAAGACAGAACCCGATCATTAAAAGCTAACCCGCCGGCGGTAGCGTGAGGGGAAATCAGCACCCTAATAGCCCCAAATTGAGTTGGATCGACAGCGGAAGCACCTACCAGTCGCATAAGTCGCGGGAAGGTATAGGCGTCGTAAAAAGCGGGCCTTTGATGCATGGCAAAAGACCCCAGCACATGCATTTCGATCCACGACGTGAAGTAATGAAGCGAAAAGTTCACTACGTCTACGCCAGGCATAGAGGTATTAGCCGCAGTACCCAATCCATTATAGAGGTGCGCCAGGGCTGGGATGCCAATGGCCAACCGTGTCCCCTCCGCGATACGATGTGCCGGGTAGATGACCGAAGCCCTCATGAAGCGGCGATGCATGGGGATGACGAACCAACTGAGCCAGACGCTAATAAACCCCACAAAGAACGTCTCCTCGTCCATACCAGGTGCCGCAATGGACTCAAAAGACATTGGCGATATAATAGGGATGTAATACTGAGGTAGATCTGATTCGTTGGCCGGCAACCTTTTCGGACCAAACCCAAAAGGGTCCCCAATGTTGGCAAACTTTGGGGCTGTCTTCGGTAAGGCGTCCTCACGAATGAAACAAGCAATGAAGCTCTTGAAAGTAACGCCTTGCTCCTCAGACTCGGTGAATAATCGATCAAAAATGCCTAGGGCCCTAATTAGACTAGGGCGCTTGTGTCGAACAGCATTCTCAGCAGATAAGCCGTCAACTGGGGCAGGCTCAGGTTCAAAAATGTACTCGTCAGGGGGCAGCAACTCCTCGTACATGTTACCCCTTATCGGCAATCCCGAAATTTCATAAAACTCGGCTAAAGAAATCGAAACCTCGCGATCTCCCAGAAGAAAGGTATTAGTGGGAAGATTCCACTGGTTCAGAAACGCCTTAACCCACCAAGCATGCGGGGACTTGTAATGGAATAGCGACGCGTATACGGCCTGATAAAGCCCGACTTTCTGCAATCGCGCCCGATAGGCAGAAAGGATGTAGCGAGCCCAAAGAAGGTAGCCCGTAGGATGCCTGGGAGTGAGCCCTATCTTATAAATCTGCCCCCACGGGTGGGCCTCACCCTGACAAATGCGCCGTCCCAAGATGTCTATAGCCGGGATCGGATGGTTCGGAATGCCGGTCGTCGAAGGCTCCAGTCTCCCCGTTGGAGTCCAATTGGGCATTTCCACGGCGAAAGCTGTCCTTGGAGGATCCATCGGTAAAAATGGGAAAGTAGGCTCCGTTGGCACCGCGCAAAGAAAACTCCTGCGACCTTGAATAATCTGACTGTACCAAGGTCCCCATTGAAGAAGGTTGGCGCAGTTCGGGTCATGGGCTCTAATCATCGCCATCGCCTCTTCATCAGACGGTGACTGAGAAAAGGCCGCCTCCGAGCGAGAGAAAGGAAAGCGTGGAGCAGAAGTCATCGCACCTGAAAACCAATAAAGGAAGACCGTTAGAAGAAAAGTCGGCAACGTACATTCATGCATGAACATGAAGACTAAGTGAAGAAAGCAAAAACAAAGCTTCCTGGGACCATTGGCTACAAAACACATGGGCCCCACAGAATCCAGATGACGGCACATCAATAAGAAGGCCAAAACGCTACAATAAGACAAAGGGAATGTCCGCATTTAATAAGAGGTGGTAACCATGCATATTCCCCTCAACAAGATCTGGCTAGGGCGCTACAGCGAACCCAACAAAATCAAGGGAATTAAGTTCCCACAGAAGGCATCATTACAAAATCCCCATCGCATTAATTGCAGAAGAACCGCCTCGAGCCAAGAGACCCCAGAGATTCTCTGTGTGAAGAAATCGAGTTCTTCGCTGGAATTTAATTCCTTACTAAGGAAAGGGAATTAAATTCCCAGAAACATTTTGAATGGAATTAAATTCCATGAGTTTGAACCGCCATCATCATCTCCCTAAGGGATCATCTGAACCCTAAGTGATCTACTGCGGGAAGTCAAGTGGTCTCATATTTTGGTTAAATTACTTGAAGAAAAAATGAGTTCTTCGGGAAACCCTCGATCTGGATTTTAAATCCAGAAAGTTTTGTCAAAACAAAGGTGCTTCGATTACCATTACCTGAGGAAAAAGGGTCCTTTTCGAACAGAGTTAAACTCTGGAAAATCTTAAAACAGAGAACTAAGCTCTGGAAGAAGAGAATTAAATTCTCAAAGAAAAGTTCTCAGAGGAAGAAGACGAGCAGAGTGAAGGCTCCTATGAAGAGACAGCGGTATTTATAGAAAACAGTGGAAACGCTTCATCTCCCAAATCCCTAAATGAATCCAACGGTCGCAAGAGATGACAGCGTTGCACTCACGTGCAGACACGTGAGAACAACGCTGTGGGGGCATTTGTTTCCTGATTTAAAATCAGGAAAGCTTCTGTGGAAAGCTTCAGAAGAGGGTCACGTGCTTACACGTGACTAGCGGTCACGTGTTGGCACGTGACACCTAAAAACGTCATTAAGGCAAGCTCAATTCCCTGACTACGAAGAAGAAAAAGAAAAGCTTCAAGGAGAGTCACGTGCGCCCACGTGATCAGGGTCACGTGGCGACACGTGACGATTAAATGCAAGCGTCAAAGACACGTCGGTTAACCGACCAAGTCAAGAAAAAGGCTTCAAAAGAAGTCACGTGCTCCCACGTGACCAGGGTCACGTGTTGGCACGTGACGTTTAAGGCAGCAAACGCATTCTTCAGAACAACGAAAGAAAGAAAGTTCAAACAAGGGTCACGTGCTCACACGTGACCAGGGGTCACGTGGTAACACGTGACGTTTAAGCAACGATCAGAAGACAGCGCAAAAGAAAGGAAAGGGCTCATTCCAAAGGGGGTCACGTGCTCACACGTGACCATGGATCACGTGGTCACACGTGACCGGCTTTCAAAGCCCTTTTTGTCAACAGAATTAAATTCTGAGAGAAATGCGAATCTTGCCAAAGGAACGCAACTATATGCATCCAATCAAATTAAAGATTCAGAGGTCATTTATTTATGGAAAATCTCGGGTTTGGAAAGATTTCCCCCTTAAATCTAACCAAAATAAAAAGGGAGAATCTCTGGGTTTGAAATCCAACGGTGAATAAAATTCACCTAATAATCCAAAGGTCCAAAATGAACAATGAATGCAAATCAAATATCTCCATGAAGATTCGTCAAAAACTGATTGATTCGGCTGCTTCTCCTATAAATAGGAGCCAAAAGACACAGAGAGAGACACACGCGCAGAGAAAGAAAAAAGGAGAAAAGCTTTGATACTTGGAAAAGACTTGGATCTTCTGCAAAAACCCTAGGTAAGAAAGGGAAGGCCTTTTGAAAGAGGGGGAATTTAATTCCCAACAGAGTTTAACTCTGATACATAAAACAGAAGAGCACATTTCTTCTCTCTTTGATAGAGGATCTGCAAAGTGCACATCTCCCCTTTAGGTTGAGAATTTAATTCTCAATGGGTCGAGATCCTGCCATGCAGATCCAAAACATAGAGAAGGAATGCAAGCATGAGAATTTAATTCTCGCAGAACTGTAGGAATTCAATTCCTTTAAAATAAAATTAGGGCTCGACCCTATATCATGGGAATTTAATTCCTTCAAAATAAAAGAAGCAGGGTTTAACCCTAATTAAGAACATAGTTCTGTTGAAACAGCAGGAATTTAATTCCCTTTCTTTAAAACGAGAAGTTTAGCTCCTTAAAAGCTTTCATTAGGGTTTAACCCTATCCAGTTCTTCACATAAACAAGGAATTTAATTCCTACAGAAGGTTCAGGGATCGAAAGGAAGAAGGAATTTAATTCCTTTGAAAATTAAAGCCCGAGGAATTTAATTCCTGAAAAGAAAGATCAACAGATTCCCTAAACTACATACATGGAGGTAGGGTCACGTGTCACCACGTGACCCTCTCAAAAGAGCTACAGAAGTCCCTTTGAGGCAGCACCCCACGTGATCCACGTGGCCTTGGCAGAAACTCTAATACACAAGCATTTGAATGCCCATTACGTGATGGCACGTGATGCTTTGAAAGAAGTGATAATTTCAGCAGAACAACTGAAGGGAGGGCGCTCTCACGTGCTGCCACGTGACCCTTCTTGCCTTAGTGTTTAACACTAAAATTAAAACTCTCAAGCCCAGTGTTAAAACACTGTCGGGCCTTAGCATTCAATGCTGGTTAAAAAGCCTTATCGGCAGTGTTCAACACTGATCTGTTTTAGTGTTTAACACTAATTTGAAAAAAGCCTTATTACTGGTGTCTAACACCAATTATCTCTTAGTGTTGAACACTAACTCATCAATCTTATTCCCAGTGTTCAACACTGATTGCTCTGAAGTATTTAACACCCGGCTTTGGCCCAATTGGCTAAAGGGATAGAGGCAAACATTCTCCCTCAATGGAACAACAAAGAGTCAATATTCCAGACCTGACTGGACTTAGCCCAAGCTGGCCATAAGTCCTCAACCTGTGATTAACTGGGCCGATGGGCTCATAACATAATCGATCAATCTTGACCCAAATTGGGCCAAAGACTATCTAATCCACCCCGGTTCTAGGGTACATCTCTTCACTCCTTTGATATTTGGCATTGTAATCCCTCAATGTCTTCAAAGAGGTGACGGGTCCCGAAGACCACTCATGACATGGACTGTGGGGTCCTTAAACCCATGCATGATACAAAATTCCTGGTTACGTGGAACGTGGATAACGTCACTCTTTGACCCCGCGGGAAACGTCCAGAGCGGATCCTGGTCCTCGCAGAGCACGGCAGTGAACCCGTGCGAAGCATCCAGAGCGGAGCCTGGTCCTCGCCTAGCACGGCAGTGAGCCCGTGTGAAGCATCCAGAGCACATACCGGACTGTGGAGTCCTTAAACCCATGGACTATGACGTCCTTAACCTGGACCGCAATGTCCTTAAACTACCCATGGACCGCAATGTCCTTAAACTACCCATGGACCGCAATGTCCTTAAACTACCCACGGACCGCAATGTCCTTAAACTACCCACGGACCGCAATGTCCTTAAAACTAGAACAATAGAGCCCCTATATGCTCTTTTGTCGGATCTAAACGGTCCTGTTTAAGTTGATCTTAGCCTCAAAGATGGCTAACGCGTCCTTAAACCTTCAAGCAGACTGGACTATGAATCCCCCTAATTAACTCTGGCTCGAGGGTACATCTCTGAACTCCTCTGACATCCGCCGTTGTAATCCTTCAACGTCGTCAGAGAGGTGACGGGTCCCGACGGCCACATATACGATGGACCGCCATGTCCCTAAACTGGAACATTAGAGTCCAAACACTCTTTTGTAGGATCTAAACGATCCCGTTAAGTTGATCTTAGTCACAAAGTTAGACTAACGTATCCTTAACAAACGTTTGAGTTGATCTTAGCCCCAAGCATGGCTGACGTATCCTCAAACCAAACCCCCAAACCCAAATTTAAGATAATGCGGATTTGGACTAGTCCATGCCCTACGGGCGACGACATAACTCAGTCTCCGTAGACGATCCACGGGCAATAAAACATAAAACAAAACCCACGACACGAAGTGACCATCTGGAGAAGGAGAAAGTTGTTACCGCAATGCGGTAGCGTAATTAACTGCAGGGGCTTGCGCCTGCAGGGAAGAGCGTCCCCACAATCAAAAACCCCTCAACGAGGGGGAATCTGACGAAGTCTGCTACATCGGTCGCATCCGCTCAAAACCTTCGATGCATGGTGCCATAAACCAACTTGGCATCTTCGGAGAGGTGAACGGATAGCATCAATTAGCATCTGCCCCGAATCTCAGCGCCAAGACATCGCAGCCCTGCGCGCCGTCTTTCGGAGGGGAACAGCCGCCAACATCGGGTTAACCTCCACAGCGAAATCTACGGCAGAAGGGAGAGCGTCCATGTTAAGCTTTTCAATGTACCCGCTCAGCATGCCCAAGCTCATCACAGCACCCTTTGAAGATGGACGTTTCAAGAAAGGGCCTGCCGGCGAAAGGACGCGAGACTCAAGAGGGACCGGAGCCGGAACAATAGCTGCAAAACAAAACATGTTCAAACAATGACTCAAGAGATGTTGAAGGATTACCAAAAAAGGAAATTTACTATACCAGCTGCAACGGACGGCAAAGCCGGAAGGGCCGGTGGCGTGGCAGGTCTTGCACCCCCTCCTCCGATTTGCGGCACTGCAATAAGGAAAAGGAAAAGTCAGGAATCATCCCATTGCTAAAAAAAGGGGGGTAAATAAAGACTTTGTAGTGAACGTATACTCACCGGCGCCACTAGAGGGAGAAGCGAGTTCGGATGGGAAGGAGAAGTGTGGAAGCAACACTTGATATAGATGATCAAAGAGCACTCCTGAAAAGACGCGGTGGTATGGCATTAGTCCATGAACTACACGTTTAAAAGATTAACTTGTGAGTCGCAAATCCATACCTTCCAACATCCGCGACGGCATGAGGGAAGACGGGGAAGTGACCACCGCCAAAGCAGTAGTTGACGGTGCTCCTTCAAGCAATGGAGCGTCGGCACTGGCCGCACCTGCAAAGACAAACCTGTTAGAGAAGATTGCAAGATAAAAAAAAAAGGAAGAGAGAAAATGATAGTAACTCGAAATTTACCCGACGAACTGCCAGCCGAGACTGAGGCAATTCCTTCCTCCATTGACATCAGGCCACCGCCCGTGGCCTCGTCACCCGACTCAATAGGAACCGTTGTTACACTTGCAGGCCCTGGAGAAGGCGGGGGAATATAGGCGGAGAGGGCCATGATTGGAGCATTGCCAGATTCCTGAGAAAGAGCAGCTGGCTCGTCCTCAGGAATCGTGGCAACCTCAGCCGCTACTCCTCCGGGTCCTGCGGTCACGGTTGTCTCGTCCGCCGTCACCGCGAGGTCTCCAGCCTCAAGCGCTTCGCCCTCTACCGCCTTCGGCTCGGTTAAGACAATCATCTCATCTGCCGCCACGTCAGGTGCGGTATCAATGGCCCTCTCGGCGGCGGATTCCTCAACCTCTGTTTCGGGTCCCGTGGCCCCAATAACGCGCCTCACCGTCGGCTCAGGTTCGGCAGGCGCCGCTTCCGCCGTTTCCTGGGGTCCAACGGTCTCCGCCTCCCCCTCAGTCGGACTAGGCCCTGCAAGATGAAACGCATATGAGCCAATGGCTTTATAATTCTTACAACAAAGCTCTGAAAGAAATACTACCTGAAGAGGATTTATCATTTGCACTTCGGGCCGCGCGCGCCACTCGCCTATAAGCAGTAGATAGGGCGACAGGGGCCTCTTCAGAAGGAGTGTCAGCGCGAGGAATGGTGCTGGGACCCGCTCCCGCGGCCAAAGCAGCTCTACGCGCCTTTGCTTCGCGTCTCAACCGCTTCCGCTCCTCCCGAGCCGTTGAGACGGATGCCACTAGAGCTTCCCTAATTGAGGTGTCCTCGTCCGTGAATAGGGAGGCCTCTAGATTTTTCAGGGCATCCCTCGTCGTTTTGTCAAGCCGAGGCTCTTGCGGCAACTTCGACGAAGCCGGGACTTCGGTAACGGGCTCGGGAAGGATCCCCGCGTCAACTGATATAACCTCTGCAAAGAAACAAAAGAAGGTTAGGTTGACCATCAGAGAAGATGACAAACTTTCCTTATGAAAGAGAAAAGGGTGGGACATACCAACGCCTGCTGGGACACGCTTCTTTTCCTCCTCCTGGAAGGTCTTCAAAGAGGCAGCAATGGCCTCTTTAGTAGAAACACCTGTTGAGAATGAGGTAAATATTAGCTAAAGATAATAATAAAAATGCAGTAAAATGACAAATAAAGCGGCTGATGATTACCTGACTCAGCGAGTCTGCTTAACATCACTTCGAGCCTTGCCGATCGCTCCGAAGCTGCAATGGCGGCAGCCAAATTGGTGTCCGCAGGGTCTACCAAGAAGCCCTCGTTGCTTCCATATTCACATATGTCTTCAGTGGGAGGAGCCGCAGGCTTTAAGCTGAGGATTGCATCGAGGGAAAGGGCGGACTTCTTCTTCTTCTGCTGTCCACCAGCTTTAGATCCACCCGGAGCGGATTTGCGCTTGGCAGTCACTTTAGGGCGGCGGGTCCCGATCTCTGCCCCTCCGCCAGACCCTGGTGACACCACATTAACCGTCTTCGTGGGAGCACGGGACGCTGGCGGTGCATTCACCGTAGTAGGCAGTGGCAATCCCCGCGGGGGGCTCAACACGCGCGGTCGATCGACCGCAGCATCTTTTAGCGGAGGGACGACCGGGAGCCTTGGCTGCAAAGGGGCCTTGCGATCGCCACCAGGAGGCGCACCCCTACGGTCAACCAGCATGCGCTTCTCCGTTAAGATAATCGGGCCCATCGCGTGCGCATACCAGGCCACATATGACTTAAGCATCTTAGGGGTACAGCTGGGTTCACTAATGAAGAAATAGGAACCTGTGTTAAGCCGTGTAAAATGATGCATCGCATTCTTTATCCCCTCTGGGCCGACCACGGGCGTTTCCAAGAAAGCCTCCAGCGGGATCCCTTGGTTGTAGCTTGACTGCCGGGCGAATCGGTGTAGGTTATATCTCATGAACAAGGCTGTCTTATTCTGCCTAAATACTAGATAGCCCGGCCGGATGGAGTAGAGATGGAGGATTTCCCGAGCTTTCAATACAGAAGCCCCGTCTTTGAAGTCATCACGCAGGGGCACCACTGACTTGGTGGTCTCTGAGCCTACGGTTATGACCTTATCCACAAAGGAAACCTTCATTCCGACCAGGTGTGGACGAAGGAGCAAACCTCTAGACTCCCACGGGGCTGGAACCACAATTGAAGCCCCGACCAACCGCATGACTCTCGGAAGTCTGTATTTCTCGAAGAGCGGAGGAGTCTTGTGGGCACTAAACACTCCTCGCACATGCATCTCCATCCAAGAAGTAAAATAGTGCATCGGGAAGTTGGCGGGCTGTACCCCAGGCTCACTAGCATCCGCCGCCACACTGAGTCCATTGTAAAGGTAAGCCAATCTGGCAATCCCTACCGATAACTGCAAACCGGCCACCATTCGATGCGCCGGGTAAAAGACGGAGGGCCGCATGAGGCATGGGTGCAAGGGGAGCGCGAAGCTGCATAACCATAAACCCAAGAACCCTATGAAAAAGGTTTCCTCGTCCATGCCAGGAACGGCGATCTCTAAGAAAGGGACGCTGGCAGTGCTGGGGAGATAAAAATTCCGCTGGTCGTTTTCCGATGTAGGTCGGCGGTCCAAGCCGAAACCAAAAGGGTCAACAAGCTGAGCGAACTTCTCACTCTGCTCTGATAAGAACTCCGGGCGAATAAAACGAGCGATGAAATCCGCGAAACTGACACCCCGGTCGCCCGATTCCAAGTGGAGTTCCTCATAGATCTCCAACACCTTCACCAAGCCAGGATGCTGATGCTGAATGGCGTTCTCCGGAGTTAAGTCGAACACCGGCTGCTTAGTGGCAAAAACATACTCGTCAGGAGGAAGCAGCTCCTCGTAGTGCTCCCCCCTCATTGGTAGGCCTGAAATCTCAGCAAATTCCTCCAAAGAGATGGAGACTTCCCTATCCGCTATCAGGAAGGTGTGGGTGGGAATGTTCCATTGTTCAATAAAAGCCTTCATCCACCATGTTGGAGGAGAAGGATACTCGAAAAGCGAAACGTAGACGGCCGAGTATAAACCGATCCTCGTCAAGTGAGCCCTTTTCGCCGCTAAGATGTAGCGGGCCCATTGTAAACAGCCGGCGAGCGGTCGCGGGATCAATCCAATATTATAAACTTGTCCCCAAGGGCGTGCTTCACCCTGACAGATTCGCCTCCCCAAGATGTCTATCGCCGGCGGCGGCTGCACTGGGATGGCACCGATGGCGGGCTGGAGGAGATCGTCAGAATTCCAATTCTTAACCTCCACGGCATACTTCACCGGGGGCTCGTCCGCATAAGGGATCGTAACTATGGGCTCAGAGGGCGAAGCGGAGCTGAAGCTGCGACGGCCTTGGATGATTTGGCTGTACCACCTTCCCCACAGGTGAAGTCTCTTGCACTCGGGATCGTGATCTTTAATCAAGGCGAACACCACCCGGTCCACTGGCGAATGGGGGAACCCTCCTTCCGAGCGAACGAAAGGGAAAGACAAATCTTCAGACATGTTTCCTGTAGAAAAAAGCAAAAAAAATATATAATAACCGTTAGTGTTCCAATGCTTTACATTTTAAAGTCCTACATCACACTGCAATGCAGTGAGCAGGGGACCAAAGCGGGACCCACAAAATCTAGATGACGGCGCATCATTTGATGAGACAGTCCCATCATTGGATGAAACTGTCAGTTAATGAAAAAGACCCCTAAGAGAATATCCTCATTGGGGGGAAATCCCTAGAGATAAGGAGAAATATTCTCTTTCAGAGCAAAGCTCTGTCACAGAGTGACATTTGTCAAACTCTGGTCTCAGGGGAACAAGATTCCTTGAAAGAGCATAGCTCTGTGGTAATAATGGAAAGGTCCATCAACTTTTTTGTTTTGTTTTGGTAACACTTAAGAGAATTAAAAATTTCCTTCATTTTTCAGATCTAAAAAGATCTACATTTGATCCAAGAGCAAAGCTCTGTTCATGGGTGAAAACCCATGGACCAGATCTCTGTAAATCTGTGAGTTTTTGAGAGCAAGGCTCTGTTGAAGAAACCCCAAAGGGGTTTTTCTTTAGATCAAAGATCTATGAGAGCAAGGCTCTGTTAATTAAATTTAATTTAAATTAATTTAAGTAATTTTACCTAGAGTGATTCTAAGACTGGAACTTTGAAGTTCTTAAGCAAGAGCAAGGCTCTGGAAGTTCTTAAGCAAGAGCAAGGCTCTGAGATTCAAATTCTTGAAAATGGTGAAGAATTACCAAGGACCAAGGGTCCTATTTATAGGCGCCTGCGCCTCTTCACCTGACCTCCATGATCCAACGATCGGGATCTTGCCACCGCTGCACTCACGTGCGCGCCACGTGAGCGCAACGGTGGGGGGGGGCATTTGTTTCCCCAATTAGAGCAAGGCTCTGTTTGAATTTTGAAAATTCAAATTTTTGAAGCAACGCTTCAGATCCCGTGCGCTGCGCGCAACGCGCCACGTGTCAGAAGTTGACACGGCAGCACAACGCCCAAGGCAGTGCGTCCAATCAGAGCAAGGCTCTTTAAAAAACATAAGCAACACTCAGTTGCGCAAACACGATTGCGCAAGTGCACCACAGCGCAACACGTGTCTGCGCAGCTGAGCAAAAAGAGCTGCGCAAGCGCACCGCTGCGTGACATGTGTCTGCGCAGTTGCGCAAACACGACTGCGCAAGCGCACCGCTGCGCGACACGTGTCTGCGCAGTTGCGCAAGCGCTGTTACGCAAGCGCACCGCTGCGCGACACGTGTCTGCGCAATTGCGCAAGCGCTGTTGCGCAAGTGCTTCACTGCGCGACACGTGTCACTCACTGGGGGAGTTGCGCAGAACAGAATAAATCTTATTAAAACAAGAAGATTTTCTTGTATAAGGCAGGGGCCTTTGGATCAAAGATCCAACGGTGGGGAAAATTCCCCAAATCACTCAGGAAAAGATTTTTGTAACAAATTTAACTAATTTATGAGCACTATAAAAAGAACCCCAGACCTCATTTCAAAGGCATCAAGATCTGGAAGATAAAAAAAGAGAGAGAGAAGAGAACTCTGAAGACCTCCTTAAAAAAAAAAGAAGGTAAAAACCTTTAAAATAAGAGAAAATTCTCTCAGCAATAGATCATGGATCTAAGAACAAGATCAGTGATCTTCAATAAATAAATAAATAAATAAATAAAAATATAGTGCCTTGCACTTGCTATGAACCTTTGGTTCTCTGGAACAAGAAAAAAACTTGTTTTATTTTCTTTGATCTAAATTTAGATCAAGAAATTAAAAAAGTGCTTTGCACTTCTGTTCTTGAACCTAAAAGATTCCTAGTGCTTTGCACAAATGCAATGCATTTCTCAAAGGGCCAGGCCCAAGTCAGAAGACCAAGCAGGCCTAATTAAATTGATGCTCTGCATCATTTATAAATGGGCAGAGCCCAAACAAAATAATATAAATGCTATGCATTTTAAAAGGGGCAGAGCCCAAACAAAGCAGATGCCTTGCAGAGCCCAGAATAAATTGATGCTCTGCATCAATCATGAGCAGAGCCCAAACAAAAAAATAAATTGATGCAATGCATTATTTTAAAATGGGCCAAGCCCTAGCACAGGTCTAAAAGACCAAAAACAAATAAAAGGCGTTGGATATTTTTCAACTGGACTTAGCCCAATTTTGGCCGTAAGTTCTCAAATTAAATTGACTGAAGCAAGATTTCTCTCTTAAATCAATTTACTACTGGTTCGAGGGTACATCTCTGAACTCCTCTGACACACGTCGTTGTAATCATTCAACGTCGTCAGAGAGGTGACGGGTCCCAACGACCACACATGAATATGGACTGCGGGGTCCTTAAACTCGTGGACCGAGACGTCCCTAAACTAATATCGGACCGAGACGTCCCTAAACTAACATCGGACCGAGACGTCCCTAAACTAACATCGGACCGAGACGTCCTTAAACTAACATTGGACCGAAACGTCCTTAAACTAACATCGGACCGAAACGTCCCTAAACTAACATCGGACCGAAACGTCCCTAAACTAATATCGGACCGAGACGTCCCTAAACTAATAATGGACCACCACGTCCCTAAACTGGCGATGGACCATCACGTCCCTAAACTGGCACAATAGAGCCCAAATGCTCTTTTGTCGGATCTAAACGGTCCCGTTAAGTTGATCTTAGTCTCAAACTGGACTAACGTATCCTTAACAAACGTTTGAGTCGATCTTAGCCCTAAATATGGCTAACGTATCCTTAGACATTTAAATGAATGATAAAGCTCCAAATCAATTTTGGTTCAAGGGTACATCTCTGAACTCCTCTGACATCCATCGTTGTAATCCTTCAACGACGTCAGAGAGATGATGAGTCCCGACGGCCACATATTAAATGGATCACTACGTCAAGTTGATCTTAGTCCAAAACAGGACTAGCGTATCCTTGACGAACGTTTAAGTTAATCTTAGCCGCAACGTGACTAATGTATCCTTAAACTAAAAACACTAAACCCAAATCTAAGTAAATACAGATTTGGACTAATCCACGTCCTACGGGCGACGGCATTACTCAGTCTCCGTATACAATCCACGGGCAACCACAAATAAAACAAACACACACGACACGAAGTGAAATTCTGGAGAAGGAGAAAGTTGTTACCGCGATGCGGTAGCGTAATTAACTGCAGGGGCTTGCGCCTGCAGGGAAGAGCGTCCCCACAATCAAAAACCCCTCACCCTGAGGGGGAATCTGACGAAGTCTGCTACATCGGCCGCATCCGTCTAAACCTCCGATATACGGTACTATAAATCAACTCGGCATCTCCGGAGAGGTAGACGGATAAAACCATATAGCATCTACCCTGAATCTCAGGCGAGACGCCAAGTCTTGTGCGCCGCCATTCGGAGGGGAACAATAACCACTCCGCGCTGGTGTGGGATGATCTCCGATAGTCTTTCAGGTTTTATTTGAGTTGCCGTCAAGACCCTGAAATTAGGAATTTGGCCTTCACTTCGTTTACTGGCACTGCGTCTGCTGTATCGAGACGAATGTCGCGGTTGTCTCTAGGTTGCATGTGAACAATCAAAGTTTGGAACTAGGGATTTTGCCATGGCTGCGTTGTTTGATTGTCGCGTCTGAGTCCTGTTGGAGGAAGAACGCTGGGGAGACATCTTGTCTGCTATATCGAGATGAACGTCGAGGTGGTGACCACTCCGCGCTGATGTGGGATGATCTCCAATAGTCTTTCAGGTTTTATATGAGTTGCCTTCAAGACCCTGAAGCTAGGAATTTGGCATTTGCTTCGTTTGCTTTGGCGTGTCCGGATCCTGTTAGAGGAAGGATGCCGTAGTGATATCTCGTCTGCTGTATCGAGACGAACGTCGAGGTGGTGACCACTCCACGCTGATGTGGGATGATCTCCGATTGTCTTTCAGGTTTTATATGAGTTACCATCAAGACCCTGAAACTAGGAATTTGGCCTTCGCTTCATTTGCTTTGGCGTGTTCGAATTCTGTTGGAGGAAGGACACTGTGGTGACATCTCGTCTGCTATATCGAGACGAACGTCGAGGTGGAGCTGGGATTTTGCCGTCGCTCTGCTTTGTTTCGACCGTGAGGTCTTTTGTTGACGTTGCATCTGCATCCTGATGGACTGCGAAGGAACGCCATTGTTGACATCTCGTCTGCTGTATTGGGACGAATGCTGAGGTGGAGCTGGGACTTTTCCGTTGCTCCGCTTTGTTTCGACCGTGAGGTCTTTTGTTGACGTTGCATCTGCATCCTGCTGGACTGCGAAGAAACGCCGTTGTTGACATCTCGTCTGCTGTATCGAGACGAACGCTGAGGTGGAGCTGGGATTTTGCCGTCGCTCCGCTTTGTTTCGACCGTGAGGTCTTTTGTTGACGTTGCATCTGCATCCTGCTGGACTGCGAAGGAACGCCGTTGTTAACATCTCGTCTGCTGTATCGGGACGAATGCTAAGGTGGAGCTGGGACTTTGGTCGCTCCGCTTTGTTTCGACCGTGAGGTTGTTGGGGTAAAAATTACACCCCGGTTGACCAAGTCAAAATCAAAGTCAACCCCAAGCCAAGTGGGCCCAAGCCCAGATCCAGTGGGCCCATGCCCGGGTCGAGCCCGAACATGAAGCGGCCGGCCTCCCCCCATGCCAAGATAAAAATTTTGTAATAAATAATTTTGTTGTATTTCTTTTTTATTATTATTTTTGGATAAATGTAAGAAAAAATAGGCATAAAGCCAAATTTTTGTAAAGCCCGTGGCTTATGTGCAAAAAGAAATGGCACATGAGCCATGGGATGGGCAAAATGCCATTTTGTGAAGCCCAATGGGCTATGTGTAAAATGTATGGCCTATAAAGCAAGGATAATGAAATATCCCAACAACTTTTTCTCTCTCCAAAAAAAGTTTGAGATCTGAGATCTTTCTTCCTCCTTCAAGGTTCCAAAACCTTCTTCTTTCTTTTTGAATTAAATCAAGAGTTTTACTCTTCCTTTTTCAAAACTAAATAGTTTTCCACCACAAAACCCATAAAGGGGAACTCAGATCTATCATTAGATCTCAAAAAGAAGAGATTTTTAGATCTCACATCTCTTGAGCCAGCCAACAGAGGAGGAAGAAGAAGAACCCATTTCCCCAACCAAAACATTTTTCTTTTTTCAGGAGTTTAACTCCACTAATTTCTCTTTCGAGAGTTTCTGGGGCTAAAAGCCATCTTTTCCTTGCCGGCGCGCTAGCGCTCGAGCGCAAGCCACCTAGGTGCCGACACGTGGCGCATTTGCGCTCCAGCACACTGCGCTCGAGCGCAAAGCGCCCACGTGCCGACACGTGGCGCGCGCGCTTGCGCTCCTGCGCGCAGCGCTCGTGCGCAAAGCGCCCACGTGCCGACACGTGGCGCGCTTGCGCCTGAGCGCACAGCACCTAAGCGCACAGCGCTCAAGGCGCTGGCCCCACGCATCCCTTGGATGCCTTTTCCCCCTCTTTTTATGTACATACATATACATATACATATGTATACAAATTCGCACATATACATACTCCGCAACATTCTCCCCCTCCAAAAAATTTTCGGGCCGGGGCGCTGCCCCGAACCCCGCAAGGGGGCTGCTAGCCCCCTTGACCCCCAGCCCGCTATCCGGGTAGCGGGACCCCCGTAAAAACTCTGCGTGGCTCCCGATATATCCAAAACCCCCCTTTCAAAACAGAACACACGCACACCGCACATTGGGTTCGCATGACCAGTTTAACCCGTTAATCGGAGGTTCCCTCGTCCCAAAGGCGAGGGGTAATTAACGGCAGTTTAGTCCGCGGCTGCCAGAGATTCGGATCCCCACAATCATTAAACCCCGGCCTACCGTAGGCAGGGGGAATCTGTAGTACGCCTGACAAGCGTGCGCGTATTCCCATCTCACTGGGGTGACGAAAAACACCCTACAGAGGTCTTTTGTTGACGTTGCATCTGCATCCCGCTGGACTGCGAAAGAACGCCGTTGTTGACATCTCGTCTGCTGTATCGAGACGAATGCTGAGGTGGAGCTGGGACTTTGCCGTCACTCTGCTTTGTTTCGACCGTGAGGTCTTTTGTTGACGTCGCATTTGCATCCTGATGGACCGCGAAGGAACGCCGTTGTTGACATCTCGTCTGCTGTATCGAGATGAATGCTGAGGTGAAGCTGGGATTTTGCCGTCGCTCCGCTTTGTTTCGACCCTGAGGTCTTTTGTTAACGTTGCATCTGCATCCTGCTGGACTGTGGAGGAACGCCGTCGTTGACATCTCGTCTGCTGTATCGAGACGAATGCTGAGATGGTCTCTAGGTTGTCTGTGAACCGTCGAGATTTGGAACTAAGGACTATGCCGTGGCTCCGTTTGATGGTGTAACATCTGTGTCCTGCTGGAATGAGGAGGCACACCGTTGTTGGTCTCCAGGCTGTAGATGTGGCCATTGAGATTTGGAACTAGGGACTTTGCCATGGCTCCGTTTCGTTGCGACTCTGAGGTCGGTTGCTGACGTCACGTCTGCATCTGGTTGGAGTGAGGAGAAACGCCGTTGGTGATCTCTAAATTGTCAATATTGACGTCGAGACCCTGAAGCAAAGGATCTTCCTTTACTTCGTTTGTTGATATTGTGTCTGCAATATTGCAAAAAAATGTCGAGCTTGTCTCTAGGTTGTCTATGAACCGTCGAGATTTGACTTTGCTTTCTGATGGAGCCTGTTGGGAAGGTATGGTTCCCTCTTTGTTTGTGCCCCTGGATTGTACACAGGGATCGATGTGATCTCATCTGTAGGGCAAAAAGTTTCATTCTTTCATCATTCATTTTCATTTTTTTTATTCTTTCTGCGACGCTCTATCATTTCAGCTTTTTATATCGCGAAGATCGCGATTACCCAATCATTTCGGCTATTTTTCGCGGTGCCCAATTATTTCGGCTATTTTTATTTTTACTCGCTGCTTTTTATTGCGAGTTACCCAATCCTTTCGGCTGTTTTTTTTATTTTACTCGCTGCTTTTTATTGCGAGTTGCCCAATCATTTCGGTTGTTTTTGTATGCATACATTTTTACTTGCTGATTTCGTTGCAAGTTGCCCCATCATTTCGGCTATTTCATATGCATTTTTGGCTCGCTGATTTTTTTTATCGCGAGTGTGGAACTTGGAATCTGATGCCAATCTTAGCATCAGTATCGCTACGACTGGAATATTGCCAGGAGCGAATCATCATTTGCCATGAAAGGACTTGGAATTTGATACCGATTTAGGCATCAGTATCATTACAACTGGGATATTGCCAGGAGCGAATCATCATTTGCCTCTGTCGATGTCGAACAAAGGTGGCTTAACAAACAGGGTTAGAATCCCGTCGACTAAGGCTTTTGACTTCATGAGCCGTAAGGGTCTCATAAAGGTGTTTCTCCCTACGAGTCGTGAGGATTTCGCAGGTGCGTTTTCTCCTTAGAAATCGTGAGGACTCCTAAGTGTATGTTCTATTATAGGTCGTAAGGATCTTACAAGAGTGTTTTCTCCTTATGAGTCGAGAGGACTCACAAGGGTTGTTCACCGTGCGAACATATCCCTAGTCACGGATGTGATTTTGTTAGGGAAATGTTTATTCGCGCTCGTAGATTGTATACAAGGGTCAGTATTGAGCCACTTGTAGGGCAGAATTGGGGGGTATGACTGCTTAAGAACAGGTTCAAATCCCTGTAGTTTAAGACTTTTGAATCTTATGAGCCGTGAGGGTCTCATAAGAGGGTTCTCCTTACGAGTCGTGAGGATCTCGTAAGCGTAATTTCTCCTTAGGAATCGTGAAGATTCCCAAGTGTATTTCTCTTTTGCGAGTCGTAAGGATCTCACGCAGGTGGTTTTTCTATACAGGGTCGAGAGGACCTTGCAAGTGTCTTTTAACGTGATTGCGCCCTTTCGGGTTTTCAAAAAACTCGCCGGTAGTCCTGCTGTTTTTACTCACGGCGTCCTTTCGGGTTTTCATCCGTGCCCATTTTGCTTATGGACATACCATTTTTTTTAACGAGGTTGCGCCCTTTCGGGTTTTCACAGGACTCGCCGGTAGTCCTGCTGTTTTTACTCACGGCGCCCTTTCGGGTTTTCATCCGTGCCCATTTTGCTTATGGACATACCGTTTTTTTATTTTTTTGAATGAGGTTGCGCCCTTTCGGGTTTTCACAAGACTCGCCGGTAGTCCTGCCGTTTTTACTCACGGCGCCCTTTCGGGTTTTCATCCGTGCCCATTTTGCTTATGGACGTACCATTTTTTTTACTACCTCGTCAGCCTGAAGTTGCCGCGGGTTGGTAGTAGTTTAACGACGTTTCGATCATCAGCCAGTTTTAGGACATAGTGGTCCATCGTTAGTTTAACGACGTTTCGGTCTTCAGCCAGTTTTAGGACATAGTGGTCCATCGTTAGTTTAACGACGTTTCGGTCTATCGTTGCCATATTTGAGGCGAGTTTCTAGTATACGGACATTTTGGTCCATGGGGCTTTCTCTATGAAAGAGCACGATGCCTCCGGCATGTCCATCTTTTTCGGAGCATGTGGTTGTAGTGGGTTCACCTTCCATTTTTCGGACAGCGCGAACTTGCCCTGTTGGTACTGGTCTTCAACCCAGTTTTTAAAGACGTAGCAGTTACCGATCGGATGGCCCAATACTTGGTGGTAAGGGCAGTAATTAGAATTGTTGATATCATTCAGTTGTAGCTGGTGTTTCGGCTCCGGTAGAGTAATAAGCCTGTTGCGTACTGCTAGTTCGAACAGCCTCCTTGTTTCATCCCGAGGAAATGAGTAAGGTCGTTTCAACTTCTCATAGAAGGGTTGCTGCTTGTTGCTTTGGCCAACAACCGGTCTAGGGCCACTCGATTGTTGTTGAGCATTGGCGACAAAGGCCGTTTTTCCCTTCCCTTTATCCTTTTTGTTCGATCTCTTGTTTGCGGGTCCGAGATTCTTTCCGGGTAGCGTGCGATTGCACGGTTGAATATTCTCGCAACTCCTCAATTCTTTCGTTTTAGAGATGGATTCCTTGAAGAGAGGGCCGAGGGCTACTTTTTCGTCGGAGTCGCTCCCGAAGGTGAGAACTCACGATCCCCCGGGATCAACCCTATAACAATTGCCGGCAATTCTTTTATGCTCATTTGTCGCATCTTTCCGCTGTCTACGAGCTTCACGCTTTGTCCTATTGAAATGTTGCCTGTGAGCGACATATCCTTGCCACCAACACTTAAAGGAGTTGCAGTCTTCAGTAGGATGTGCGATCTTCTGATGATATAAGCAAAAGTTAGGATGCACGTCCGCTTCATCAAGATGTATACCACCAGGAGAATTTTCTCTGAAAGAGGGCAGCTTCATCCCCATTGATATGGCTTTGGCGAATCATTTCCTTGTCCCGATCCTGCTTTCATTTTCGGCGGATGTACTTTGATCTGGTGGGAGTGTTTCGACCCTTTTGTCCAGTCGCCGGCGTTTGGCCTTTTCAAATATGGCCATCTCACGCTCCCGATCGGCTCTACTTTTTAGATGAATTTCACTCAGGAAGGCGTCGATCATTTCTTCTGACGGCCATAGAAGTTTTGGTTCAGGACCTGCGCCCGTCTCTCGGTGCAAGGGGCTTCTTTATCGTCTATCGACGAGTGAGAGATCACATGGCAGCTTGCCACATGATCCTCAGGTTCATCCGACGAGTTTTTGTCATCATCTCCGTCCTCAAGGACGTGGCTAAGGAATTCTCGGAGTGTGACCGGGGTCCGTGCCTTCTGATTATATTCTTCCGGTGCGTCAATATGTTTTCGCAGATCCGTGCGCTTGTCATCAAACCGCGCAAGCTTTTTGGTCTTCTTCTTTTTCTTTGAAGACCTTGACGGCTGCGTCTGGGTGTTTTGTCCGCTGCTATCAATTCTCGGTGTTGGGCGTGGTTTCAGCATCCCATCAATGACCTTGGGCTCTGGCGGACTTTTCCACCTGACGACTGGGCATGTGTGAAGATCCTTCAGCATTCTTTTCGTCTTGGTTGAAAGAGCGACCTCCCATGAAGCTTTTTCTATAAAAGAGCACGATGCCCCCGATGTGTCCTCTTTTTTAGGGGCATGAGGTTGTGGCGGGTTCACCTTCCAGTTTTCGGATAATGCGAACTTGCCTTATTGGTATTGGTCCTCAATCCAGCCTTTGAAGACGAAGCAATCTTCGATTGGATGTTTTACTGCTTGGTGGTAAGGGCAGTAATTAGGATTGTTGAGATCGCCTGGCTGCAACGGACGTTTTGGACTCGGTAGATTGATGAGCCTGTTGCGCACTGCCATCTCGAACAGTCTTCTCGTTTTATCCTGAGGAAACGAGTAAGGACGTCCTAATCTTTCCTCAAGGGATGGGCGTGGACGCACGTTGTTTTGGCGAACAACGGGCTTTAAGTTGCTCGGCCGTTGTTGAGTATTGGCAACGAAGGTTGCTTTCCCTTTGCCCTTTGCATTCCAAGGCTCTGTCTTTGAAGAGGAAGGCCTATGGCCCATCTGGTCCATTTGGGCCAACTTGTCAATCAAGGCCTGGAAAGTGGTCGGCTTGAAAAACATCATGAACTGGGAGATGGTCACCTGCGGATCAAGAGTGCCCACGAACATGCCCACCGCAGGAGCTTCCTCTATGCGCTGCTCACAGTTTGACCATAAATTCCGCCACCGTATTGCATACTGCACCCACGTTTCGCCTGGCTTTACCCTAGCGTTAATTAACGCGGTAATCGGGGTACGCTCGCTAGCGCTCGCGAATCTCTATGTAAACAGCAGCTCCATCTCCGTAAATGTCTTGATAGAGTCATTTGGGAGTTCAGAGTACCACTCAAATGCCGTTTCTGACAGGCTGCCAACCAACTGGCGGAGCAGCAATTTATCATCACCTCTAGTGTTGCCGCACATGGCTCTGAATTGAGCGACGTGCTGATGCGGATTTCCCGTCCCCTTATATACGTGGAATTTAGGGATCGTATATCACGGTGGGTACCTTATTTTGTCATACCAGCCCGGATTGGATCGTCCGGTCTTAACAATTTGGTCGGCCGCTTCATTCACCTGGTGAGCTCGTATTTGCTGAGCGATATAATCATCGAGCGTGGCCTTGGAAATTGTTTCCTCTTCGGCTGTTGAAAAAGTCGGAGGAGGGTTCGATGTCTCCCCTCTATCCTCTTCAATAATGATTGGAGGGTCTTCAGCTGGAGAATCCGGCTGCAACATCATCCCGACCGTGTCTTGGAAGAGAAGCGCCATTCGTTTTATGTTGGCAGGTTGTTCTGCCGCTTCTCTGTCTTTCTTTTCGAGGACTCTACATAGGAAGTCAGCGTCAGTTTCTTGTTCGTGACGCTGTTCTGATGATGCCTCCGGGCTTTCTTTTGGCTCGGTAAGTGCGGCCATTGTAGTCAGCATCTCTTGAAGCTTCTGATGTTGCTGTTCTTGAGCTCTCGTGATGGATCGGGTGAGTGGTCGGTGGCCCGTAGAAGCGCGGCTATCCTCTTTCCCGGATGCCATGTAGACGGTATGCACCACCATGCCCCCAGACTTGGGGCGTTTGGGCTCAGCGTCTTTACGATTTGCCGCAGTCACATGGGCTTTCTTTGGCTTCCTCCCCTTTTGAACAGTTGAAGTCGAGGGGGCCGTTGCAGTGGGCACCCAAATAGCTGTTGTCCTTTGTGGCTTGATATGACAGTTCTCTTCCTGTTGAACCTTCACCTTTTTCTGTCGGCGAGAGTAATCTTGATCAATTACTGAGTCCTGAACCTATCGCCAGACTTTGTAGATTTTGGAGGACATCGGCTGAAAGGGCTGCTCTGGCTTCACCCTCGGTGCATTTTCCATGGATGGAGGAGATTTCTTCAGCACTGCAGTAGGAGAGTTCCTGCGCACCTTGTTAAGCAATTCAAAGCTGTTCCCAGTTGGAACAACAGCATTGACTTCCACCGTTGGGGCTGGTGGAGTTAGCCCAGAGGGAGAGTTGCCCCCAGCCTTCCTTACTCGGCGCCAGTAGCGACGTCGAGCGTGTCGAGCCGTTGGGATTATCTTAGCTGTAGGAGTGACTTCCTCATGCCCCCTATGTTGGTCAGAAGTTGTCGTTGTCAGCCTATTGAAAACTGACGTCCGTTGAATGGGGATAGCCAACCTATCGAAGGCAGACTTCCAAGTAGGGGAAGCAGCCTTGACGATTTCATGAGCAGTAATGGCTATCCGCTTCAGGATAACACCTTCTGGTATTGTGGGCTTCTTCACGGGCCCATTGGAGTTTTGACCCAGTTTATTGAAAACCGATGCACTGGATTTGGGCGACCCGTTGAGAGGGGTCGCGGTAGTTGCAAGACGATCAAAGACCGACTTCTTCGGAGCTTCTTGCAACGGCAGAGGGGCATTGAAGCTCATTGGTGGGAGCATGGTCCCAAAGAACAGCCCAGTGGTGGCCTGAGTTACTTGCTCCACCGGCATCTTGAAAAGGGAGGCCTCTTGAGGCCCGTAAGTCACTCCTCCGGCGAGGACGGAGTGGGAGTTGTTGCAATTAGTGCAGTTTGAAGCCATTGATCTTCTGTTTTCTGCACGGAGCAAGACACCAAATCTTAGTACCTCGAATCCACAGGCAACCATAACGAACCGCGATTCGTTCGCGAACACGACACATAAAGTGTGGAGTGGAAAGAGGAAAAGGTCCCACCGGGCGTGCTAGAATCTGTTCCCTCCGAAAGACGCAGCAGAGACGCGATGGACGTCTTGCCTGAAATTCGGGACAGATGCTAATTGATGCTATCCGTCCACTTCTCCGAAGATGCCAAGTTGATTTATGGCACTGTATATCGAAGGTCTAAATGGATGCGGCCGATGTAGCAAACTTCGTCAGATTCCCCCTCGCTTGAAGGGTTTTTGATTGTGGGGACGCTCTTCCCTACAGGTGCCAGCCCCTGCAGTTAATTACGCTACCGCATCGCGGTAACAACTTTCTCCTTCTCCAGATGGTCACTTCGTGTCGTGGGTGTTTGTTTTGTTTGTGGTTGCCCGTGGATTGTATACGGAGACTAATTTATGTTGTCGCCCGTAGGACGTGGATTAGTCCAAATCCGTATTTTCTTAGATTTGGGTTTGGGGGTTTGGGTTTAAGGATACGTTAGCCTCATTTGAGACTAAGATCAACGTAAACGTTTGTTAAGGATACGTTAGTCTCATTTCAGACTAAGATCAACTTAACCGTTTGTTAAGGATACGTTAGTCTCATTTCAGACTAAGATCAACTTAACGGGATCATTTAGATCCAACAAAAGAGCATTCGGGCTCTATTGTTTAGTTTAAGGACATGGTGGTCCAATACCAGTTTAAGGACATGGTGGTCCAATACCAGTTTAAGGACATAGTGGTCCGTAAAATGTATGGCTGTCGGGACCCATCACCTTTCTGAAGACGTTGAAGGATTACAACGACAAATATCAGAGGAGTTCAGAGATGTACCTTTGAACCAATGAGTTGGTTGAAAGAGCAGATGTGCTCAGTTCAAGATGATTTGAGGACTTATGGCCAGCTTGGGCTAAGTCCAATTATGTTTGAAATATTGGCCCTTTGGTTGGACCATTAGACATTTGTCTAGGTTCAGCCCCTGATCATTCAGCAGTGCTAAACAGAGGTATGGAGGCTCTGACAACATTTTGTCTTTGAGTGAGCAGTGAACATTATAGCTCTGAATTTTACTCAATTTTGAGTGGGAGGCTTTGCCTCTGAAAGAACTTAGCCATTTTGGGCTAGGTTGGTTTTGAAATAATGTTAACACTAGAAGGTATTTGACGATCACGTGTTCCCACATGATGCGCTTTAAAAATAGTGTTAAACACTAAAAATGGGGTGGTCACGTAGGGTTAGGGTTACGTGAGACGCCTGAGAATTGGGCCGAAACTCCTATATTTTACCCTCAAAGCAGCAAATAAGTGTTAAACACTTAGCTTTCAGGCCATCACGTGTGAGCACGTGAGGTATCTGAAGATGGGGCCAGATTTCCTTTTACTTTGTTCTGCAAATAAGTGTTAAACACTTTTTGACTTTCTGGCCATCACGTGCGAGCACGTGATAAGCATTCATGCACTGATTTGTTAAGGCAATTATTAGGGGTCACGTGGTAACACGTGAGAGCGCCGAGAGCCAACATTTTCTTTGCTTTTTCTTTCTGTATTTTGGAGGTCACGTGGGAGCACGTGAGGCGTTGCCTCAGAGCTTTTTCCTTCTCATTTTTGGGGATCTCTTCAAGGGTCACGTGGGGACACGTGACTTTAGTCCTTTGCATGCATGGAGATTTTTTAAGTCTCTTCATTTTATTTTCAGAATTAAATTCTCTGTAGGATTAAGAATTAAATTCTTATGTAGGGTTAAACCCTAATTTCTTTCTTTAAGAGGAATTAAATTCCTGTGAATTTGAGAGAATTAAATTCTCAATTAGGGTTAAACCCTAGTTCTGTCCATCTTGAAAGAATTAAATTCCTGTAACTTTGGGAGAATTAAATTCTCATATAGGGTTAAACCCTATTTTTTTTTGGAAGAATTAAATTCTCTAAACTCAATTCCCCCTCTAAGTTTTGGATCTGCATGGCAGGATCTTAACCCGATGAGAATTAAATTCTCAACTAATGGGGAGATGTGCTCTGTGCAGATCTTTAACAAGAGGAAGAACTAAGTTCTTTGTAAAAGAGTTAAACTCTTAGATTTTTGAGAATTAAATTCTCTTTTTCTGAAGTTTTGATCCCCTTTCTTTTTCTCACCTAGGCTTTTCTTTCTTGTTGAAAATTAAATTCTCCTTTCTTTTCTCTCTGAATTTTCAAGATGCCAAAATTCTCTCCAAAGTTTTCCCTCTCCAAATTCTCTCCTCTATTCTCCCCTTGACTCCTATTTATAGGAGGAGGAAAAGAATCAATTTGTTTAGTAAATCTTTCATTGAAAGATTTGATTTGTTTTCATCATTAATCTGAGCCTTTAGATTATTAGGTGAATTTTATTCACCTTTGGATTTTTAATCCAAAGATATTCTATTTGTTATTTCTAGTGAGATTTAGGGGAAATCTTTTCTTGTCCAAGATTTTTCCATAAATTGGTGATATTTAATCACCCTTGAATTTTTAATCCAACGGTCCCCATAATCCTTTTCCATTTGGAAAGATTTAGAGAAATTTAGAATTTTAATCCTATTTGGAAAGATTTAGAGAAATTTAGAATTTAATTCTATTAAACTGTAAGGCTTTCAAAACCAGTCGCGTGCGGACATGTGACCCTTGGTCACGTGTGAGCACGTGACCCCCAATTGAGTCATTTTCTCAGCGTTTATTTACGCTTCAGTTTTAACCATCACGTGTCAACACGTGACCATTGGTCACGTGTGAGCACGTGATACCTCATTGAGGTATTTCTTTCAGCCATTTATTTTTATTTCTGTTTTAACTATCACGTGTCAACACGTGACCATTGGCCACGTATGAGCACGTGATACCTTATTGAGGTAATTCTTGATTTTTTTAATCAAGGAACAGTGTACAGTATATTTGCTCATAACTTTTGATCCCGGATGAATTAGGAAGCCCATAATATATCAAATCGAAGGGTTTTTCGAGATGCTTCTAATCATCAGAATTTAGCTATTTCCCATTCGGGAGTTTGTAAAAAAACAGCCCAGAAAATACTGGTTCGCATTTTCATAAGCGTATCACTGCCATTTGATACCTTGGGCTCTTTTGCGCAGAAATTTTTGACGGGAACAGTATCTAAAACCATGGGAGACTAAATGGGAATTGAAGCTATAGCGGGCTGAAGAAGGCCTTCTAAAGTCCAATTAACCATCTCCACGGCATAATTCACCGGGGGTGGGTTGGCATAATGGATCGCCATGATGGGCTCCGAGGGTACTGCGCATGAAAAGCTCTGTCGACCCCTGATAATCTGATTGCACCATGACCCCCAAAGGTGAAGATTATTATGTTCCGGATCATGGTCTCTGATCAAAGCTATAACCTCTCGGTCTACGAGTGCTCCAGGAAATCCTTCCTCTTAGCGAACGAACGGGAAAGAAGTATCGAAAGACATGTTTCCTGCGAAGGGACAAAAATCAACTGTCAGTATTGTAATTCCAACGCTTGGTACTTTAAAATTTATACCACACCGCAATGCAGTGGAAAGGGGACCAAAAGTGGACCCACAAAATCTGGATGACAATGCATCAGTTAATAAGACAGCCTCATCATTGGATGAGACTGTTAATTAATGAGAAAATCCTCAAAGAATATTCTCATTAAATGAGAAATCGCTTGAGACAAGGAGAAAATCTCCCTTTTTAGAGCAAAGCTCTGTCACAGAGTGACACTTGTCAAACTCTGGTCACAAGGGAATAAAATTCCTTAAAGAGCCTAGCTCTGTAATAATGATGGAAAAATCCATCAAAGGAAAAATTAATTTCTAAAAATTAAAGTTTGGGATCTTAAAAGATCCATGAAAAACTCTTAAGAGTTCATCATCAGAAGATCAAAAGATCTATGGTTTTGTCAATGAGCAAAGCTCTGTTCATGGGTTAAGAAACCCTGAAACAAATTCTTGAGAGCAAAGCTCTGTTTATGAAACCCCAAAAGGGTTTACTTTAGATCAAAAGATCAATGAGAGCAAGGCTCTATTAATTAAAATTAATTTAATTAAGTTAAGTTAATTTTTACCTAAAATTTTTCTAGAGTTTTAACTCTGAAAATGAGAGCAAGGCTCTGATGTTCTTGAAAATGAGAGCAAAGCTCTGAAGAAAATAAAATTCTTGAAGATGGTAATCATCTGCTGAGGACCAAGGGTCCTATTTATAGGCGCTTAAGCGCCCCTTCAACGCATGAGTTGATCCAACGGTCTAGATCTTACCACCGCTGCACTCACGTGTGCGCCACATGAGCGCAACGGTGGGGGGGCATTTTTCCCCCCTGTAACACCCGAGCCCAATACTACTATTTTATGTTACTGGTTGAGCATTAGATATTACTCATTTCATTTAGCTTGCCTGTTTGACACTTACCGTGAAATTTTATCTGGAAAGGTCATTTCTGCATACAACAAATTTTAGCACCTAAAATAAAATTAAAAATATCTATCTTGGCCTACTCGACACCCCTAGCCGCGTGGTAGCGTCCGTGCATCGAGTTCTCGTCCCGTTCGATGAAACGGGCGAGTTTGGACGACTACGCGCGCGTACAGGTGGCCGACTTGGGGATATGCTTTTTAATCATAAAACACTTCATTTTAAAATTTGGAACCCGCTTAAAATCCTATTATTTAAATTTCAAATCTTTGGACCCGACCCGGACGCGATTTGGAAATGTCTCATTTAGCGCCAAAATCCTAAATTAATATAATATTAAACCATAATATATTCATAAATCTTACTGTTAACTTAATATTTAAAATCTTTTAATATTCGTTTTAACCCCCACGAATCTTTTTCCCAGCCTATCACGTTGGCTTAAATCCCGTGGGCCCCCTCCTTTAACTCTCTCTCTCTACCTCTCACATCTCCTTCTCTCTCCATCGTTCTCTTCCTCTCTCTCTCTAGCTTTCCCTATCTCTCTCTCTCTCTTCCTCTCTCTCTCTCTCTAACTCTCTCTCTCTCCCTCACATATATATTTTTCTTCCCTTCATATTTTAAACCAGGAGCACAGAGAAACCCATCGCGAGAACCCAGCGAGCTTAACCCTAGCCGTCCTCACCGTCGCCGCCGCAGCCCTGACGCCGGCGCCAACGTCACCGTCGCCCTCGCCTCCTCCTCCTCGTATCATCCACATCCTCTTTGCCTGCACCCACGCAGCCACCTGAGCACCCCGCTGCAGCCACCTGCAGTCGCCTGCTCGCCACCGCGACCACCAGAAGACGTCCAACGCCTCGCCGCCGACCAACACCTCGCCGTGTTCCCCTCACCATCATCCTCCTTCTCCCGGTGCACCCCGACCAGACCCACGACCACCTGCACACCAGCCGCAGCTACCCGCAGCCCCTGCACGCCGTCGAACCGCCGTCTGTCGCCGCCGACGACCCCGTCCTCTTGTCCCCGACCTCGCACGCTCCTCGGTAAGATACTTCCTTTCTCTTTTCCCTTCTTCTTTCTATCTCGGCTAATGCATTCATCGGCAGTTTTTCCCCCGCGATCACTGTTCACCGCCGGAGCTCCGGTGACGTCGTCAACCTTCGCAACCCCTCTGCTGATCATCGTAAGCACTCTCTCAGATCCTCCTCCCCCCTTTCTTTGTATTTTCCTTGCGTTTCCTGCTTTCTTGTTTCATACCATAATGTTTCGTTCACTGTTCTCTTTCTCGCCGGAATCTGGCGATGCCGACGACGTGATCCGACGTTCCAGCGAGGTACCCCGATCCGCGTGGTCCCATTGTTCGTTGTTTGGGTTCAATCCGTGAACCGTGCGTCCGTCGCGAGTTTTCCCGCCGACATTACGTTCCGTTTTTCCCGGTTCGCGACCCGTCGAGGCAAGTATCACTTGCTACATGCTATACTATACAATTATACATATTTGACTCATTAAACCTGCAAAACTTAACTCGGTATAGTTATTTTCTCATTTGGTTGCAATATGACATATATCATTTTACAGTTAACACAGAAATTACAATTTGCCACTTTTAACCTAAGAACCAAGTTTACCTGTTAATCACATTTTACCGTTTAATAGATTGTAGCACTTTCCCGTGTAGTTCTATTACATTCGGATATTCGTATTCAAATGCTTGATATAACTGTATTGCGTCATCATTTAAACTGTTGCACCGCTAAGGGTGCTCAAAACCTGTTAATATAATAAAACGGCTGCACTATATTAATGCACTATTGTGATTGAATGAACTGCTTATTGTTGTTTAATTTATTGCTTATTTCCTGCTGTTAATCCCCTGTTCGATTATATATCTGTTGTGAGCACACCCATGATATTGTTACATATTGACTTGACTTTGTTACACATGATATATATTGATACACCTGACATGGTACCGTTTACTGTTGACTTGACCTGATGTACCATGACCTGACCTGTTACCTGATCTCGTGCCTAATGCCAACAAACCCGACATGTAGTCCTCATGGACCATTCCTGTTGTCTATCCAGACAAAACCTGCTGTTACCTGATCATGTGTTGGCATTAGTTCTTGATTACTGAATACCTGACCTGACACATATAATTTGGGGGTATGGGGAAATCAAAAGTGTAAACTAAAGTGTAACTTAAAAGGGTATTACTTGATCCGTGGTCCCGGAAGGTAACGGGACAGAGCCATTCGTGACTCTTACATATTCTTGATCCGTGGTCCCGGGGGGTAACGGGACAGAGCCATTCGTGACTCTTACATTTTCCTGATCCGTGGTCCCGGAGGGTAACGGGACAGAACCACATTGGTTCACATATTCCTGATCCGTGGTCCCGGGGGGTAACGGGACATATCCTTTGAGTTACATGGAGGATTACTCAAATTGATTTCAAAGACTTTAGAATAGGAAACCCGATAGAACAGTTTAGTTACCCGCTGCACATTACCCTGCACCGCTTGTTTCACATTATTGCTTTATTCATGTTTATTTCTGCATTGCCTATCATACTGTGCATATTATATTACTTGTTGACTTGACGCGCTGACGTCTGGGTTTTGCATGGCCCAGATTCTTTACCACCGTCGCTGTCCGAGCAGGAGTACTTCAGCCAGCGGGCTGAGTTGTGAGCTCTGTAGTGGTTAGTTTTATTTCCTGCATCTTATTTCCAGATGTGAGCCCGCATTATGGGACATACTTTTCCGTTATTGTATTGGATCATTTGTTTCCTCTTTTATTTATCATTGACTCTGGTTATTCTGGATTGTGGACATGTTTTAGATAGTTATATCTTGTTCTTGATATCTTTACAGCCGTAATGTGACTGTGGATGGATGCTTCCTACCCACAGGTAGCATGGTTGGCTATGTCACGTGTCCAATCTAGCGTACTCTGGGAAGCGGGGCGTGACATGGTTCTTTTGGTATCAGAGCGATAGGTTAGTTGGGTTGATTCTTTTGTAGTTGGGTATTGTACCCAATACACGAATCAGAATACCCGTGCTTAGGAAACATGTCCTGCCACTTTGCCATCTACCATTCTTGAATCGCATTCTTCCCGATTATATCTTTTACGACGTGCAAACTTACTTTGCATGTCGACTCGAAAACTTGATCTCTTGTTATCCTTAGGACTTAGGCGACTTGGGTGGAGTTATGTAATTGTGGCTATAAAACCGCGGCATAGTTACAATGCGGTACTCTATTTAAGTATCTTGAAGTTCTAGCCTTGATCTATATTCGGAATCTATCATCATGCTAATGTTGGGTGTTTTGAGTTCAGGATTATGGCCGGTAAGAAATTGAAGACATACCAGAGGCGTGTGGACGAAGTCGCCATACTTGCAGTGATAAGCGGAATGCTGGAGAATCAAAGAAACAGACCAAGCTGATCCAGCAGCAAGCGGACTCGTTTCGGGAAGGTTTGCAGATCGTTCAGCAGTCTGTGAACAATGTTGGAGCTAAGCCAGTTGACCGAGTAGGGACAGTAGCAGATTTCAGACGTTTGGGTCCGTATACATTTACTGGTTTAAAGGTGCCGTTGCCAGTGGAGCAGTGGCTAGTTGACACTGAGAACTTGCTTTTTGCGGCACAGATTCCAGATGACAAAAATTTATTGTAGTACGGATTCAGCTAGTGGACTACGCCCGAGAATGGTGGCTTGTTGAGGAGACCCGCTTGCCCAAGCCAATCAAGTGGGCGGATTTTTCTAAGAGTTTCCTGGAGAAGTTCTTCCCGCGGACTGCACGGGAGGAAATGGAAGAGAAGTTCATCGGACTAAAGCAGAAGGGAGCACCCGTAGATGTGCATGTAGCAGAATGGACGAGACTCGGTAGTTTCGCTGGACCTTTAGTTGCCAACGATGCAGGCAGGGCACGGAGGTTCATGCGCAGACTGGACGTGAACATCCAGAGGCAGATTTTCTCCCTGGGTTTGACCACTTTCTCACAAATACTTGCAGCAGCCAAGAGCAGCAGAGTTTATCTGGGATGAAAGGGAGTTTGCAGCAGACAGCAGTTGCGTTAAGGAAGCAGTTCGGTCAGGCCGGTCGAGTTTAGGGCTAGGCCGACAAACAATATTCTTGCATCAATGGAAGTGATGAAAGTAAAGAGCCGGCTGTTGTTCGTGATTCTATGGACGTGTTTGAAGATATATCGGGTTTACCGCCGAAATGAGACGTGGAGTTCGCAATTGACCTTATTCTTGGTGCAGCGCTAGTATCTAAAGCGTATTATCCAATGGCACCAGTAGAGTTGGAAGAAGTTAAGAAATAGGTTGTTGAATTGCTTGAGAGGGGTTGGATTCGAAGCAGTAACTCGCCTTGGGGAGCTCCAGTTCTTCTAGTAAAGGAGAAGGATGGCACAAGAAGAATGTGCATCGACTATCGAGAATTAAACCGGGTGACTATTAAGAACAAGTACCCGATCCCTCGCATTGGAGAACTTTTGAGCAGCTTAGTGGCACGAGGGTATTCTCGAAGCTGGATTTGCGATCCGGATATCATCAGGTCCGAGTGAAAGCAGAAGATATTTGCAAGACGGCATTTCGAACTCGGTATGGACATTACGAGTACCTAGTGATGCCCCTCGGAGTAACGAATGCACCGGCAGTATTCATGGACTTGATGAACCGAATCTTTTCACCGTTCTTGGACCAGTTTATCGTGGTATTCATTGACGATATTTTGGTTTACTCGAAGAGTTTTGAGGAGCATGCTGAGCATTTGAAGATCGCACTGCAGACATTGAGACAGGAGAAGTTTTTGCGAAGATGAGTAAGTGCGAATTTTGGCTGGAGGAAGTGAAGTTTTGGGGCATGTTGTGTCGGGCGATGGAATCGCCGTCGATCCCGAAAGGATTGCAGCAGTTCGAGATTGGCCTATTCCAAAGAATGTAGCTGAGATAAGAAGTTTCCTTGGATTAGCCGGATATTACAGGAGATTTGTGGAGAACTTCGCTCGTCTGGCAGAACCGTTGACCAAGCTTACGCGCAAGGAAGTACTTTTTATATGGACGGATAAGTGTGCGTTAGCTTTTAAGACGTTGAAGCAGAAGTTGATAACCGCCCCTATTCTGACCGTGCCAGACAATTCCGGAGGATTGGTGATTCACAGCGACGCATCTGGAAAAGGATTGGGATGTGTTTTGATGCAGCATGGGAAAGTTGTAGCGTACGCATCGAGACAATTGAAGATCCATGAGAAGAATTATCCGACTCATGACTTGGAGCTTGCAGCTGTGATTTTCGCTTTGAAGATTTGGAGACACTGCCTTTTGGGCGAAAGAATCGAAGTTTTACTGATCATAAGAGCTTGAAGTATGTGTTCACGCAGAAGGAGTTTAATATGAGGCAGCGTAGATGGTTGGAGCTGATGGCTGACTACGTCCTTGATCTTAAGTACCATCCAGGGAAGGTTAATGTTGTGCCGGATGCGCTTAGTCGGTTACCAGCAATTCAGGTGTTAACTACGCAGAATGAGATCGTTGCAGATTTTCGAAGATTTTGACTTGGAGGTTGTGCTGCCGCGTTCTACGGGACAGTTGTTGCAGCTGCAAATACATTCGTCTTTGATCGAGAATATTAAAGCAGCTCAATCGCAGGATCCTAGACTGCAAAAGTTCGAGAGCAGGTTGAAGCCGGGCTACGAACAGATTTATTAATCCCCGAAGATGGTTCGTTGAGGTTTGGTACCCGTTTGTGTGTGCCAAAGGGAGATATTCGTAAAGAGCTTATGAAGGAGGCACACAGTTCAGCTTATTCTGTACATCCAGGAGGCACAAAGATGTACCGAGATATTCGACAGCATTTCTGGTGGGAAGGCATGAAACGGGAGATTGCTCGCTTTGTGGCAAAGTGCTTGGTGTGTCAGCAAGTTAAGGCTGAACATCAAAGGGTTGCTGGTTTATTGCAACCACTTCCGATTCCTCAGTGGAAGTAGGAACATATAACCATGGATTTCGTGACGGCTTTACCGCGGAGTCCAAAGGGCAACAGTGCAGTATGGGTCATTGTTGATCGGTTGACCAAGGCTGCTCACTTTATTTCTTTCCGGGTTGGTCAATCAACAGAGACACCGGCAGAGCGGTACATGCAGGAGATTGTAAGATTGCATGGGGTACCGGTGAGTATCATGTCCGATCGGGACACTCGGTTCTTATCACACTTCTGGAGGAGTTTACAGGAAAGTTTGGGGACTCGATTAAAGTTTAGCACAGCTTATCATCCTCAAACTAATGGTCAGTCGGAGAGAACGATCCAAACTCTTGAAGATATGTTGAGAGCATGCATGTTGGACTTCAAGGGTTCGTGGGAAGATCATCTACACTTGGTGGAGTTTTCTTACAACAACAGTTTTCAGGAAACTATTCAGATGGCTCCATTTAAAGCTTTGTATGGTCGTAAATGCCGTTCACCTGTTGGTTGGGACGATGTCGGTGAACGAAGATTATTGGGACCAGATTTGGTTGTGCAGACAGTTGAGAAGGTTAACCCTATCAGGAATCATATGAAGGCAGCACAGGACCGACAGAAGAGTTAGGCAGATACGTCAAGAAGACCTCTAGAGTTCACCGTGGGTGATTTGGTATTCTTGAAGATATCACCGACTAGTGGGGTGATTCGTTTTGGAAGTCAAGGAAAGCTTAGTCCTCGATTCATTGGACCCTTGAGATCGTGGTGTGTGTTGGTGAGGTAGCGTATCGTTTGGCGTTACCGCAGTCCTTGGCAAATGTGCACGATGTGTTTCACGTATCTCAACTCCGTAAGTATGTTCAAGATGAAACACACGTTTTGGATCATTCGGAGCTAACAGTACGAGAAGACTTGACTTTTGAGGAGCGACCGATTGGAATCGTGGATTGAAGGGAAAAGGTTCTTAAGAACAAGGTTATTCCCCTTTTTCTTGTTTCTTGGGGTAATCGATCGCGTGGAGAGTCCACTTAGGAACGAGAAGATGAAATCCGACAGAAGTTTCCTCACCTTTTCTTGTAGTTATCTATCTTTGTATTCTTGGAATTTCGAGGACGAAATTCTTTTTGTAGTTGGGTATAATGTAACACCCGATCCCAATACTACTATTTTATGTTACTGGTTGAGCATTAGATATTACTCATTTCATTTAGCTTGCCTGTTTGACACTTACCGTGAAATTTTATCTGGAAAGGTCATTTCTGCATACAACAAATTTTAGCACCTAAAATAAAATTAAAAATATCTATCTTGGCCTACTCGACACCCCTAGCCGCGTGGTAGCGTCCGTGCATCGAGTTCTCGTCCCGTTCGGTGAAACGGACGAGTTTGGACGACTACGCGCGCGTACAGGTGGCCGACTTGGGGGTATGCTTTTTAATCATAAAACACTTCATTTTAAAATTTGGAACCCGCTTAAAATCTTATTATTTAAATTTTAAATCTTTGGACCCGACCCGGGCGCGATTTGGAAATGTCTCATTTAGCGCCAAAATCCTAAATTAATATAATATTAAACCATAATATATTCATAAATCTTACTGTTAACTTAATATTTAAAATCTTTTAATATTGTTTTAACCCCCACGAATCTTTTTCCCAGCCTATCACGTTGGCTTAAATCCCGTGGGCCCCCTCCTTTAACTCTCTCTCTACCTCTCACATCTCCTTCTCTCTCTCCATCGTTCTCTTCCTCTCTCTCTCTAGCTTTCTCTATCTCTCTCTCTCTTCCTCTCCCTCTCTAGCTTTCTCTATCTCTCTCTCTCTCTAACTCTCTCTCTCTCCCTCACATATATATTTTTCTTCTCTTCATATTTTAAACCAGGAGCACAGAGAAACCCATCGCGAGAACCCAGCGAGCCTAACCCTAGCCGTCCTCACCGTCGCCGCCGCAGCCCTGACGCCGGCGCCAACGTCACCGTCGCCCTCGCCTCCTCCTCCTCGTATCACCCACATCCTCTTTTCCTGCACCCACGCAGACACCTGAGCACCCCGCTGCAGCCACCTGCAGTCGCCTGCTCGCCACCGCGACCACCAGAAGACGTCCAACGCCTCGCCGCCGACCAACACCTCGCCGTGTTCCCCTCACCATCATCCTCCTTCTCCCAGTGCACCCCGACCAGACCCACGACCACCTGCACACCAGCCGCAGCCACCCGCAGCCCCTGCACGCCGTCGAACCGCCGTCTGTCGCCGCCGACGACCCCATCCTCTTGTCCCCGACCTCGCACGCTCCTCGGTAAAATACTTCCTTTCTCTTTTCCCTTCTTCTTTCTATCTCGGCTAATGCATTCATCGGCAGTTTTTCCCCCGCGATCACTGTTCACCGCCGGAGCTCCGGTGACGTCGTCAACCTTCGCAACCCCTCTGTTGATCATCGTAAGCACTCTCTCAGATCCTCCTCCCCCCTTTCTTTGTATTTTCCTTGCGTTTCCTGCTTTTTTGTTTCATACCATAATGTTTCGTTCACTGTTCTCTTTCTCGCCGGAATCCGGCGATGCCGACGACGTGATCCGACGTTCCAGTGAGGTACCCCGATCCGCGTGGTCCCATTGTTCATTGTTTGGGTTCAATCCGTGAACCGTGCGTCCGTCGCGAGTTTTCCCGCCGACGTTACGTTCCGTTTTTCCCGGTTCGCGACCCGTCGAGGCAAGTATCACTTGCTTCATGCTATACTATACAATTATACATGTTTGACTCATTAAACCTGCAAAACTTAACTCGGTATAGTTATTTTCTCATTTGGTTGCAATATGACATATCATTTTACAGTTAACATAGAAATTACAATTTGCCACTTTTAACCTAAGAACCAAGTTTACCTGTTAATCACATTTTACCGTTTAATAGATTGTAGCACTTTCCCGTGTAGTTCTATTACATTCGGATATTCGTATTCAAATGCTTGATATAACTGTATTGCGTCATCATTTAAACTGTTGCACCGCTAAGGGTGCTCAAAACCTGTTAATATAATAAAACGGCTGCACTATATTAATGTACTATTGTGATTGAATGAACTGCTTATTGTTGTTTAATTTATTGCTTATTTCCTGCTGTTAATCCCCTGTTCGATTATATATCTGTTGTGAGCACACCCACGATATTGTTACATATTGACTTGACTTTGTTACACATGATATATATTGATACACCTGACATGGTACCGTTTACTGTTGACTTGACCTGATGTACCATGACCTGACCTGTTACCTGATCTCGTGCCTAATGCCAACAAACCCGACATGTAGTCCTCATGGACCATTCCTGTTGTCTATCCAGACAAAACCTGCTGTTACCTGATCCTGTGTTGGCATTAGTTCTTGATTACTGAATACCTGACCTGACACATATAACTTGGGGGTATGGGGAAATCAAAAGTGTAAACTAAAGTGTAACTTAAAAGGGTATTACTTGATCCGTGGTCCCGGGAGGTAACGGGACAGAGCCATTCGTGACTCTTACATATTCTTGATCCGTGGTCCCGGGGGGTAACAGGATAGAGCCATTCGTGACTCTTACATTTTCCTGATCCGTGGTCCCGGGGGGTAACGGGACAGAACCACATTGGTTCACATATTCCTGATCCGTGGTCCCGGGGGGTAACGGGACATATCCTTTGAGTTACATGGAGGATTACTCAAATTGATTTCAAAGACTTTAGAATAGGAAACCCGATAGAACAGTTTAGTTACCCGCTGCACATTACCCTGCACCGCTTGTTTCACATTATTGCTTTATTCATGTTTAGTTCTGCATTGCCTATCATACTGTGCATATTATATTACTTGTTGACTTGACGCGCTGACGTCTGGGTTTTGCATGGCCCAGATTCTTTACCACTGTCGCTGTCCGAGCAAAAGTACTTCAGCCAGCGGGCTGAGTTGTGAGCTCTGTAGTAGTTAGTTTTATTTCCTGCATCTTATTTCCAGATTTGAGCCCGCATTATGGGACATACTTTTCCGTTATTGTATTGGATCATTTGCTTCCGTTTTTATTTATCATTGACTCTGGTTATTCTGGATTGTGGACATGTTTTAGATAGTTATATCTTGTTCTTGATATCTTTACAGCCGTAATGTGACTGTGGATGGATGCTTCCTACCCACAGGTAGCATGGTTGGCTATGTCACGTGCCCAATCTAGCGTACTCTGGGAAGCGGTGCGTGACACCCCCCAATCAGAGCAAATCTCTATTTGAATTTCAAATTCAAAAGGTGAAGCAACGCTTCAGATCCCTTACGCTACGCGCAGAGCACCACGTGTCAAATATAGACACGCCAGCATAAGGGGCGCTGCGCCTAAGGCAGCGCATCCCAATCAGAGCAAGGATCTGTTTTAAAATTTAAATTTTAAAAAATAAAGGAAGCAACGTTTCAGATAAACTGCACTCTGCGATGCGCGACACGTGTCAGCGCGCAGGTGCGTTAGCGCAGTTGCGCTGCGCTCTGCGCTGCGCGACACGTGTCAAGCGCAGGTGCACTTGCGTCAACTGTGCCAGCACCCAAACTTAAATAATGAATTATTTAATTAATCAGAATTAAAATTCTAGAAAGATCTTTTTAATCTTATTAAAACAAGAACATTATCTTCTGTAAAATGGAGGCCTTAGGATCAAAGATCCAACGGTGGGGAAATATCCCCAGATCAATCAGAGAAAGCTCTCTGTAACTAACCTAACAAACTAATTGGCCCTATATAAAGGCCTCTAGACTCCAAGTCTCAGATATACAGAGATCCTCTAAAAACTTTGAGAAAGACTCAAAGAGAAAAAAAGATAAACCTTTGAAGAAAGAAGATCATCTTCTTCATCTTTGAAGATAAAGAATTTGATTCTCGAAAAACAGAGATAAAATACCTCACAAAAAAAAAAGAATTTCTTCTAAAAAGATCAAAGATCTAAGAACAAGATCAAGATCTTCAATAAAAAGAAAAAGATCCAAAAAAGATCCAATCATAAAAGATAAAAGAAATAATTTACTTCATTATTAGATCTTTTGATCTATATAAAGGCACAGCCTTTTGATGAACCATTGGTTCTTGAAACTTGAGGTAGAACCTCTTTAGAATAAGAAAAACTTTTTTTTTATCTTAATTAGATCAAGATGCGCTCTGCGCTATTGAACAGTGCCCTGCACTCTTAATTTGCGCTGTTGCGCTCCTTGGATTGGCGCAACTCACCAGAAAACGCTATGTGTCAATCTGTGCCTTACGCTCCTAAAAACATAGCGCTGCGCTCTTGGATTGGCGCGCTGCACCAGAGCACGCCACGTGTCAGCAGCGCACTGCGCTAACAGACTTGCGCTCAGCAGAGCGTGACACGTGTCACCTCCACATGCGCTGGCGCCTCGCGCTTTTTAATTGGCGCAAAGTGCTTGACAGGCCACGTGGCGCACTGTGAGATTATTAAATGCTATGCATTATTAAAAAGGGGGGCAGAGCCCAAATAAAGGTCTAACAGACCAAAAATGAATGCTATGCATTATAAAAAGGCTGAGCCCCAAATAAAGGCTCAAACAGCCAGAACAACAAAATGTTCAACTCATATCAACTGAGCCCATAGGCTCATAAACCTTCAAACAGACTTTAGTCCCAAATTGGACTATAAATCTCCCAACCAACTTTGGTTCAAGGGTACATCTCTGAACTCCTCTGATATCTGTCGTTGTAATCCTTCAACGTCGTCAGAGAGGTGACGGGTCCCGACGGCCATACATTCCATGGACCACCATTGGACCACCATGTCCTTAAACTGGCAATGGACCACTATGTCCCTAAACTAGAACAATAGAGCCCCCAAATGCTCTTTTGTCAGATCTAAATGATCCTGTTAAGCTGATCTTAGTCTCAAATTAGACTAACGTATCCTTAACAAACGTTTAAGTTGATCTTAGCCTCAAATATGGCTAACGTATCCTTAAACCAAAACCCTAAACCCAAATCTAAGAAAATACGGATTTGGACCAATCCACGTCCTACGGGCGACAACATAAATTAGTCTTCGTATACAATCCGCGGGCAACCACAAACAAAACAAACACCCACGACACGAAGTGACCATCTGGAGAAGGAGAAAGTTGTTACCGCAATGCGGTAGCGTAATTAACTGTAGGGGCTTGCGCCTGCAGGAAAGAGCGTCCCCATAATCAAAAACCCCTCGAACGAAGGGGAATCTGACGAAGTCTGCTATATCGGCCGCATCCGTTTAAACCTTCGATACACGATACCATAAATCAACTTGGCATCTTCGGAGAGGTGGATGGATAAAACCAAATAGCATCTGCCCCGAACTTCAGGCAAGACGCCCATCACGTCTTCGCCGCGTCCTTCGGAGGGGAACAGGGACTCGTCGGCGTTGGGGTGCAGGTGGTGGCCGAGGTGGGTGTGCGGGGGAGTTCGAGCTCGAGTGAGGGGGTGCTCGGTTGAGGGGGTGAGGCAGTGTTGGGTTCGGAGTTTTGGAGAGAGGAGCGAGGGAGGAAAGACGAGGAGAGTCGGTAGCGGGGGTGGCGGCGGGGATGGGCGGGGTGCAGGGGCTCAGTTGGGAGTTTTAGAGAGAGGTGAAGTGAGGAAGACGAGAGAACGAGAGTGATGAGGGAGAGAGGAGTTTGAGACGAGGAGTGGTTTTATGAGCTCGTAGACGCGCGGTCGTGGGCGACGAGCGCGGAGACGTGGGGTAGCGAGGCGCGCGACGTGGGAAACTCGGAGAAAAAGAAAAAAACGAGCGGGAAAAAGTATTCGTTGGGGAAGAAGGAGTTAAATGAAGCGGGTCGGGTCGGGGTTTGGGTTATGGGCCGGTAAGGGGAAATTAAAGTTTAAATTTATTTTGTTTTCATGTTGGGCTTGGAGAGGGAAAATTGGGCTGGGGATTTTAGTTTAATTAACTTTTTAGATTTTGTTTGGTTTTGGTTTTAATTTAAGTGTTTGAGCTGGGGTTTAAAAGTTTTGGGTTTTAGATTTTAAAGGTTTAGAAAGATTTAAATACGACAATCTAGCAACCAATTTCCTACAAAATTATGAGGAAAAGGAAAAGGGAAATATAAAAAAAAAGATTTTCATTGATGGAAACGGGGATTTACATCATACCCCCCTTACAAAAATTTCGTCCTCGAAATTTAAAAGGAGACAACGAAACAAAAGTACTAAACAAAGAGATGTGGAAAACGTGCACGGATATCTTCCTCCCGCTCCCAGGTAGATTCTCCTGGGGAACGACCGTCCCAAGACACTCGGACTAACGGAATGACCTTATTCTTCTGCACTTTCTCTCTGCTGTCGAGGATGGTGGTGGGCTGTTCCTCGTAAGATAGATCGGTACCCAAATCTAACTCCTAATAGTTTAGAACATGGCTCTCATCCCGAACATAACGCCGCAACTGAGACACGTGGAAGGTATTGTGCACACCAGCTAGCGATGGAGGCAAGGCAAGTCGGTAGGCCAGCTCTCCTACTCGCTCTAGCACCTCAAAAGGTCCGATGAAGCGGGGACTGAGTTTTCCCGGACATCCAAACCTGATAACTCTATGGGTAGGGGAAATCTTCAGGAATACGTGATCTCCGACTTCAAACTCTAGTGCTTTCCTGCTGGTATCCGCCCAACTCTTTTGTCGATCCTGAGCCGTCTTAATGCGCTGCCTGATCATTTGGACCTTGTTGACTGTCTGAACAATAAGATCGGGACCCAGTAATCTTCGTTCTCCCACTTTGTCACGACCCAAGTTTGGATGTGGCCGGCACTTAGATTAGTATCATATCTAAAGATATGCATAAGTCCAAGTAAGCCGAAGACCAAGATCAACATACCTTATTGCGGAATTATTTATGAAAATTTAGTTTTTAAGTAGAAATCTCAAGTTATGAATTTAAATCAGTAAACAATAATAAGGTTAAGTTTAGTTGCATTCCGAGTTGGAATCAACAATATCAACAATGGACATGAAAATAAACATATAGAACATCACTGAATCTCATAAAGAAAGAAGCTATGAAACTGATCAACCGATCTCAACTGTACATATACATACCATCTCTCATTTCTAAGTCAAAATACAAGTCTGATGGAGTCTTTCTAGATACAAAAGTACAAAATGGAAGGTTACTACACATGTAACCTACCTATCAAAAAATGGAATACAACTGCAAAAGTGATCCTGCCTCGCAGCTACCCGTCCACTCTATCCCTGCAAGGAACTGTGGCACAACGGGGATGAGTTGCCAACTCAGTGAATACGACTAACATATAACGGCGAATAAAGTAAATATGGCAATCATGCTACTGAATATGAATCAATATGGTATATATGTGAAATTCAACAGTAAATCTCATTATACTTTGAAAATCACAACTCAAGTAAATCATTTCTCGGTGTCCATCAACGACACAAAACTTTCATTTCTTATAGGCATCATTCCCCGAATGATCCTATAACCATAATATCGGTCGTTATCCTCTAGATACACGCCGTATTTCTATAACCAACTCCGGTATCGAGTTACCTCGCTAGGCTCCCCCGTCTCAATACGGCTATCCTGCCCCTCGGTCTCGACCGGGTCCACCATGTATCCAACTGTATATCTCCTCCACTCAGTATGGATAACGTAAATCCGCGACCGTATATCTCCCCCACTCGGTCCGGAATAAAACCAAAAACAGAAATCATCTCATGGTGGACATGACTCATCAATCAAGAAAATACTGGATTTATGAAATAGTATTCAAAACTCAAAACCATAAATCCTCAATTCGGCATTTATCTCATATATAGCACCAAAATACGCATAAAGTAACAGGATGTCAATGATGCAATCTACCACTACATTAGATACATAAAATACGATATCATCAATTTTAACAATATGATATTTAAGTGTATGTGACATGGCAATATCGACGAGGTGTGTGTAGCATGTAAAATGTGCACGTGGCATGACTCGTCGATAATTGTGAAGTGTTCTAACAACTAAGCAATATACAAGTACTTTAATGAATGAAATTCTAACATTTAAACATGATGATATAAATATCGCATTAAGTAAAACCACGGGCGAAACACGCCATCTTTACAAAATTCCCCGGTAGATGTTTAGTCTACTCACCGGAGAGTCGAATCTACTCCGGAATCGATAATCCTTTCCCTTTCCTCGCGGCTTCCGTACTTCTCGTATCCGCGTCTAAATATGCAATTTAACTTATATAAGCAAAACGACAATTCCGATATAACGGAAATAGAACTACGTTATCCCACTTACAAGTTATCTATATTTGATTATATTAAGTTATAAAACTCTTACTCTTGCTGGATTTTAGCCTAAAGCTGTACTGTTGCAGAATTTAAAACGTTACGTAATTTAGTCGTGTCGTTTTTAGTGTTTTACGATACCCTTACCGATATATCATCCCAGATTTTAACTGTAGTGAAACTAATTTAAATCAACAGTACCAAAACATCCTAAATTGTATACTGTAGACTACCCAATTGACCAAACCCCCAAAGCTACCAACATGGCCGGCGACGCCGGCCAAATCCCCTCTGTCGCCGGCCCAAAACCGGCCCCCTCCAGTCGTTTTCTTGTGGTGTGTTCTAATTGTTACCTACATCATTTTAGCTCTGTTGAATTTATTTAATTATGTTCCAGATTAAAGCAGATTCTAACAGACTCTGAATTTAGCTAAATACGATATTAAGTGACTTATCTAAACTTTAATCAATTGAGCTACAGAGCTTAATTTACCTACTATGATTAAGAATCTTACCCTCCTATATTGCTGTAGGAATAACCCCCCCAAAGATCTACAAACTCCTCCTAGCTTGATGATGATCCAAACTCAAGAACAAGCTCCTTCTTCTTCTTCTTCCTCTTGTTCTTCTCTTTTTCTCTTTTCCTTTTTCTTTTTCTTTGATTTTCTTTTAAGTTTTGATCTGAGTTTAAACTGAAATGAGCTATTTAAGTGAAGGAGAGAAGAGATAAGGGAAGGTGGAGGTGTCTTGAGCTTGAGTGTGCATGTTCCATGCAAGGAGGAGGTGTAGGTTGAAGGGTGTTCATGCAAGCATGAGGTGGTGTGGTAATTATCTTCAAATTTTTGTTTTATTTTTAATTTAGTTTCAGAACTGAATTAATATCATTTGTTTCCCTTAAACCCTTAACAATCTTGTATTTGCATAACAACTCAAACTTTACAATTTGCCCCCTCACAACTTACTTATTATAAAACACATATTTTGTTAAAAAGAGGCTAAATTTATCATTAGAACCCTTATAACTTATTTAATTTACATTCAAAAATTCTAATTTAAATTTTATTACATATAACTTATGAAGGTTGACATTTTTGATTTTAACCATTTTGTGATTTATCAGCTTATTCTTAATTTAATTAAATTTATTTATTTCTAGCTTTTCCTAAATGTTACAATATTCCCCCCTTAATAAAATTCGGTCCCCGAATTTAAAATAGTTACTAGACATACCTATGAAAAGATGTGGAAATTTCTTTCGCATTGCGTCCTCCGTCTCCCAAGTAATCTCCTCGCGATCCTTTCCTTGCCAGAGAACCTTTACAGATGGCAGTATCCTCGATCGTAGTTGCTTTGCCTGCCTGTCCAGAATAGCGACTGGCTGCACTGTGAAGGATAGATCTGGCTCAAGCTGTAGAGTTTGATGCTGGATCGCATGAGATGGATCGTGAAGATATCTGCGAAGCATCGAAACATGGAACACCGGATGTACGTCGGGAAAACCAGGTGGAAGTGCTAACCGATAAGCTACAGCGCCTACTCTCTCTAAAATCTCATAAGGTCCAACATATCTGGGGCTGAGCTTCCCTTTCTTCCCGAAGCGCATCACACCTTTCATTGGAGATACTCGAAGGAACACATGATCTCCCACATCAAACTCAAGTTTACGTCGTCGTCGATCTGCGTATGACTTCTGTCTGTTTTGAGCCGCTTTCATTCTATCTCGTATCAATTGGATCTTCTCTGTAGTTTCCTGTACTATCTGCGGTCCCAATATACAACTCTCACTAAGTTCCGTCCAGCAAACAGGTGATCTACACTTCCTTCCATACAAGGCTTCAAAGGGTGCCATCTGGATCATCTCTTGAAAGCTGTTGTTATACGAGAATTCTACCAAAGGTAGGTGACGATCCCAACTACCACCGAAATCTAAGCTACAAGCCCGAAGCATATCCTCTAGTATCTGAATGGTCCGCTCCGACTGACCGTCTGTCTGTGGGTGGAAAGCTGTACTGAAACTCAATCGTGTACCAAGAGCGTCCTGAAGTTTCTGCCATAGCCTGCTTGTGAACTGGGTACCTCGATCTGATACTATGCATATCGGCACTCCATGTAGACGTACAATCTCATCGATATATATCTGTGCATACTGAGCAAATCCATATGTCGTCTTTACTGGAAGAAAATGAGCGGCCTTCGTCAGCCTGTCCACAATCACCCAAATGGAATCATACCCTCTGCTAGTCCTGGGTAGACCCACTACGAAATCCATGGAAATCTGTTCCCATTTCCACTCTGGAATGGGTAAAGGTTGCAGCTCTCCGGCTGGCCTCTGGTGTTCTGCTTTGACTTGCTGACAAGTCAAGCATCTTGAAACGAAATCCGTAACATCCTTCTTCATTCCTTCCCACCAATAATTATCCTTCAAATCACGATACATTTTTATGGAACCGGGATGAATACTGTATACTGACCTGTGGGCATCCTCCAAAATCTCACGCCTCAATCCGTCAGAATCTGGCACACAGAGACGAGTCCTAAAACGTAATACTCCATGATCATCAACCACGAACTCCGTCTCCTTGCCCTGTCTAACCTGATCCATAATCTCCATCATGCGAGTATCTGTAGGCTGCGCATCTCGAATACGATCCAATAGCTGAGGTCTGGTGCGAACATGTGCCAACTGACCTCCTGCCGGTGTAAACTCAAACTGTATACGGCTATCACATAAGATCTGCCAGTCGGTAGAAGACTGTCTCTGCAAGATGCTCAAATGAGATAAATTACCTCCAGGCCTCCGACTCAAGGCATCTGCTACAACATTTGCTTTGCCTGGGTGGTACAAAATCTCACAGTCGTAATCTTTCACCAATTCCATCCATCTACGCTGCCTGAGGTTCAGATCTTTCTGCTGAAAGATATACTTTAAGCTTTTATGATCTGTAAAGATTTGACACGTTTCTCCATACAAGTAATGTCTCCAAATCTTCAATGCAAATACTACAGCAGCCATTTCTAGATCATGAGTGGGGTAGTTTTGTTCATGCCTCTTCAACTGTCGAGAAGCATATGCTATAACTCTGCCGTGTTGCATCAACACACAGCCTAAGCCCACTCTAGAAGCATCGCAATACACGACGAAACCCCTTGACCCAGAAGGTAAAGATAATACAGGTGCAGTCGTCAAACGTGTCTTCAACTGTTGGAAACTCTGCTCACACGCATCTGTCCACTGAAATGGAACTTCCTTCCTAGTCAATCCTGTCAAAGGTGGCGCTATTCGTGAGAAATCCTGTACGAAGCGTCTGTAATAACCTGCCAGACCTAAGAAACTCCGAACCTCTGTAACTGACATAGACCTGGGCCAGTGTTGTACCGCTTCAATCTTCTTTGGGTCAACGCATATACCTTCTCTTGTAATTATGTGACCCAAGAACTCCACACTATCGAGCCAAAAAGCACACTTAGAAAACTTTGCATACAATTGATGCTCCTTCAAGGTCTGCAATGTGATACGTAAATGCTGCTCGTGCTCCGTCTGACTCCGAGAATATACAAGAATATCATCTATGAATACTATGATAAACCGATCGATAAATGGTCTAAAGATACGGTTCATCATATCCATAAAAGCTGCTGGAGCATTGGTGAGTCCGAACGACATCACCAGAAATTCATAATGCCCATATCTCGTACGAAACGCCGTCTTCGGAATATCGTCCTTCCGAACCCTCAACTGATGATATCCTGACCTCAAGTCAATCTTTGAGAAAAATCCGGCTCCTTGCAACTGATCGAACAAGTCATCTATTCGTGGTAATGGATACCTGTTTCGCACAGTGACGCGATTCAGCTGTCGGTAGTCAATGCACATTCTCATACTACCGTCCTTCTTCTTTACAAATAACACAGGAGCTCCCCACGGTGAAACACTGGGACGAACAAGTCATCTATCTAACAACTCTTGGAACTGGCCTTTGAGTTCTTTCAATTCCGTCGGTGCCATTCGATAGGGTGGTATAGAAATAGGCCCTGCACCCGGAATCAAGTCAATGCAAAATTCAATATCTCGATCAGGTGGCAATCCTGGTAACTCAGCTGGGAATACCTCAGGAAATTCTCGTATGATCGGGATTTGGTCCAATAGAACTTCAGCGACCCCTATGTCCTGAATAAAGGCCAAGAACCCAAGACAACCCTTCTTCAAGAGCCGCCTCGCACCAAAAGCAGAAATCATGTTGACAGGGGTTGACTTGCAATCCCCCTGCACAACAAACACCGGTTCACCAGGAAAACAAAACCTAACCGCTTTTCCTCTGCAATCTACATAAGCATGACAAGCGGCTAACCAGTCCATCCCAAGAAGTATATCAAAATCCAACATGTATAGGAGAATCAGATTAACTAACGAATCTCTACTACCAATACGCACCGAACACGATCTGAATATGTGCCGAGCTATAAAGGAATCTCCAACTGGAGTAATCACTACCAAAGGTAACTCTAACAAAGACGACTCTCTTCCCAACAAAAGTGCGAATCGTGAAGATACATAAGAATGTGTAGAACCGGGATCAAATAAAACATGTGCCTCAACTGAGCATACTGTAAGAGTACCTGTCACGACTGCATTTGATGCCTGGGCATCCTGTGGAGTCAGCGCAAAAACCCGTGCCTGGCCCCTGCCCGCATCCTGTCGTCCTCTACCTCGATCTCCTCTACCTCTCTGAGCAAGTCCTGCATAGCCTCGACCTCGTGGTGCAACTGCCTGGCGTGTAGCGCCAACTGGGGGAGGAAGTAAAGCCATCGGTGTAGGAGGTGGAAGGGGTAAAGCAGCCTGTGGAGCAACGGTCCCGCCCTGAGATCTACAATCTCGCGCAAAGTGCCCGGGAAGTCCACAACTATAACAAGTAAATGGTGATCTCTGATCATCAGGATAAGAACTGAACATCTGGCCCTATGTCCAACCTCGTCCAACACTGCGGCCTGGAGTATATCTGCCTGGATAGGACCCTCTACCTCGGCCAAACTGTCTATTTGTCGGCACGAATGGTCTACTCCTCTTTGGCTCCGGAACGACTCCTGACTGGCTCAAACGCTCCTCTACTCGTATCGCCGCATCCATGGCCTGTGCATATGTATCAAAATGCTGGGAGCCTATCGCCAGATACAACTGTGTGTCCAAACTCCTTAAGAACCTTTTCACCCGAAGCTCCTCTGTAGGTACTAAGTATGGGGCATATTGCGACAGCTGGGTGAATCGTAAATCATAATCTGCTACTGACATACTTGCTGATTTTCTCAACGCTTCAAAACTGCTAGCTCTAGCGTCCCTCACACTCTGGGGAAGAAATCTGGCAAGAAAGACCGTAGAAAACTCGGTCCACGTCATCGGAGGAAGATTCGTAGCTCGCCCTCTCTCCATCGACTCACACCACTCCTGTGCAAGTCCCTCCAAACGAAAGCTAGTCAGCTCAACTGACCTCGCATCAGAACATCGCAATGATCTGCCAATCCTCGCCATTCTATCAAGAAAAGATTGAGGATCTTCCGCTACATCGGTCCCTGTAAATACTGGGGGTCTCAATCTCATAAACTCTGCAAGTGATACCTCCATCACTCTCGTATCTACTGGCGCTACCGTCTGTGTAGGCTGTACCTCGGACTCTGCTACAGTCGGTGCTGGATCTGATCTCAATGCTCGAGTGGTCTCAGCTAACTGTCCTACCACTCGCTGTAATCCCAACATACCCTCCTCAATCCTAGTCATGCGATCTGGAGGAGGAGGATCAACCTGCTCATGCACCTCCTGCACGTCCGGTGTACCAGTCGTCGTCACAGGCGGACTCGCCCTAGCTGCATTCCTGGCTGCGGCTCGCCTAGCCCGCGTAGCCATGGCAACTGGAATAAGAAACGAGAGTTGATAAGGTGTGGGAATAGAAGTAATCAATAACGGAGAATCAACGGAAGAATAGATCAAGATAAACATCCTAAGGTTAGTTAGGCTGAATACGATAACGTAAATATGCCGCGGAACATACGTACGGTACTGCATTCGTCCTAATTCACCTACTCCATCAAACCCAAGGTCATCTTAACTCTCAGACTTACCTCAACCTATTGAAATCCCTTACTAAATTCCGTAAGGTTACTCCTAAGCTCTGATACCAACTTTGTCACGACCCAAGTTTGGATGTGACCGGCACTTAGATTAGTATCGTATCTAAAGATATGCACAAGTCCAAGTAAGCCGAAGACCAAGATCAACATACCTTATTGCGGAATTATTTATGAAAATTTAGTTTTTAAGTAGAAATCTCAAGTTATGAATTTAAATCAGTAAACAATAATAAGATTAAGTTTAGTTGCATTCCGAGTTGGAATCAACAATATCAACAATGGACATGAAAATAAACATATAGAACATCATTGAATCTCATAAAGAAAGAAGCTATGAAACTGATCAACCGATCTCAACTGTACATATACATACCATCTCTCATTTCTAAGTCAAAATACAAGTCTGATGGAGTCTTTCTAGATACAAAAGTACAAAATGGAAGGTTACTACACATGTATCCTACCTATCAAAAGATGGAATACAACTGCAAAAGTGATCCTGCCTCGCAGCTACCCGTCCACTCTATCCCTGCAAGGAACTGTGGCACAACGGGGATGAGTTGCCAACTCAGTGAATACGACTAACATATAACGGCGAATAAAGTAAATATGGCAATCATGCTACTGAATATGAATCAATATGGTATATATGTGAAATTCAACAGTAAATCTCATTATACTTTGAAAATCATAACTCAAGTAAATCATTTCTCGGTGTCCATCAACGACACAAAACTTTCATTTCTTATAGGCATCATTCCCCGAATGATCCTATAACCATAATATCGGTCGTTATCCTCTAGATACACGCCGTATTTCTATAACCAACTCCGGTATCGAGTAACCTCGCTAGGCTCCCCCGTCTCAATACGGCTATCCTGCCCCTCGGTCTCGACCGGGTCCACCATGTATCCAACTGTATATCTCCCCCACTCAGTATGGATAACTTAAATCCGTGACCGTATATCTCCCCCACTCGGTCCGGAATAAAACCAAAAACAGAAATCATCTCATGGTGGACATGACTCATCAATCAAGAAAATACTGGATTTATGAAATAGTATTCAAAACTCAAAACCATAAATCCTCAATTCGGCATTTATCTCATATATAGCACCAAAATACGCATAAAGTAACAGGATGTCAATGATGCAATCTACCACTACATTAGATACATAAAATACGATATCATCAATTTTAACAATATGATATTTAAGTGTATGTGACATGGCAATATCGACGAGGTGTGTGTAGCATGTAAAATGTGCACGTGGCATGACACGTCGATAATTGTGAAGTGTTCTAACAACTAAGCAATATACAAGTACTTTAATGAATGAAATTCTAACATTTAAACATGATGATATAAATATCGCATTAAGTAAAACCACGGACGAAACACGCCATCTTTACAAAATTCCCCGGTAGATGTTTAGTCTACTCACCGGAGAGTCGAATCTATTCCGGAATCGATAATCCTTTCCCTTTCCTCGCGGCTTCCGTACTTCTCGTATCCGCGTCTAAATATGCAATTTAACTTATATAAGCAAAACGACAATTCTGATATAACGGAAATAGAACTACGTTATCCCACTTACAAGTTATCTATATTTGATTATATTAAGTTATAAAACTCTTACTCTTGCTGGATTTTAGCCTAAAGCTGTACTGTTGCAGAATTTAAAACGTTACGTAATTTAGTCGTGTCGTTTTTAGTGTTTTACGATACCCTTACCGATATATCATCCCAGATTTTAACTGTAGTGAAACTAATTTAAATCAACAGTACCAAAACATCCTAAATTGTATACTGTAGACTACCCAATTGACCAAACCCCCAAAGCCACCAACATGGCCGGCGACGCCGGCCAAATCCCCTCTGTCGCCGGCCCAAAACCGGCCCCCTCCAGTCGTTTTCTTGTGGTGTGTTCTAATTGTTACCTACATCATTTTAGCTCTGTTGAATTTATTTAATTATGTTCCAGATTAAAGCAGATTCTAACAGACTCTGAATTTAGCTAAATACGATATTAAGTGACTTATCTAAACTTTAATCAATTGAGCTACAGAGCTTAATTTACCTACTATGATTAAGAATCTTACCCTCCTATATTGCTGTAGGAATAACCCCCCCAAAGATCTACAAACTCCTCCTAGCTTGATGATGATCCAAACTCAAGAACAAGCTCCTTCTTCTTCTTCTTCCTCTTGTTCTTCTCTTTTTCTCTTTTCCTTTTTCTTTTTCTTTGATTTTCTTTTAAGTTTTGATCTGAGTTTAAACTGAAATGAGCTATTTAAGTGAAGGAGAGAAGAGATAAGGGAAGGTGGAGGTGTCTTGAGCTTGAGTGTGCATGTTCCATGCAAGGAGGAGGTGTAGGTTGAAGGGTGTTCATGCAAGCATGAGGTGGTGTGGTAATTATCTTCAAATTTTTGTTTTATTTTTAATTTAGTTTCAGAACTGAATTAATATCATTTGTTTCCCTTAAACCCTTAACAATCTTGTATTTGCATAACAACTCAAACTTTACAATTTGCCCCCTCACAACTTACTTATTATAAAACACATATTTTGTTAAAAAGAGGCTAAATTTATCATTAGAACCCTTATAACTTATTTAATTTACATTCAAAAATTCTAATTTAAATTTTATTACATATAACTTATGAAGGTTGACATTTTTGATTTTAACCATTTTGTGATTTATCAGCTTATTCTTAATTTAATTAAATTTATTTATTTCTAGCTTTTCCTAAATGTTACACACATCATCCCAACACACTGGGGATCGACACTTACGCCCTTAAAGTGCTTCGAAAGGAGCAATCTGGATGCTGGCCTGGTAACTGTTGTTATAAGAGAACTCAACTAGATGCAGATGATCTTCCCAGGAACCCTGAAAATCCAACATGCAGGCTCTCAACATATCCTCGAGCGTCTGAATCGTACGCTCGGATTGTCCGTCCATCTGCGGGTGATAAGCTGTGCTGAACTTAAGGCGTGTACCCAAACTCTCCTGTAAGCTCCTCCAGAAGTGCAAAACGAATCCAGTGTCTCGATCTGACACAATGCTGACCAGGACTCTGTGAAGTCGCACTATCTCCTGCATGTATCTCTCTGCCAATGACTCTGTCGACTGCCCCACTCGGAATGGTAAGAAGTGTGCAGCTTTCGTGAGGCGATCGACGATAACCCAAATGGCGTTATTGCCCCTAGGGCTCCGTGGTAAGGCCGTCACGAAATCCATAGTAATGTGCTCCCAGTTCCATTCTGGTATCGGAAGCGGTTGTAACAATCCTGTTGTTCTCTGATGTTCCGCCTTCACCTGCTGGCATACCAAGCATCTGGATACGAATCGCGCAATTTCTCGCTTCATCCCGTTCCACCCGATACATCTTTGTACCTCCCGGATGCACAGAATAAGCTGAACTATGCGCCTCAGCCAGTACTTCTTCTCGAACATCTCCTTTGGGTACGCAGAGTCTGCTACAGAATCTCAGAGAACCGTCCTCATGTATGATTAAGTCCGTTCTCAGCCCGGCTTCTACTTGCGCTCTGAACTTTTGCAATCGAGGATCATCCGCTTGTGAAGCCTTGATGCGATCCATAAGGGAAGACTGCACCTGCAGTTGCCAAAATTGACTGATTGCGCTCGGTGTAACGACTTCAAGCTCGAGTCTCTGAAAATCCTCAATAATTCTCTTCTGATTGGTCAACATCATGACCGCTGGCTTGCGACTGAGAGAATCCGTTACAACATTTACTTTTCCCGGGTGATACTGAAGGTCCAAGTCATAATCCGCCATCAGCTCTAGCCATCGGTGATGCCTCATGTTTAGTTCTTTCTGAGTGAAGACGTACTTCAGACTTTTATGATCCGTGTACACCTCCACTTTCTTGCCCAATAGATAGTGCCTCCAAATCTTCAACGCAAAAACCACCGCAGCTAACTCCCAGTCATGCGTAGGGTGGTTCCTCTCGTGATTTCTCAGCTGTCGAGAGGCGTAAGCAACCACTCGACCGTGCTGCATCAGAACACAGCCTAATCCCTTCCCTGAGGCATCACTATGTATCACCAAACCACCGGAATCATCCGGTACTGTAAGAATGGGCGCCGTAGTTAACTTCTGCTTCACTGTGTCAAATGCCTGAGTACACTTCTCTGTCCACGCAAACGGTACATCTTTCCGTGTCAGCCTCGTTAACGGTTCAGCAATTCATGAAAAGTCATGGACGAACCTCCGATAATAACCTGCCAATCCCAGAAAGCTTCTGATCTCGGCTACTGACTTCGGCGTTGGCCAATCCCTGACAAATTCTATCTTTCCCGGGTCCACTGAGATGCCTTCGCCCGAAACAATATGTCCCAAGAATTGAACCTTGTCGAGCCAGAATTCACACTTGCTCAATTTTGCGTACAGCTTCTCTTCCCGAAGAATTTGTAGAACCGTGCGCAAATGCTCAACATGCTCCTCCCGGGTCTTCGAGTAAACAATTATGTCGTCGATAAATACAACGACAAACGTATCCAAGTACTTTACAAACACCATGTTCATCAAGTCCATGAATATTGCTGGAGCATTGGTAACACCGAACGGCATCACAAGGAACTCATAATGTCCGTATCGGGTCCTGAAAGCTGTATTGCATACATCCTCGACAGCTACTCTGATCTGATGATATCCAGAACGGAGATCCAACTTCGAGAATACCTTGGCCCCACTTAGCTGATCGAATAAGTCGTCGATGCGCGGGATTGGGTACTTGTTCTTTATTGTGACTTTGTTCAGCTCCCGATAGTCTATAAACATCCGCAGCGATCCATCTTTCTTCTTCACTAACAGAACTGGTGCACCCCACGGTGACACGCTCGGCCGGATAAATCCCTTCTCCAAGAGTTCTTCAATTTACTTCTTCAATTCTGCCAACTCAATCGGTGCCATCCTGTACGGGGCCTTGGAAACTGGTGCTGTACCTGGAGTCAAATCGATCGAGAATTCCAAGACAGGTGGAGGTAGTAGACCTGGTAAATCTTCAGGGAACACGTCCAGAAAGTCTCGAACAATCTCTGGGGCTGCGCTCTCATCAATCTCTATAGCTGTCAGCTCTTTTGGCTTGGCTCTATACTTAGCTGGCTCCAAAGATTCGCTTCCGCCTTCGAAAATAAACTCCGGGTGATTGGGAATGTGGAAGATCACGTTCCTTGCTCGGCAATCAATAACTGCATGGAAGGTACTCATCCAATCCATCCCTAGAATTGCGTCATAGCTGCCTGTCCCGATCAAAAGGAAATTCGCATAGAATTCCCTGCCACACATTACAACCGGACATGATCTACATTCTCGACTAGATACTATCACGCCATTACCCGTATGTATTTCCCAACCCATGGTTAATGGTTCCTGTGGTATGGAGTATGTATCAACGAAATGCGCAGATATGAAACAGTGCGATGCTCCAGAATCAAATAGTACTCTAGCTGGCATGGAATGTACGAGTAGAATACCTGTGACCACTTCGCCTGAAGCCTCTGCCTGCTCGGCGGTCAAGGTGAAAGCCCGTCCCTAACCGTGGCCTGTATAGGGTTGCCTCTGTTCCTGTGGTCTCTGCTGCCGCGGTCCAGAACCTCCCTGTATCTCTGCTCGCTCGGGGCAACCGCTAATCCTGTGCTGACTGGATCCGCAAATCAAGCACTGTCCCTAGGCGCGGCGACAGTCCTTCTGGGTATGCCCATCTCTATTACAATAGCCACAAACTACGTTCTTGCTCTGGGGGCGATGCTGGGGCATAAATGGGCGCTTCATCTGAGTCGTTCCAGGCCTGTGAACTGGTATGACTCCTCGAATCGGTGCATGGGTGCATGCTGGAACAACTGGGGGCTTCCTGAACTTTTTGATCAGTTTCTCCTGAATTCTCACCGCGTTGAGTACCTGTGCAAAATTCTGCAACTCAAATGACGCGATCAACTGCTACAGCTCGAAATCAAGTCCCTGCAAGAAGCGTCCGGCCCTGGTGGCCTCTGAATCGACCATGTATGGAGCAAATCGGCTCAGACGGTTGAACTCTGCAGCGTAAACGTCCACGGGACGGCCATTCTGCTTTAGTAGGATGAATCTTTCTTCAATCTCTGCCTTGGCGGTGGAAGGGAAATAGTGGTCCAGGAAGCACTCCTTGAATTTACTCCATTCGATTAGCCTCTCTAGCCTGCTTTCTTCAACTGTCCACCAAGTACGGGCTTCATCTTCCAATTGAATCTTTATCACATTCACCTTATCTTCATCTGGTACCCTGGCGACTGTCAATAAGTTCTCCATATTAACCAGCCATTGCTCGGCCTCGAGTGGTTCGGCTAGCCCTGTAAATGCAGCTGGATGCAACCTCCGAAAATCTGACACGGTGCCAGCCCTGGCAGAGTAAGCTGGTGGAGTAGTGCCCTCGGGGACGGTAATGAGTGCGGAGGGTCCCCCTGCAGCGGTAATAGCCCTGAGTCCCTCGGCGAGTAGGTCCGTCTTCCTCTCCTGAGCTTCTGCGAGAGAGGTCAGTGCACTAAGTATCCTCTCCATGCGATCCTGAGAACTTGAGTCCGAGGAGTGGTCGTTCGGGGACGTCATATCGCTGGAAGATATTCAAAGGGATATGATTAGATACAAGGATGAAAATCAGGAATAGTGAAGCGAAGATAATGTAATACAGTGTAGTTAATGTTATCCCTTACTACTAAACACGGCTCTGATACCAACAAAACTATGTCACGCCCCGCTTCCCAAAATACGGAAAACGAGGGATGACTAGACCAGCCATGCTCCAACGGTCAAGGAATAATTCCGCCGTAGTCACACTTCGGCTCTAGCCTTACATGGTATCAGTAAACAAAGCACAGAAGTAAAGGAAATACATCACTAAAATATTACATCAAAGTTCATTGTCCACAATTTATAAATAAACAAGAAAGAACTACTAACCGAGTTCGAATACAAGATCTCTTTAGGGAAAGCAGAAAAGAAGAAAAAGGTACTCTCAACTAGATTTCTGCAAGCTCGAAGGGTAAGTCCGACTCCTGCGCTGGTTCTTCCTCGAGATCTGAGCATGCATACTCAGGTCGTCAGAGCGACGTAATAGCAATATTATAATAATGACATGAAACAGGCGAATAAGGTAATAACAGTGAAAGTAAAATGTGGATAATCACTATGTCACTAAATGATGCAAAGTATGATCTGTGTCCCTATCGGTCTCTAAGTCATGTTTGAAATCGAATAGTGGAAAAGAGGATCATGTTTAACGGGAGTCTCGTATATACCCGAGACAACAGCCCACACGCCCGGGACATAACCCTGTCAGCCGGATCGCTAGATCCTACCTAATATATATAAGAATCAATGTTCGAATGATCATCCTCTAAAACACGGTCCTCGCTAAATACGATGCTCTTTCCACTTCGATTTCCCCTTTTTCCCCAGGTTTACACTATTGACGAGTATGGTCTAGTCGTGTACGAGTATGCACCAATAACGCGGTTTTGTCACTGTTCATTGTATCAATCACTGCCACGAATCATTCACTTTTTTCCGTTGGCATACTCGACACTCCTAAACCAATATCATTCACGCACGATAATGCAATGTCCACTAAATAATAACGCGCACTATCACTATGTATATGGCAGTTGGGTAAGGTATGTACATTTATGCAGTTAACAAGTCATGTGTAATATGAACTATTATGCACGTCATAAGCTTACAAAAATTGTAGTAATTCATATGCTCAGAATTTAGTGAAATGATACAAATACGGTAACAAGTACACTCTGTCGGCAGTTCAGCAAAATCTATTTCAGTACAATCGGATTTCTAGTATTCAAGTTACAGCCGTTTCAATTTAAGTGCTCGCTGCAGGAAATTCAGTTTCTGAACTGAACGTCCGTTTCGCAGCATAATTTTCACCCAGTTGGGATCAGAATTTAGCAACGCTACAGTTGAATGAAATATAGGCTTTTCAATAGGGTTTCCAACGCAATAGACGTATTCTCAATCGCGTCTCTACGTCAGAAGTTATGCACGGTTCAACACTTGGGCATCAGTTCTGTTTCTGTTTGGGACTGTTATACGTCCTGTTCTTTTAAATTGCAGTTTAAATAGTAAACGGCGATAAAAAGGGGTGAAATCACTTGCGTTATTTAGCTAACAGTTTTATATTCAATAAAGTATATGGTTCTATAACATACAAGTTCAGGCAGTAAAGTAGTAAGCATTACGAGATAGAAACCAACAGCCGGAGCTGCTCTGGACTGCAGTCCAGAGCCGATCTCCGAATCAGTTCTTGTCATATTTTCAGTACAGAAACACTTAAAAACTTATATATGGTTCTATTTCGTCGAGTCGGCTTCGATTTGAGCCCTCGAACGCATCATTTTAATATGTACACAATTAATTATGATTTTAACAAGTTTCAGGTGCAGGAAATTCTCAGTTTTTACGGGTGTAATTGGGGGTGATCGTTTCAGCCAGTAACAATCATATTTTTCAGTCAAATTTCTACACAATGTTCATTATCACATGGGCCAGATTATACGATCAATTTCCGTCAGTTTTAAGAAAGGTTTTTGTTCAAGTTTTGCATCGAACACATACACTATTTTAAGTCGCACTAAATGTTCATGTGGAATTTAACGGTATTTCAAGTTCTAGTAAAACAAATAGCATGAAGCAAGTAGGTAACTTGCCTAGAGACGCTTTGGCGACACACGGCAGCGGCAACGGCACGAACGCGCAACGAACGACACGGTTTGGATTCACGGCCTCGGCTCGCGTTTCGGGTTCGTCGTCGGAGTTGCCCGGGGATGGCTCACGATCGCTGGAAGCGGAGTGGGGTGCTCTGTGGATCTCCTGGGATGTGCTGGGGTCGACGATGGTCGGCGGTGGTCGCTCCGGAGATGGCGCAGCGGGGGTCCGGAGCTTGGTGGTTTGGGTTTGTGAGAGAGAGAGAGGTAGCAGGGGCCCGGATTTGATGGTACTGGTGATGATGAGAATGTAGAGGGTCGACGAGGTGGTGGGGACTCGTCGGCGTCGGGGTGTAGGTGGTGGCCGAGGTGGGTGTGCAGGGGAGTTCGAGCTCGAGTGAGGGGGTGCTCGGTTGAGGGGGTGAGGCAGTGTAGGGTTCGGAGTTTTGGAGAGAGGAGCGAGGGAGAAAAGACGAGGAGAGTCGGCGGCGGCGGCGGCATCAGGGATGAGCGGGGTGCAGGGGCTCGAGTTGGGAGTTTTGGAGAGAGGTGAAGTGAGGAAGACGAGAGAACGAGAGTGATGAGGGAGAGAGGAGTTTGAGACGAGGAGTGGGTTCATGAGCTCGCGGGCGCGCGGTCGTGGGCGACGAGCGCGGAGACGTGGGGCGGCGAGGCGCGCGACGTGGGAAACTCGGAGAAAAAGAAAAAAAAAACGAGCGGGAAAAAATATTCGTTGGGGAAGAAGGAGTTAAATGAAGCGGGTCGGGTCGGGGTTTGGGTTATGGGCCGGTGAGGGGAAATTAAAGTTTAAATTTATTTTTTTTTTTTCATGTTGGGCTTGGAGAGGGAAAATTGGGCTAGGGATTTTAGTTTAATTAACTTTTTAGATTTTGTTTGGTTTTGGTTTTAATTTAAGTGTTTGGGCTAGGGTTTAAAGGTTTTGGGTTTTAGATTTTAAAGGTTTAGAAAGATTTAAATACAACAATCTAGCAACCAATTTCCTACAAAATTACGAGGAAAAGAAAAAGGGAAATATAAAAAAAGATTTTCATTGATGGAAACGGGGATTTACAAAGCCTGCTAAAAATCAGGCCCACTTGGCTCATAACCCACTTTGTTTAAGATATTACTTAAATATTGAGAATTATTATAAGGGCTTGGGCATTCGTCTCTCCATCCGATGTGGGACTATTTCCCGCATACAAATGCTACCAAAAGATTCAAATTACTAACAATCCCCCACTAGTTTGTATATATTGGCTGCAACCACATCTCTCTCGTGACAAATATTATGCATAAAAGAAAGGTATCTCTCGATTTAAACCTTCCATTAGTGTATATATATCAATCGTCTAACAAAGTTATTGGTGTCCGCAGATTAAACCAAAACTTTTATTATTAGAATTTGAAATACAACACACACAATATTTATCTTATTTTCTAAGAGGTTTATAACTGCTTTAGCACTATTATGTCCATATGCTACTCTTGTATTTCATAAGCATTTACAAGAGAATACTTTATATCTCTTGTTGAAGCGGCACCACTTCTATACTAATATAGGTGGAGTTTCTTTTATTATATTCCTGTTACTGTGGAGAGAGAGCTTTCGCTCATTCTCTTTAGTGTAACTGACAGCACTAGATACTTATTTATATAAGAATGAGACGTCTAGTACAATACAGGCACATGACGGTAACTTGTTATTACCCATTGAACTATTAAAATTAGTTTTTACTAATTAAAGTTGGGTTACCATTACTGATGCCAAATTGTAAATGTTTAAGTCTCATTCCGATTGACGTATCCTTTACCAAATTTCTAGATAATGCCTTGGTAAAGGGATCTGTTTAATTCTTTGCAGATCTCACATAAACTATGGTAATTATTCCATTAGTAATTAAATCTCGAACATATTCATGTCTTAAACTAATGTATCTAGATTTATCATTATAAACATTATTATAAGCTCTAGACATAGTCGCCTCACTATCGTAATGCAAGGAAATAGATGATATTGGTTATGGCCATAACTCTATATCTAATAATGAATTTCTCAGTCATTCCGCTTCCTTGCCGGCAGCAGCCAAAGCGACAAATTCAGATTCCATTGTTGAATGTGTGATGCAGGTTTGTTTCTTGGAGGCCCAACTAATGGCACCGCCTCCAATTGTAAATACCCAACATGTTGTGAATTTATTATCACTTGCACTTGTGATCCAACTTGCATCTGAATAACCTTTTAGTACTGCATGATAATTGGAATAAAATAGACCAAACTCTTTTGTTCTTTTTAGATACCTACAAACTCTACTGATGGCGTTCCAATGATTAGTACTGGGTTTACTGGTGTATCGTGACAATTTACATACTGCAAAAGCTATATCAAGCCTTGTACAATGCATCACATATATAAGGCTTCCAATAGCGCTAGCATATTCTAATTGTGCAATTACATTGTCGCAATTCTCATTTAATTTCATACTCGGTTCATACGGAGTAACAATTTCTTTAATATTAAGATATTGGAATTTATTTAATAATTTCTCTATATAATGAAATTGATATAGCACAAACTCTTCACTATATTTTTTCACCTTTATTCCTAAAATAGTATCTACTTCATTCAAATATTTCATTTTGAATACTGAAGTTAAATATTTTTTTGTTTCATTTATTCCAATCATGTTTGTACCAAATATCAACATGTCGTCTATATAGAGACATATGATTACCCCATAATTCTGATTGAATTTGGAATATATACATTTATCTGCATTATAATGCTTACGTGGATGACACGTCATCCGCTACGTGTCGTGATATAAGGAATTCCCACTTATGAGCATCATCGGGACTTAAAAACGTTACTGTGGGTACACCTTTCAGTATATGGCACGACAATAATTGATTGGATGATATATACCTATTATATTGTTAATCCTGAATTGTTTGCAAGTTTACCGTACTGTAAAACCTTTTTTTGTGTGTGCCTGTTAACATGTTAAATGACTAGTTATGCAGGGCTTAATTCATTCCTCAAAATGTTTAAGTGAATGGTTCCCAAAAATCCATCGGTCAAGGAGCTAAGATTGACTTTATAAATTAAATCGAGAAATACTTTCCATATAAAAATGGTTGAGCAGGGACTTAAAATATATAATTTAAAATCGACACGTTACAACCATTCTAGGCAGAGTAAACCATGATGCCATGTACTGAATTCACAATACAATAGTTGATCCAACACTTACAAAGAAACCGCCAAAAGAATCATAACTCTATTAAAAATTTAAAAAATTATTAAAATATAGACTATGAACAAAGTAAAGTACGCTAAAACAATAATCAAATCATAGCAAAAAAAAACCTTCCTTTGACTCAAAATATAATTCGAAACTGAAGGACTAATATGAAAAAACCAAATTTTGTCATGAGGCCCTTCTTTCTTAGAAGAATGGTGCTCTGCATGGACGCAGTTGTGTCCTTCGCTTTTTCCTGCATTGTGCAGGATTATCCATTGATGTATCGGCCGAGGAAACCAACCTGGGCAAATTCTCCATGCTTTTAACCTACATACAAATCAGTAAGACCAAATAAGAACACTCTAAAAATGGAAAGAAAGAAAGAAAGAAAGACGGGCATGTTCATGTTACTTACATTGCATTGAATCGAACAATACTTTGCATTAGGTTGCAGATGAGCGGTTTTTAAATTATGCCCACATTCAATACATTGTTCCGAATTCAATCCATGAGATCCGTGCTTTGCATAATCTTTATTTCCTCTTGCCGCAATCAAGAACACCTTCGTTTTGTTGTTTCTATGCTGCAAAATGCCCATGCCGTCCGTGTACTCGCTAACATCCTCAATTTTAAGTGCATTTATGTGGGTCCATTTTTGCACCTGTGCAATAAAAATTTGAACGCTATAAATTTTTACTTGCAAGAAAATAAATATGAAATTTCTTTTGAGATAGAAGAATTTACTTACATGAATGGTCTTATGATGTTCATGATTATCCTCTTCATGCACACAACTCCTACATAAGGGCTCCGTTTTGCAACTCGTGCAAAAAATGTTGGTAAATTGCTTCGGATGTTTTTTGCATCTTTGTGTAAATTGATTATTATTCTCTATGAGTGGATTTAATTCGAGTATTCCTCTGGGATCAACCATCACACTCTGCATGTTAATAATATCATAAAGAAGAAAGCAAATTTATTTATTTATTTATTTCATTCAATATGGAGCAAATAAGATATGTTGGAGATAAACGCAAAAACTTTTATATTTATCTTTAGTATTTAAAAAGAGGGAATCAAATTGAAATTTTAGATTTTTACCCTACACATGGTAAGGAATATACTCAAGACCTTAAATTAATTTTTTTTTTTAAATTAATTGATAAATACTCAAATCGTCTCAAAAACGAAGTAGTAAATGGAGGAGAGATGCTATAAGAGTGAATTTACTCCTATGGCGTCGAAAAAATACATTCTACATGAATTTTTTCGACGATCGACATTGTCACGTCCCGCTTTTCAAAATACTAAAATTTCGGGACGTAACAAATCCAACCATGCTACCGATGGCAAGAAAAAATTCTTCCATATTCACATTACGGCTGTCAATCAGATATAAAAAACAGTAAAATGCTAAATCTATCTATCACATTTCCAATAGCCACAAGAATAATAACCGGAAAAGATAGCGGAACCAATAAAAATCTAAGTAATAACTAACCCGCATAAAAACTATATCAATAAAATGGTCCTCACTGATCGGCGATTCTGTCGAATACTCACATGCTATGTCAATTATCTGGATTATGCAAAACCCAGACGCCAGTGCATCATAATATCAATAATAATAGTATAATCAGATTAGGATGCTATACAAGATGATATGAGTCTAAATCATAATCACAGGTATAAACACAGTAGGCTATAATGTGTCAGGTGTATCCTAGAGTCTGTGCTTCTAGGTTATCGATTCTACAAGTCTTTGAAACCAATTAATGTAATGCTCATCGTAACTCAACAATATATATCCCGTTCATACCCCCACAGGACCACAGCACAATATATCTCGTTCATACTTTCACGGGACCACAACACAATAAACAATAGTCATTCTGTTTATACCCGAAATCACGGCAAACAATAACAATATCCTCCTAAATTACGTTTCGGTTACATTCTTGATTTCCCATTTTCTCCAGGTTTTGTGTTCAACTCAGATATTAATAGAATGTCTAGCTAATGCTCTTGTCAAAATATATTTTGGAATTAGGTTAATATAAAATATGTTATGTGGAGAGAGACAGAGAAGAGAAAGAGAGGTTTCGTATTTAATATAAAATATATATAGTATAGTTTAAATTAGGTTATAAATATATATTAGTTTTAATGTATATAAATAATATCAAAGTACAACCAATCTCTACCAAATCTCATCAAAATATATTTTGGAAAATAAATCACATACGTAAACTTCTTAAACATAATGCAAAAATATATTTTAAATAACTCATACCCCTAATTTAAGATTTAAAAGGATTCTAAAAATGTATCTAGATTTAGTAAATATTTGATATTTTGAGATTTAAATCTAAAAGATAAAAGCAAAATAAGATATGAGATGCCAATCATATGATGACAGTTAACAAAATATAAGCTATTCTTAACTTATAGCTACTAAAAGATATATGATGATCTAGATATATAATATATAAAGATCTAAAAATATAATATAGGTATTATACTAGATTCACATAGATACACTTTACTGGTAAATCTCAGATACAATCTTATACCATATTGGGTTCTAAACTTACGGGTCGAGTCGAATACTACTAGTACTATTCGAATAATTCGCGATCCAATAGATAAAATAAAAGATTTATAAAGTAAGACTGAAAATACCAATTAATGTCGTATAATCGTACTAGGGTGTTACAGGTATCCATCACCTCCATCTATACCATCTAAAATGTAGATACGCCAAATTTCATATAATTCTACCACCTTTTCACCGTTGATTTAGTGGGTGCAAAATTAACGGTTTACTAGCAATAGAACTTTTTACATTGCTAAGTGAAAAAGCGGTAGAATCATATGAAGTTTGGTGTATGCAAATCTCAGATTACAAAAATGATGGTAATGTGTGCCGATCATCGAATAAAATGATGGAGTATATAGGTATTTGACGTCGCCTAACGAAAAAGCCTCATATGGCCTCCTTTCTTCATTATTCTCTTTTAGGTATACTAGTAATTTACATGTGCGATGCATGTATATATCAAATTTCAGCAACTTTTCCTCCATAAAAACTGTAATAATGTAACCCAGATAGTTACTATAGTTTTTTCTATAATAATTGATAGGATTAGTTGCGGTTATGAATCTTGGTTAAATTTGTTATTGATTTTTCTTGAAGAATAGGAATATCACATCAGTAATCAATTTCAAAGTTGGAAAGTCCATTCTATAAGCACTATAATATTGGAGATATTTCATCAAAAAAGTATTTAAAAAAATTTCCAAAATTTTAGATTACACACACATTGAACGCAGGTGCATAAAAATCTAGTTCGTGTTTTTGGGTTCTTTTTCAGAATATTATCATCAACTTACTCTGACGCTACTCTGACGCACGAGCTTCTTAAAATGGAGGTATAAATAAGAGGAAAATTTTGGATTTTTACTGTGGAAAATAAGAAAATGCATCCACATATGTCTTAAAAGTGTTTGGCACGAGTGACAAAAGTGTATACATAATTGTACATTAACATCATAAACAAAATTTTGAAGATTATTTTATTAAAATAACACTAATTTTAAAGTATTTTTATTAAAGATTAGTTTGGGTTCGAAAAGATTTGAAATTTAGTAACGTTTTTTTTAGGGAAATAAGATTGGTCAAAATTTTGAGAATTGTTTTTGCAATTTGAATCAAATTGATAATTTTAATTTGAAGAGAACCTGATCCCATTTTGCATTAAATTAGCATAGAGAGGAAAAGATTTTGGAATATTTTATAAAAAAAATAGCTAAACTATTATAAACTTTTCTTTAAGCATCCAAAAAAATATAAACTTCTTAAAGACTTTTAGCTCATAATATACTACGATTTTCCATATTTACATATATCCCCTTCAAATCTTTGTATTTGTATAAAACTCCTTAAAATCTTTAAATATGTTTTAAGTAAATCTTTTTGTCGATATTTGCTTAAAACTTCACCCTTTCAAGTTAAAAAGATAGATATTAATTAGCACAATCAGTTAAAAATGAATAAATGAATGTTATTTCTAATTTGTTTTATGATTTTACCATTTTCTAATAATTCTACATAATTCTTTTCTTAAATTTTCATTAAATTGTCTTAGTTTAAACGAATTTATCATTTTTATCAACCATTTCATTGTATCATGCGTATTAAACTTTCTTAAATAGAACCATAATTTTGAAGGTTTCAATGGTAAATTTGAATATTAATTTAGTCAAACATAAGCGAAAGGATTCGCTAACGAAGATAAAGAAAGGGTTCGCTATCGAAGATAAAGCGTCAATGTTAAAAAATATTAAATAGATATAAAAGACAGTAACTAAGCTTTTTCACGTATTATGTACACCTACCCTAAGGTGAAGGAGGTTTTTAAAATTCTACTTATAAGATTTGAGAGGGCGTATATACAAATACAAAGATTAGAGAGAAGTTGCTTGTCAATGGGTCGGGTCTAGACCCAGAACTGACCCAGACCCGTTGTTAAAATCCGGGTATGGTATATGTCTATCTAGACTCAGACCATTCTGACTCAGACATGTTTATTGGTTTAATAAACGTGTCGGGTTTGGGTCTCTTTGGTTCGGATCCATTAAACCCAAACCCATTTATATGCTTGATATAAGCAATTAATTTGTAATCATTTTCGTATAATCTTTTAAGAAAATTGAGAGATATTTTAGTATTTGTTGATTTTAGTTCTATACATTTTATAATTTTCAATTTATCTTAACAGCCGTGAACTTTATATTTATGATATTTTAGATATTATGAATTATAGCGTTCAAGTTGCAAATTTAAGAAATAAACTATCTATACGTATCTCTGTTATTACAGGGCAAAAGAAGGGGTTAATTTAATTTTGAAATTGGCTACTATCATAGAGCGGGTAATTTAATTTTGAAATTGGTTGGTGTTGTGGCTTTTTATTTAATCAAAGAAATCAAACAAAAAAATATTGTTGTTTTACGTGCAATGCACGTAATTATATCCCATATCATTATTATTCTACAGGTGTAGTAATTATATTGTCACTTCATTATTATTTAAAAAATGCAATGCACATTTAAATTAATAAAGAAATTTATTGATAAAATATCTATAATGACCACGTGCCAAAAACGCTAATGTAATTTAGAGTTAAAAATAAGCTGTGAGATTTTAAATTTTGGTGATGCACTTATATCACAATATATAACTTGGTTAAAAAAAAAATCAAAAGATAGATAAACGGCTAAACCGGTCTGACCCAATTATTAACGGGTCAGGGTAAGGATCTATTGCATATAGACCCTTAGGGTAAATAGGTGGGTCTGGACCTGCAAAAAATAAGTGGGTACGGGTCCAGAAGATACGAGAACCGACCCGACCCGACCCATTTACATGCCTAGAGAGAAGGTATACATAATTATAAAATATTGCATGCATATAGATACAAAACCCATTTTTAAAAAGATTTTGAAGTCAGTTTTGGTGTTTTGTTATTTTGCTTTAAAATAACAAAAGATAAATTAAGATAAAGATTTTTCTTAAAAAATAAGTTTTCCATATGCTTGTTGGTTGTATTCCTCAATCTGAATCTAAATTATATCTAAGCTAAAAATTTGGGTCTGGATTTGGAGACACAACAGTTGGGTTTGATTTTGGAAATTGCAAAAGCAATGTGCGACATATACTTAGGTTAACAGGATTTAATTAGGGTTACAGGTTTATTTGAAACCCAAAGAAATTGATTTGTTATATAATAAATACAAGGAAACAAAATTATATTATTTTCATTGATACATCACCTGGGTCCTATGCAAATCATTAATTCAATATTTCACAATAATTAAATTTCTCTCTTCCGCCTCTTTATGTTTTCCTAAGGCCGGGATCTAATAATAGCAGCATCCCCAAATCCTCCGTTGTATTTCAGTTTCGTTTTGTATTTAATTATAAGAAACCATACAGCAACGGTTTTTCGTTTAGACGTCAGTAAGTTTTTGATGAAACCGATTCTCCGCCTTCTTTTACCGAGAAAGAATAAGAAAACTTAAGAATGAAATTCATTGAAGAAAAGCAGAAATATATATATAGCTATGCCTCAAATTAAAGCATGAAAGACACAAAAAAAAAATTCATTAAAGAAAACCCAACAGTACTTACAGAATAGGAAAGGCTAGAGAAAATTGCTTTGTACAAATTTTTATTTACATAAACCCTCTTTATTTATAATTTTGTGAAAAACCTAATCCTGCTGAAACTTAAATTTCCAAACATAAAGGTTAAATACTTAATTTACATAAACCCTCTTTATTTATAATCTTATGAATAAACTACTTTCCTTTTTATCGTTTAAAATTTAAAAACTCTTACTTAATTTAATCAAATCCAAGGGATAGAAATCATATATTTTCCAAAGAATGTGTGTTGATCTGTTCTTTTGACATGATATGGTCAGATCTCAAATTCACCGTCATTTCACAGATACATAACACAAAACAACCTCGATTTTATTTACTGAACGACTCCCAAAGCACACCGAGGTCGACGTTGCCACCGGAAAGAATGATCCCGATTTTGTTGCAGTCCTTGAATGCCGCATTTTGCTGGAATTCATCAGAGAGAACAGCAGCAAGGCTGATTGCTCCGCTTGGTTCCACCGCCACCTTCAGTATCTCATAGCACATCCTCATAGCATTCACGATTTCTTTATCATCGACTGTTATGATGTCGTCGACTAAATCTCGCACTACTGGCCTAAACAAACATAATAACACAATATGTAAGTAGTTATAGTTGTATTAAAAGAGCTAGATTTGGATGCTCATAAAGGAGTATAAAAAAAGCTAAATTTTCGATTCACCATCATCGATGATAGGAAGGGGATCAAACCATCATCAACGGTACACTATTGGACCTTGTTTGGTAATGTTATGGGTTCCGAAACCATGGTTTCATGGATTTCGAGGTCAACCTCCAAAATTGAAACTTTACTTTCTTTGGCGATCAAATGGAGTTTCCGTGACCAGGGTTTTGGGAGACTCCAAACACCATAAAAACCTTGGTTTTCGAAATCATCCTGTTATCAATAAGTTAAACTTGAGCCTGCAGTGCCAGACAACACCTAGTTAAGTGAAACCTTGGTCTTCGAAACCTGGGTTCGCTGGCGTACAAACCTCGATTCCGTTTTAACTTTGATTGAGCCGATGGTTTTGGAGACCATGCTGCCAACTAGGCCTTGGTTTTGACACATCAAAGCAAGTCTCATTTTCTCTCAAATTACAGAAATGATATCATCAAAGTCATAAAGTTTTTAAATATACCATGTAAGATCTCCTAGAAAAGCTCGAAGACCATCAGCAATGGTGTTGGTCTCCTGTAGCCTTATGATTCTTCCTTCTATCTTAGATTGAGCGGCATCGTCGGCCCCCTTTGGTTCAGCAGCCACAACCCTAATAGAGGGGTTGATTGCTTTAGCAGCCAACGTAATTCCAGAGATTAGACCACCGCCTTTTCTTAAAATCAAACACGACATGATGATTTCAGAAATGAGTAAGGAGAACATTACATCCAAAAGAAAAGCAAAAAAATCAAATAGGGTTTCAGTGACCTTTGATTGGTACCCACCGCTAATTGGGACTACTATGGTATCTATATTCGGTACTTGCTCTAGAAGTTCCAATGATATGGTACCTTGTCCACTGCGAAAAACATAAATCAATCATTTATAACATCATTACAATCAACCAAAATTTATCATATCTGACCCCTATAAAGACAAGCGCAGTTCAATAAGCAGGTCGGGTTTGGTTCAAACATAAATGGATCGGGTTGAAATTTACCCAACCCGAACCCATTCTGCCCATGCCCAGGGTTCTAATATGGCACAAGTGAGTGAAAGAGAAACAGATGAAATATCAGAATAAACAGTTAACATCTAGTTTATCTCTTAATGAATTTGGATCTTCCGAATGCTATATATCATTAATATGATCTCAACTGCTCCATACAATTCCTCTGACCTCTGAAGAAATAGTTGCATTAGTTTGTATCATGAGAGTTCATTATGTATTTATAGATTACACTAAAAAGCCCTAAGAGCCTTAGTTACTCAAAGCCATAGGACGTAGGTTAAAACTGAGCTTTTGCTGATATATGCTACACAGTCATTAGCAAACTAAAAAATATAATAAAATTGTGTCGTTATGGCAGGAAAAAGAAGTGCGGAACAGTGTTTTTCGAATTTTCAAGTCATTGCATCAAGTATTGGTGATATCGGCCGATTTATCGTATCGAGACCCTCGCAATACAATTTATCGGCCGTATATGATATAGGAAACACATATCCGATACAATTATAACATCTGCCGATAACCAATATTTAAGACCTTGGCTCCAATGCAAATTAAAAATTATTTTACAATTTCTTTTTATTTATTTTGGGTGCACATACGACTTAATAATTTTAGATAATCTAGGAGCAGCATACCTCATTATCCGCTTGTCATTGAAAGGATGAATAAGAACAGCCCCTGTTTCTTGCTGTACCTTGCTCGCAGTGCTTTCTCTTGACTCAAGTGTCGCTTCACTCCAGATAATATTTCCACCATAGCGCTTGACATTCTCAACTTTACATTTCGGGGCGTTTTTCGGTATAACTATGTACGCAGGGATTCCTCGTAATTTTGCAGCCAAAGAAACCGCTGCAGCATGGTTGCCACTAGATGGAACCAACCAAAAAAGCACAATTCAAAAACGTGAAAGTGATATAACCAATTCTTTATTACGAACCGCGAATAAAAAAAGGAAAACGAAAAGAACCTGCTATGAGTTAGGACTCCTTTATTAACTTCACTGTCTTCGAGCGAGAATATAGCATTCGAAGCACCTCTAATTTTGAAGGCTCCCCTGGTGAAAACATGAAGAGGCTGTTAAGTACACCAATTGTATACTCAAAATACAATATGGTATTCCGTTATCCGAAATTAAACCATGGAGAATTCCTTACCCTTTCTGAAAGCATTCGCACTTAAAAAACAATTCTCTCCCAGCTATATTATCTAGAGATGTTGAAGATAGAACGGGAGTCCTATTGATGTATGGAGCAATGCGGAGTTGAGCTTCTTTTATGGATCGAATATCGGCAGCATAGTTTTCAGTTTCTGGTTTGCCTTTGCTCTCCATTAGACCTATAATTGCTAACATATCATATTAGATGATTTCAGAAGAACTAGTGATAGCCGTACATTATTAGCTGCAGTTAAATTTGAATTACCCTAACACATCAGGTTTTTTGTATGAACCCGTTCGTCAAGAAGTAAAGGGATGTGATCATTTTTTCCTATGCACCAAAACATTGAATTACCCTAAGTTAAGAGATGTAGTTCTTTTAATGTTCAAAGGTTGAGTCTCATTGTTCACAGCACCAAAACTTTTAAGTTATAATGGGGGTTAAGGGTATTATATATTAATAAGCCCAGCCGAGAACTGGGCTTTTGCGCATCAGTGTTACAATTTAAAACAATCCGCATCTAATACGCGCCCGGTGGGAATCAAACATGGATTGCTCTGATACCCGGTGGGAATCACAGCTCCGATATTTTTTGATTAGGGTTTAGGGTTACTATTTTATAGTTTAATACTCATGGATTCAAGGACCCCCTTCACCATCCACTCTGCTCTATGAAGAACATCATCATCATCATCATCATCTGACACCTGCCTAACAAGGGTTACTGATCCCGATTCGTCGAAAATGCCCTAGATTTGCAAATGAATAAGCTTGCACAGCACAAGAATTGCCAACTCTCTAATTTTTATCATCGACACAACAACTAATTAATTTGCAACGATGCATGGCCAGATTTTCCTCCTATGACCAAACAATATATATATAAATAACTTAGATTCAAGGGTGGAGCAACATGAAAACCAGCAGTTTCTGTCCAATTACTGCTTTCAAAGTAACGATTCAACAAGTAAACCTAAATTTTTAATGGGGAAACAAAAGAGAGAGGAATATTTTGGTAATTAGGAGCAAAGAGTAAAAAGGCTTACCAGATTCGAGTGTGCTTGCTGACTAAATGTTAGCAAATTCCAGAGAAAGAGAATATGCTATCATCCTGTGAGAAATTTTATGCTAGTTTTGTTGGTAAATTATCAAAAAGCCCCCGGCCCGCTTCAAACTTGTGTAAAAATCCTGGGCTTTTTTCGCTTGTTAAAAAACCGCTATATACCAGTTGCCTGTAATACCTAAGCAGTTGCAGTTACTTATAATATTCAAGCAATTGAGGAATTAAATGAGATAAAGCCTCACAAAGATTTTGAACAGTAGGCCTTTTCCAACAATTTTTAAAATTACAGGGCCTTTTATACAACTTTTGAATGAGCCGGGGGCTTTTTAATAATTTACCTTTGTTTCGTTTTTGTTGGTTTTGTAGTTTTCTCATGAGATATCTATTTTAGACCCTCTTTTGTGGAACTGGGCCGGGCTGGACCTAGCCTGCCAGCTTGGTTATTTAACTTTTAGAAACCAATGCTATTTTCTTTTCCTTAGTTTCTTTTTACTTTTTGTGTAGTGGCCCGTAAACCATAACCTATGCCCACAACACACACAGCACACCCATGCACACATCACGCACCAGCAAACAACACATGCACGCATGCACGCACTCAGAGCACCTACGAATTTGCTCTGAAAGCGTTAATTGTGGCCGCTTCCCCTTCTAAAGTTCATGGGGAAATAGCTCATTGGTACTGATGCTATTTTCTCATGCTGAAAAGAAGGGGGTCTATATATTTGATTCTGACGATGACACGAGTCAGGGAAAAGTAATTTAAGAAATCATAACTAAATTGTATTTAGATAATAGAATTAACAAATCGTTTATTTTCTTACATGTTATCTTGCTAATTTAATCACGTGTATCGCACTTGCCAAAACGCTGGTATTCTGGTAACTCCAACTCAGGTTAATTGGGTTAAAACCCTGGCAAGAAGTAACAAAGGTAACTCAGACTCACTTTATTCCAATTAATTTGATTAATGGGTTTTTTGTGTGTGTACATATAACTGAATATATTTGCATTGTAATTTTCTTTTCAATAATTAGTAAAAGATAGCAAAATTGGTTTTATGATTTAATTTTTCTGTAGGAAGTCATGAATTTGAATCTTTTATTTATTTATTTTGTGTACAAGATCTATATATAATCTAGTTTTCTTTTAATATGTATATTAGATATTTCGAACATTAATTACTTTTCAGAATTTCCCATGATTACCATATAGTTTTTAGATTGCATATTGATGACATGAAATCCGTGATTTATTGGTAAATACCAAAAGTTTTCGTTATGCTTTCAATTCTTGCGAATTTCAATAAGAAGCTTTGTATCTTTGTACTCTATCTCTTCATTGTTTTACAAAAATACATAGTATTAATATCTTTTGTTTTTTGTATTTTTGGTACTTACTTTCAAATTTTGTAACTAGAGATGAAAATTTGTATTTCTAATACTTTTTAGGAAATATTTTTTTTATAGAAAACCAAGCACATATTAGGAAATATATTTCTTATAATTCTATCTTTTTCCTCATGTTTTAATCGTAAATCACTTTTGAACTACTTTACATTGTGCTTAAAATACAAGAGAAATTATTTTTACAAGATAGTGCCGTCTCTAATCATCAGTCATATTTTTGAATGATTACCACCACCTATTTTGATCTTCATTTTTTTTTTTATATCTAGCTAATTTTGATATACTTTGCTAATATATTTCATCCAGTTCGCGTGAAAACACATATATACGTGGTATGTGAATCTTGATTATATCCCTATTTTAACAAAATGCTAGACATAAGTCACATATATCGCTTTAATTTCTTCTTCTGCTGAGAAAAAAGTAATTAATTAAGGGTTTGGTTTTCATCGAACTCTAGAGGTCGGACAATGTTAGTAATTATCGGATCTTGACTTGTATGAACTAGCTATTAGTTTCGTCTTCTTTGTCGATCTCATTGTTGACGTCGTCATGCATCATTCATCAAGCTTTAATTTATGTTTTTCCTTCAAATTAACGCGCAATTAACAAACTTGTTGTTGATGCAGGCATCATCAGCTTCATAATTCTGAAACTGATCTTATCACTTTATATCGATCACTTTGCATGTAAAGGAGGCGTACATGTTGAGCTTGATGTAGAATGTGCACAAAATTAAGATGGAAAATGCTTGGACAGTACTTTTAGGTAGCGTAAAGAGCACATATATGCTACAAAAAGCATGCATGCATGCCTTTTTATCTTAAACAATTTCCCTGGCAATATATCATCAAACTCATAAGCAAACTTTTTTCAGGTTTGTAAACTTTTACTTATTCATTCGATCTCTTTTACATGATGCACCAATCGATCCCTGAAAATCGAATCAAATAACGGGTTTGCGCCAGAACTTGTACTGCTAAAACTTGGCTCATAATTATATTCACGTACTCCACGGAGCATAAGTTGTACTACATTCCTACAAGTAGTACTCACAAGCTCCCATGCACTTTAGCACAGTACTTTAAAAATTGAAGCTAAGTACATAATAAACAAAGTTGTTATATGCACTAAATTTATTCAGTAGCTTTTAGGTCATCTCAGCAAACAGATAGCAATAAAATAAAGGACCACTCCCACTTCAGATTATCTTGCTTACTAGAAAATAGTGTTACTCATTACATATATATGTAGCTCATAATTTCAATTCCTCAATCATTACAAACAAAAGAGAAAGAAATTAAATATATCTTCATTTTGGAGATTTCCTTGTTCTGTTTGAATCCTGTCATATTTTAGATAGCTATTCTGAGAATTATATATAGCTAATATTATTAGTTGAAACTTATAAAGAAAGGTTCAAGTTTCAGGAATGCTATAATGAATGCTTCACCTGTATTATATATTCCTCAGTTAATATAGCATAAATTTCAATCATAAGTGGTAATTAACAAATTAATCAAAGTTGGTGTTTCTTTGATGGCATATCTAGTAAGCTAAAACTATATATTGTTATATAGCGATGTTCTTCTATTCAATGAGTGCATTACAAATGATTTGGATCGCGTTCTTTTCCTATCTTCAGCATATGCTCCAAGATCTTCTTGACAAAATAAACCATGTTGGGAAGCTGGATTATATATACTAGCTAGCACAAGTGGAAAACCTATTAGTTCTTCCACTTTAGAATCATATGTGCTAGTCATTTAAGTGCGCTTAGCCGATTCATCGCACTCACCCGATGGAAAATCTACTAGCTAGATGTTAAGGAAGCGATGTATTTTTAATAATATTTATTGAGAGAGAGAGAGTTATAGTTGATGGTCTCTTAGTCGATTGCAAATATATCAATGCGTCATATAAAGAAAGCACTATGAGGCCTCAAAAACTCGAAATGAATATGGAATGCATATGCATCAAATAGAAGTTTCAAATCCCTTGCCGTATCGAGAGTAAAGCTAATATCTTCAGTGCAAAATTCATAAAATAATACTACATATATATTTATTTGACTTTTATCCATTGGTTATACATGTGCGTGCGCGCGCACTCACACACACACTTTCTCTTGAAAATGAAAAGGAATAAATGTAATTATCATTGTACAATCACATCCTAGAGATTTATAAAGTTGCATTTCTTATCTCATATACACATACAAGTTCTATTTGCTTATTGCTACTTAAATTGCTTTTACAATAATCATAATGTCTTTTGATTTCTCACGTTTGCCACATCATTTCATCTCTAATTTTGAGTGGGCTAGCTCCTAATTAACTTTACACATCTATGAGCAATTGCTTTCATTTCTTTAAATAATTCTCAACTTTCTTATTGTTCCAAATGTCAATTGCAACACAAGCACAGGGCCACAAATAGGCCTACCTCTTTCTAAAACTATTATTGCATAATGCCGAGTTAATTAATGCGAAAATATATATTTACGTCTAACCGGCGAAGTCAATTTTAAATAGCAATCAAGAAAACTAATTATTGCCTTTTCTGTCACCCTTCTGATCACTTTAAATTCCCGCCCACTAACGAAGCATGAGCAAAAAGAGAGAGAAGATGAAGGAAATGGGGTTCATGAGCAAGCTTCTTATCATGAAGCGTGCGAAAACAGAAAGAAAAGACGAGAATGGTTTCGAACCGGAAGCTTCGAAAGAGAAAGAGGAAAAGAAAGTCGCATTGTTTTCTGTGATCGGGATGACGTGTACTGCGTGTGCAGTATCGGTCGAGAATGCGATTAGGAGGTTGCCAGGGATTCATGATGCAGCTGTTGATGTTCTGAACAATAGAGCACAAATCATCTTCAATCCTGCAGTAGTAACTGTAAGTGCTAGCTCTTGTTTAAATATATTTTTCCTTTTTTAATTGCATTCAAAATTTGATGAGATGGAGGAGGTTTTGGCTTTCGATTTCTTTGTGGTTCTCTTGGAAAATCATCTAAGATTACATTGGAAGTATGAAAATGACATGCTTAATTGTTTTAAGTTGTTTATCAAGTGAGGTAGGCATATAAATAAGTTTAATGTCTTAGTCTAATGTTATAATAATAGGGTTAGGCTAACTTCTGAAAATTTGTTACAAATGAATTAAGAAAGAATGAGAATGATTTGGAATTAAAAGGGTCGGCGGCGGCGGCGGCATTGTCATGTACTGCTTGTGGCGGTTGGGTCGAAAAGGCGGTTAAGAGATCGCCGGGGGGATTCATTATGAATGTGTTGATGTGCTAAATAATCGAGCTCCATTTATTTTATATCCTGCATTTCTTTTTTGTACAGTTATTTAAGATTGCATTCTAAGGCATGCGATGCATTGATGAAGTTGACCCTAGAAATAAATATGCATGCACGGTAATAATTTATGAGATATTTTCTTTAAGAAATTAATAAAACCTTAGGAAAACTCCTTTAGCTTTTTATTAGAATAACTAAACAAAACAATTACAAGCAAAATGAATGAATGAATGAATAAAACGAAACACAAAATCGAATATCATCCAAAATATAAAATCCAGAAACTACTGGATCACCATCTGTATAGGAGAGTTGTGCATGATAAAAATAAATGCAAATTTAGATTACCGAGAGTAGAGAGTAACAAGCGAGAGGTTGGAGAAACTTTCTTAAATTGTTTCTTTGAATTTTCTTAGTGAAAAGAAAAGAAAAAAAAAAGACACGTGCTTTTATCTCAAAAAAAGAAAATTACCATGACAAAGATTATTAATTAGTTATAGTGTGTTATATGGTCCCCAAAAATGTTCTCCTGAAAAGTTTCTTATGCTTAATAAATCAACATCAACAAATTTTTCGGATAATCTGCATCGTTTATTTTATTCTTTATGGTCTAAAATACACATGGATATACCAAACTTTCATGTTCTTTGACTTCTTTGAATACCCTCTGCTTGTTGATTCAAAAATATAAGTCGAAAACCGGTTAATTTTGCAAATATCCAATTACAAGTTTCGAAAGTATTGAAAGCGAATGAAAATTGGTGTGAAGATCAAGATGAACCGAGCTGATATCCAAAGGAAGCCGTTGGTATTGATTAATTGAGACATTCTCGGAAAATTCTCAAAAAAATAACTTTAAAAAATGGAGTGATAAAAATGAGGGGCATGCCCCCGATCTTTCCCCAAACCATGGACAGCAAGAAACCCTAGTTCTCACCAATCCCATTTGCTTCCGCATCTCTCTCTCTCTCTCTCTCCAATTAGATTTTCAAATTTGGGATTAGTGCAGAGCAGCATCCAAATGGACGTTTCCGCCCTTGAGATCACCGGAAATGCGGATCATTCCCCTGCCGCCGACGAAAGACTCAATCTTGTTCCATCAAGGCGAGCTTCGATCTCAGATGGTGGAGAAAACAAATACGCAAGAATCGAGAACAATGAGAGAGGTGGCTCTAAGTAAGCCATTTAAGGCATGTTTGGTTGCAGGATTTCTTTGGATTTGGATTATTCCATAATTTTGTGTTTGGTTGGAGAATTTGGATTTTCAGTATTCCTTTGTTTTTTACGGGGCCACCACGAAATATGAATTCATAAATCCTAAATTTTTTTAAGGATTTTCAAAGATTTGACACTATTCATTATACTTTTAGATGAGACTCCTGTACTTTATTTATTTAATAATCCTCTCTTTATTTGTCTCTTTCTAAAATCCTCAAATCTAAATCCCGACATATTCTCACCAACCAAACAAAGATTACAAGAATTTACAAATCCAATACTAGAAATTCAAAACCAACCAAATAACAAATTACCAAATCCAGAAATTTCCAACCGTGCTATTTTGGAATCCAAATTTCATAATCTTGCAACCAAACATGCCCTTATGTATTTTTTTCCTCTTGCATTTGCTGAGTCAACAAAAAATTTTAAAAAACAAAATAAAAATAGTTTCTTTTAGCGAGTGTTGAGTGTTCGGTTATCTCGATTTAACTATAAAGGACAATTTTTTTTAGAATAAACCATATTAAAATAATATTATTAAAAACAAACCAATTTCAAAACATATTACAAAAACATGCCATTTTTTACCAGGTAAGCGCCGCTGCATCAATTTTTTTTAAACGGCGCGGTTTCAAACTGCACCCCTTACAAATATAATGGACGCAATTTCAAACTACGCCCATTAAATGTAGCAAAATAATACGAATCATTAAGTGCCGATTAATTTTATCAATGGGCGCACTTAGAAATTGTGCCCATTGATTTTCATTGGGCGCACTTCTAAATTACTCCCAATCCACCATTTTCATTGTTGGAACTTTGTGTTTTTTTTTGCGCAATTGCAAACTGCGCCCCAAAAAAGAAACGTACTCATTCACGGGTTTGCGTTTTTTTATGGCGCGGTTTACAGGTGCATCCAAAAAGGAAACACAATTATTCATGGGTATGTGTTTTTCTGGGGCGCGGTTGCTAACTGCACCCAAAAAAACACATGCCCGTGAATGATTGTGTTCACATAAGAGTTCGATTTCTTCCTCTCTATCTTAAATCTCTCTATCTTAAATCTTACTCTATGTGTAGAACCCTCTCACTCTCAGATCTCATCTCCATCACCATCTCTATCTTTCTCCTCATCACCATCTCTATCTTTCTCCCTTTTAGATTTTAGTCTCGCTCTCTCTCATTGTCGGGATGTTCATCTGCAGAATTGCCATCAATCGATGAAATCAAGAGGTGCATCCCTTACACCGTCGTGAAATTTGTATACACGAGGATAGACTACTTTAGTAATGAAGGTATTCTCTATCGATTATGGGGGTTATGAACTGGCCAATGAAGATCGATCGTGAAATCCTGCGGCTCTTGCACGCCATATTGGATGCGCTCCCGTATCCCCTTAAACCCATAACCACCATAGGCAAGAAAATCGCCGTCTTCACTTATTTCATTCTATGGGTTTTCTTTATGGTCGTAATATCGAGTACTCCACAAGTTCTCTCTTTATCGCTTCTTTATACACCATCGGACTTTGAACCATCTCAAATTCACTCGAGATTCCACGGTAGGTGATAAGGCCATTGATGCAATTACAGAGTGAATCAATTCTGTTGCTGCGGAGTTCAGTGATGAAAATGATTTATTTCTGAAATTTTAGTGATGAATTATTGCGCTGTTACTGTTCTTATTATCTATTTTGTTTGTGATATTCTCATGTATGTTGTGGATGTATGTACCGTGTCTGTGTAATATATTGTGTATGAACATGTGTTTGTATGAGAGAGAATTGGCGTTTGAATTAAAATGAATTAAAGTGTTTTTTTTTGTAAAGAATTAATATTTGAAAATCGGACAACACCTCCTTCGTAAATTTTAAATAAAATTCATGTACAAGGATAGTAAAATAATAGCATTCATAGAGGGGCTAACTCAACGTCCAAACGGCGGAGACTCAACGCCCAAACGGCGGAAATACAATCCACGCAAAATATATAACGCCCAAACGGCGAAGACCAATATGCTGAAAACAATAAACACTGTAAAATAAATAAAATTAAGTCGACTCCACACGGGTTCGACTACAACACAATACAACACAATACTTCATGCAATCTAACGAAGTCGTCGAAACATCCCTGGTGTGCTTTTCTTCGCTACATGACGTTGAGGCTGTGACGGTCTGGCTTCATCGACAGCAGGCGACTGAGACGGCTCTGGCTGTGACGGTCCATGCTCGTACTCATCGGGAGGCAGGTCGTGCCCGTCTAAGTCTTGTTCATGCATATGTGATAAAGGATGGCTGGTGCAGACACGGGTGGTGCAGGCACGGCTGGTGCATGCATAGGTGGTGCAGGCACGACCGGTGGACGTGTGGATCCGTGTCTCGTCATCACACTCCTGATGAGAGACTTGATGTTCATAAAGCAGCTCGCTGAGTCCCTGATGCTACTAATATCCCCATCAGGTATATCCTCTAACGCGTAAATGGTTTGGACCTATATTGATGGTAAATAAGATAATGAATTTCATAAGAATAAAATTATAGTTTTGTAAGGTTTGATATAAAGTTATCAAATCTTTCTCTATCGGTATTCGAGGCGTATATGAGGTGGGCGGAATGACAGCTGTGATGACGAATCTGCGGGTAATTATCCAATACCAGGCAAGATATTGGTCTATCGATATACCTGACTGTATTTCATCAGCTATGCGGTTTACCCGACCGTACCATCGACCCACCCAAATATGATACTTCATGAGCCAAGCATTTCCAGCTAGGGCTCTACCTTGACGCGGTGTCCGCTCCACCGTGCCTTGTATGTGCTGTCTCAAACCGAACCGGCGAGGACACGGTCTGGCACATGCATCTGAATAATATCGTTGCAGATGATCGGCGTCCGCGCATGCCGGAAGCCAGCGCCCAGCAAGTATAATGGATGCAGAGTGCCTAACATGTCAGGTGTGTACGGTGTCTACGTAACCGATAACTCCTTCATGACATCGAACTCGTTGCAGTAGAAGCGGAGAATTCGATCCGGTGTCACATCCCATGACCTGGCCACATTCCATCTGCATAGAGATTACACATAAGTTAATATTCCAAAAAACTTGAAATTTGAAATATGCGCATATGTTCAATTACTTATTGGCAACCACATGGTCTTTGGCCATCTAAAGAGAACTGTGTCGTAATGGTCGGACGACCAATAGAGAGACGTGTATATGACCATATCTGAAATAAAATATTTATATTGAATATCAATTTAATTACGTAAAATTAGTAGAATGCGGTTTCAAGTATTTTATATCTGAAGAAGTGTCAAACATCCCCAAAACTCTTCTGCTCCATCCAGAAAGCCATCTTCAACTCACTGTAGAGGAATGACAGAACTACACCCCCAGTAAAATATAGACGTGTGCATGCTGCTCGATCGCCGTGGGGATAGCATCCATGGCAGGCTCAGCACTAAACGCCTCCCGCAGCCAATTCAAGTTAATGTTATTGCCTCTCCTCTGTCCAATAGGCGGAATCCTACCCAACAAGATGGGACACAAATCTGACCAATCGTGGCTGTACCTACAACAACCACCTCTCCGTCTATAGGCAGACCAAGTAGCACAACGACGTCCTGAAGGGTGATAGTTATCTCACTAACTCTAAAATGAAATGTGGAGGTCTCTGGTCTTCATTTATCTACCAAAACCGTAATCAAGTCTCTATCCAGATGTATATACTCTAATCTGGATAGAATATGAAAGCCTGCCCGTTGCAGCTCAGTCTGCACACAGGCATCTCCAAATAAGATTCTACTGCTCTTGACTAAGTGGTCAACGCATATAATCACCTAATCACTCTGCCAATTACAATAAGAGAACTTGAATCAATAAAGTATAAATAACATATGTAATTAGAGAAAATAAAATTACAAAGTTTTACCTGTACTAATGCGGCGTTGGCTAACCTGTGGTTAGCCTGCAAGTACAGAACAGTCATATCTATAGGTCCAGGCTCCATAAGTGTAACACCCGAGCCCAATAATACTATTTATATTACTAGTTGAGGGTTATATATTGCTCATTTCCAATTATTCTGTCTTTCTGGGGTTTATTGCTAAATTTTAACCGGTTAAGTCATTTTGGCACATAACAAATTTTAACTCCTAAAATGAAATTTAAAATGTCCAGGTTGGCCTACTCGTCGCCACTAGTCGCGGGGTAGCGTCCGCGTGTCGAGATTCCGTCCCGTTTGGCTAAACGGGCAAGTTTGGACGACTACGCGCGCGTGCAAGTGTTCGACTTGGGGGCATGCATTTTAATCATTAAACACCTCTTTTCAAAATTTGGAACCCGCTTAAAATCCTATAATTTGAATTTGGAACGTTTGGACGCAAACCGGGCGCGATTTGGAAATGTTTCATTTCGCGCCAAAAAGGCCCATTTTAATTTAATATCTTAAACTATATATATACGATTATATATCTTCCTTAACAGTAAAATCCCTTCAAATCTTCACTTTAATAATTCATTATCTCGCCTCAGCCAATCACAGCGAGGACTGTACCCTCGTGGGCCCCCTTTCCCATCTCTCTCTCTCTCCGTCTCGCTCTATCTCTCTCCTCCCCATTCTCCTTCTCTCTCTCACTCTAAATCGTTCCCCCTCTCTCTTTCCAATCTTTCTCTCTCTCCTTATATATATTCCCATGCAGCCGCCTCCTCTCTCTCTCTCTCGACCACGAGAAAACCCAGCGAGCCTTAAACCCTAGCCCTCGTACTCGCGCCGCCGGCCTCCCCGCGACCTCGCCGTCGCCGCCCTCGCCACCACGAGCCCAGCCGCACCCTCTTCCTCCTTCCTTCGCCTCTTCCCGCACCTGCACCCAACCCCGACGCCTCTCTCCTCTCGAACCCATAGTCCCGACCTCGCCTGCCCTCGTCGTCGACCCTCGACCTCGACGTCGTCTCCATCTCCTCACCCTCTTTCACCCTACCATCATCATCTTTCCGTCTCCGACCCTGCGCGAACCCCGCCTGCACATCCCTGCCTCGTCGAAACGCCGACCGCGGCCGCAAACCCTCTCCTGCGCCCTTCCGTCGCCGTCACCGATCCCCGACTTCGCTCTTCTCGTCACCACCCAACTCCGGACACCACCACCACCACTATCCTTCATCACCACCATCCACTGATCTTCAAGAATCCCTCGCTGCCATTGCCAGAAAACCCGCTGCATGCCTTGCCGGGGACGTCGCCTTTGACGACCATCATCGTCGTCACCCCTCGTCTCTGTCCCCAGAGCACCTCACCAGAGCCGACATCCAAGCCACGACCTTGCTTGGGTCGTATTCACATCTCCGCCGTGTCGCATCCATCGTGGTCGTGATCGTTGTGTCGAGCGAAGGCCTAGCCGTGATCGTGCATCTGCAGTTTGTGCTTCATGGTTGCATTACCGTTCGGTTCCCGAGGCAAGTACTTGATACTTGCTTACATGCTAGTGAAGCTTAAAACTTCCCTTAATACAAACTTTAAGTTGCCGTAACATTTACTCATGATATAATAAAGTATTATTCAGTAAATCACATTACATATATATTGCTTCCCGTTCAACCCTAGTAGCACGCCAGATTAACTGTTTTCCTGTTGAATCCCCACATAGAAGTGATAATAGTAGAGCTCCCATTAACCGTAGCAGGCTCCGCTGTATCCATATGTTTTCGAACTTGAGACTTAATCTCGCATTGAATCATTATAGTAGCTTCTTGAAATTAATCGGTCTGCTATCAATCCATACTTTAACTAATTAAACCAATTAGAACGTCCTTGCTTAACTTGCTAGATCATCCATGTGACTATTACCTATGCTGTAGTTTTAATAGCTTCATTGCTTCGTGTTAATAATATTGTTGTACCCTGTGACTATTGCACCCCAAGGGTGCTTGAACCTGTTAATAAGAGAATACAAAACATCACTGTGTTTACATAGAATAATATTGTTATTTACTGTTTCCTGCTGCTGTTCATTATTTGATTGTATACCTATTGTGAGCACATACTCGATTGCACTACATATTGGCCTGACCCTGCTACACATGACATATACCTACATACCGACTCATCCTGTTGTATCATGACATGACTTGTTTCATGATTTCATGCCTAATGCCGACAAACCCGACCATCCCTGCTGTCTATCCAGACAGACCTACTCTTACCGGATTTTGTGTTGGCATTAGTCCTTGACTACTGAATACCTGACCTGACACACATAACTTGGGGGTATGGGGAAATCAAAGATGAACCTGACTTGTAACTCGACAGTTCACTACCGTTCGAGTGTACACATTCATATTCTGTGCCCAGCGGCATGTCTCGGTTTCAGCCGAGAATATTGTGGCCGTGATCCCGGGTATGTACGGGGTAATACCGAGTGTACACATTCCTATTCTGTGCCCAGCGGCATGTCTCGGTTTCAGCCGAGAATATTGTGGCCGCGATCCCGGGTATGTACGGGGTAATACCGAGTGTACACATTCCTATTCTGTGCCCAACGGCATGTCTCGGTTTCAGCCGAGAATATTGTGGCCGTGATCCCGGGTATGTACGGGGTAATACCGAGTGAACACATTCCTATTCTGTGCCTAACGGCATGTCTCGGCTGCAGCCGAGAATATTGTGGCCGTGGTCCCGGGTATGTACGGGATACTATTGAGTTACATCGACAATTCATCAATTGGTTTCAAAGACTATAGAGTAGAAAACCTGATAGGACAGTTTAGTCACCATTGCACATTACCCTGCTCTGTTATTTCTTAGTACTGCTTTATTCATGTTCATATTTGCATTGCTTATCACCATGTTTACATTATATACTTGATGTCATGACGCGCTGACGTCTGGGTTTTGCATGGCCCAGATTCTTTACCAATGTCGCCGACCGTGCAGGAGTACTTCAGCCAGCAGGCTGATTTGAGTTCTATAGTGGTTAGTTGTTTATTGCATTTTATTTCCAGGTGCGATCCCGCATTATGGGACGTACCTTTCTATTATTATATTGTATCATTTGCTTCCGCACTTATTATTCATTGATCTCTTGTTATTATGGATTTGGACATGTGTTAGATTAGTACTTTATCTTGTTCTTGATATCCTTACAACCGTAATGTGACTGTGGATGGATACTTCCTACCCACAGGTAGCATGGTTGGCTATGTTACGTGCCCAATCCTGCGTACTCTGGGAAGCGGGGCGTGACAATAAGTATATCTGCACATTGAAAAAGTCGAGTTATATTTTCTTTGAAAAATTGAGCATGTATAACAAAGAACATATGTGTGCGTGTATGTGTGTACATGTATATTTGTTTTTTGTGTTTGCACGTGTGTGTGTATATGCATGTGTGTATTTCAAAATATAAGCAGTGATTACTAATGACGACGTGGTGCCGGAGGATTTTTGCATCGTACCTTGTTATGACCATACGTATTGTCGATGCTGCATCTATTTCGCCTACATCCTTCTCGTGAATCATCCATAACACTTTTGATATGAGTAGATTGCGGTCGTCCTGCTTGTCTCCTACCGATAGGTGGTAATATCAATGGACCGTTGTACGCATCCCAATATCGGATATCATGTACAGGATGGAACAACGGGGCATAAGCATATTTGTATTTGGAGACAGAATACCACTTCGAAGCAAGATCGTGATGTGCAATGTTCCCCCACCCTTTGCTCGTGTACATGCTGAAATTACATGTGAATAAAGCAACTTTTACAAGTTTGGTATAATGCACGTACAACTACAGTTCCTACCGTCGATGACTACGGCGTAATTTTTTTTCCATCTTTGTTAGTCACCTGCCATTCGGACTGGCTGAACCTTACTGTAACACCCGAGCCCAATAATACTATTTATATTACTAGTTGAGGGTTATATATTGCTCATTCCAATTTTCCTGATTTTCTGGTGTTGATTGCTAAATTTTAACCGGCTAAGTCTTTTTGACACATAACAAATTTAACTCCTAAAGTGAAATTTAAAATGTCCATGTTGGCCTATTCGTCGCCACTAGTCGCGTGGTAGCGTCCGCGTGTCGAGATTCTGTCCCGTTTGGCTAAACGGGCAAGTTTGGACGACTACGCGCGCGTGCAAGTGTCCGACTTGGGGGCATGCATTTTAATCATTAAACACCTCTTTTCAAAATTTGGAATCCGCTTAAAATCCTAAAATTTGAATTTGGAATATTTGGGCGCAACCCGGGCGCGATTTGGAAATGTTTCATTTCGCGCCAAAAAGGGCCCATTTCAATTTAATATCTAAAACTAAAAACTATACGAATAAAATTCTTTAACTGTTTTAAATCCCTCAAATCTTTTCCCTATCTCGTGATCAGCCAATCACAGCGGGGAGTGTAACCGCGTGGGCCCCGCCTTCCCTTTCCCTATCTCTCTCTCTTCCCTCAATCTTTCTCTCTCTCCAATCTCTCTCTCTCTCTCCAATCTCTCTCTCTCTCTTCTTATATTCTTAAACCTCATGCAGCCGCCTCCCCCAACTCATCTTCTCCCATCACTAACCCACGAAACCCTAACCCTAGCTCCTCGCAACCTCACCGCCGATCTCCCCGCGACCTCGCCGTCGCCGCCCTCGCCACCGCGAGCCCGGCCGCACCTCCTACCTCCTTCCTCCGTCCCTCTTCCCGTGCCTGCAGAGCCCCGACGCCTCCAACCGCTGCAGAGCCCGACGTCGACGCCGCCTCTCGCCGCCGATGACTCCCACGACTCCCTCTCACCCTCTTCGTCCCGACCTCGTCGTCGCTTCCTTCCTCCCCTCGCCGGACCACCAACCCGAGCCCTTAACCCCATCGCCTACCTTCCTCTGGTTCGCCGGAAAAGGACACCGTCGACCCCCTCATCGTCACCAGCACACCGACGACCACCTCCTCTCCTCCCTGCAACCCAAACCAGGCCTCTACCTCCCCTACTCACAGCACAACCCGACCCAGCCGCTTCCAGCCCTCGCCGCATCTCCTGTTCACCGCCGGCGCGTCCATCGCCGTCGGGCCCGTCATAGTTGCCCCCGGTTCTTCCCTGTAAGCCTCCCTTTAGCTTTCCATTCATGTTTAATCCCTCGCTGGTCCTTGTTGCGTTTATCGTATTTGCTAACTTCGCTACTTTTGACTTTTGCCGGTTTCCGACCGGGCCGTCATTTGGACCCGACGCTCCAGCGAAGTACCCTGGTCCGTGTGATCCCGTTGTTCTCTGTTGGGACTCGATCCGTGGCCCGTGCTATCATATCGTGTTTTCTGCCGACATCGCATCCGTATTCCAGATTGCAGAACCGTCGAGGCAAGTATCTGAATACTTGCTCTAACATGCTAGCGTGCGAGATCTAGTCTTGCCACGCAATTGAATTCATACTATAAGACAACTTAATGATGGTAATTGATAAAATGTTATAAGTTAGAATTGACAGCTGCGGTTATCTTTAACATGGAATCGTTATAATAGTTCTCGTAATTAATCAATCCAACATCAAACCATATTTCAACTAAATAAAACGACTGGATCATATCTGCTTAAACTGTTAAATCATTCACGAGACAATTATTATACTTAGTGTAAATTCCTGTAGCTTCATTACTTCATGATTGTGGATATTGCTTCACCTTGTGGCTATTGCACCCTAAAGGTGCTTGAACCTGTTAATAAGAGAATACAAACATCACTGTGGTTACATGGAATATTATGGTTAATTACTGTTTCCTGCTGCTGTTCATTATTGATCGTATACTTGTTGTGAGCACTTACCCGATTGCACTACATATTGGCCTGACCCTGCTACACATGATATATACATACATACCAACTCATCCTGTGTACCATGACATTACTTGTTTCATGATCTCATGCCTAATGCCGACAAACCCGACCATCCCTGCTGTCTATCCAGACAGACCTACTCTTACCGGATTTTGTGTTGGCATTAGTCCTTGACTACTGAATACCTGACCTGACATACATAGCTTGGGGGTATGGGGAAATCAAAGATGAACCTGACTTGTAACTCGACAGTTCACTACCGTTCGAGTGTACACATTCCTTTCTGTGCCTAACGGCATGTCTCGGTTTCAGCCGAGAATATCGTGGCCGTGATCCCGGGTATGTACGGGGTAATACCGAGTGTACACTTTCCTTTCTGTGCCTAACGGCATGTCTCGGCTGCAGCCGAGAATATTGTGGCCGTGGTCCCGGGTATGTACGGGATACTATTGGGTTACATCGACGATTCATCAATTGGTTTCAAAGACCATAGAGTAGAAAACCTGATAGGACAGTTTAGTCACCATTGCACATTACCCTGCTTGTTATTGCTTATTACTGCTTTATTCATGTTCGTACTTGCATTGCTTATTACCATGTTTATACTTTATACTTGATGTCATGACGCGCTGACGTCTGGGTTTTGCATGGCCCAGATTCCGTACCACTGTCGACGACCGAGCAGGAGTACTTCAGCCAGCAGGCTGAACAGTGAGTCCTTAGGGTTTAGTTTATTTATTTCATTTCATTTCCAGATGTGAGCCCGCATTATGGGACGTACTGTTTATTCATTGTATTGGATCATTAGCTTCCGCACTTATTGTTTATTGATTCTTGTATTTATGGATTTGGACATGTATTAGATTAGTTTTTATCTTGTTCTTGATATCCTTACAACCGTAATGTGACTGTGGATGGATGCTTCCTACCCACAGGTAGCATGGTTGGCTATGTCACGTGCCCAATTTTGCGTACTCTGGGAAGCGGGGCGTGACATGGTTCTTTTGGTATCAGAGCCATATGTTAATTGGGTTGATTCTTTGTAGTTGGGTATTGCACCCGATACACGAATCATAATACCCGTGATTAGGAAACATGTCCTGCCTCGTTGACCGTGTTACCATCCTTGAATCATTCTTCCGGATCATGTCGACATGCAAACTTACTTTGCATTGTTAACTCGAAAACCTAACTTCTTGTTATCTCTAGGACTTAGGCGACTTGGGTGGAGTTAAGTAATTGCGGCTATGATACCGCGGCATAGCTACAATGCAGCACTCTATTTAAGTATCTTGGAGTTCTAGTCTTGATTTATATATTGAATCTACCATCATGCTAATGTTGTTTGTTTTGATTTCAGGACCATGGCAGATAAGAATTTCAAGACGTATCGGAGGCGTGTGGATGAAGCCGCCATGTTAGGAGTGATACGCGGGATGTTGGAAAATCAGAAGAGGCAAACTGAGCTGATCCAGCAGCAAGCAGATTCATTTCAGGAGGGTTTGCAGGCTATGCAGCAGTCTGTAAACACCGCTGTAGCGAAGCCAGTCGACCGAGTAGGGACCGTGGCAGATTTCAGACGGTTGGGTCCTACTACTTTCACTGGTCTGGAGGAGCCGTTGCCAGCCGAGCAGTGGCTAGTGGACACGGAGAATTTACTGGTTGCGGCATAGATCCCTGATGACAAGAGAGTTGATGTGGTACGCATTCAGCTGGTGGATTACGCCCGAGAGTGGTGGCTTGTGGAGGAGACCCGCTTGTCCAAGCCAATCAGTTGGGCGGATTTCTCCAAAAGTTTCTTGGAAAAGTTCTTCCCGCGGACTGCACGGGAGGAAATGGAGGAGAGATTTATTGGGCTGAGACAAAATGGAGCAGCTGTGGATGTACATGCAGCGGAATGGACGAGACTCAGCCGTTTCGCTGGACCCTTAGTCGCCAAGGAGGCAGACAGGGCGCGAAGGTTCTTGCGCAGTTTGGATGTGGACATCCAGAGGCAGATTGTCTCCCTGGGTTTGACCACTTTCTCGCAGGTTCTTACGGAAGCCAGAGAGCAGCAGAGTTTATCAGGATCGAAAGGGAACCTTCACCAGACAGCAGTTGCGGCCAGGAAGCCTGCATTTGTACCTAACCGAGATCATGGGCGCAGAGGTATTCCAGTGGACCGTCGAGGTGTAGCGCCAATGAAGAAGCCGGTGATCGTCGATCGAAGAAAGAGCATAAGTTGTAACTACTGCAATTTACCGGGCCACGTGCAAAAGGATTGTCGAAGAAGACTGGGACTTTGTCTGGTTTGTGGAGCAGCCGATCACGCAGTTGGTGCTTGTCCGTCGAAGCTTCGCACGAGAGATGAGATACAGAAGCCTCCGCAGAGACCGTTCCAAGGGCAGAAGCAGCTGACACAAGGACCCAACCAGGGTCGAGCTTTCACGTTGACAGCTGAGGAAGCCAAGGCATCAGGAGAAGTAGTTTCAGGTACTATACTCGTTCGTGGTTTTCCCGCATTGGCATTATTTGATTCCGGAGCATCCCACTGTTTTATGTCATCCAAATTTATAACTACGCACTCGATCACCTGCACGACCCTGTCTAGTTTTTGGGACATACACACTGGGAATGGGAAAATCATAGCTAGTAAGGAATGTAAAGATTGTACGGTTGTTGTTTGCGGACGGGAGCTTTTTGCAGATTTCTTGGTGATTGATACGGGCAGTTATGAGGTTGTCTTGGGGATGGATTTTCTTGGCACTTTCTACGCACACATTGATTGTAGGGCAAGGAAAGTAATTTTCCAGATTCCCGGACACCCTGAGTTTACTTTCTTTGGAGGAAGCAGTTCCGTCGGGCCAGTCGAGTTTAGGGCTAGGCTGACGGACAATGTTCTTGCGGCTATGGTAGTGGATAGTAATGAAGAGCCGGCAATTGTCCGCGACTTTATGGATGTGTTTGAAGATATTTCGGGCTTACTGCCGAAGCGAGATATGGAGTTTGCGATTGACCTTATTCCTGGTGCAGCGCCAGTATCAAAATCTTATTATCCGATGGCACCGGTGGAATTGGAAGAAGTTAAGAAACAAGTTGGTGAATTACTCGAGAAGGGATGGATTCGAAGCAGCAACTCGCCTTGGGGAGCTCCAGTTCTTTTAGTAAAGAAGAAGGATGGCACAAGAAGGATGTGCATTGATTATCGAGAATTGAACCGGGTGACTATTAAGAATAAATACCCGATCCCTCGCATTGGAGAACTTTTTGAGCAGCTTAGTGGCGCGAGGGTATTCTCGAAACTGGACTTGCGATCAGGATATCATCAGGTCCGAGTGAAGGCAGAAGACATTTGCAAGACGGCGTTTCGAACTCGGTATGGGCATTTCGAGTATTTAGTGATGCCCTTCGGAGTGACTAATGCGCCGACAATATTTATGGATTTGATGAACAGGATCTTTTCACCTTTCTTGGACCAGTTTATTGTGGTATTCATTGACGATATTCTGGTATACTCGAAGAGTCCGGAGGAGCATGCTGAGCACTTAAGGATCGCATTGCAGACGCTGAGACAAGAGAAGTTATTTGCGAAGATGAGTAAGTGTGAATTCTGGCTGGAAGAAGTGAAGTTTCTGGGGCATGTCGTGTCGGGCGATGGAATCGCCGTCGATCCCGAAAAGATTACAGCAGTTCGGGATTGGCCTGTTCCAAAGAATGTTGCGGAGATAAGAAGTTTTTTTGGACTCGCCGGTTACTACAGAAGATTTGTGGAGAACTTCGCTCGGTTAGCTGAGCCGTTAACCAAGCTTACGCGTAAGGAGGTACCGTTTGTTTGGACGGATGGATGTGCATTGGCCTTCGAGACGTTGAAGCAGAAGTTGATAAGCGCCCCGATCCTGACCGTACCGGATGATTCAGGAGGACTGGTGATTCACAGCGACGCATCGGGGAAAGGATTGGGATGTGTTTTGATGCAGAATGGGAAAGTCGTCGCTTACGCATCGAGACAGCTGAAGACTCATGAGAAGAACTATCCGACTCATGACTTAGAGCTTGCAGCCGTGATCTTCGCCCTGAAGATTTGGAGACACTACCTATTGGGCGAGAGAGTCGAAGTCTTTACTGATCACAAGAGTTTGAAATATGTGTTCACTCAGAAGGAGTTGAACATGAGGCAACGCAGATGGTTGGAGCTGATGGCCGACTATGACCTCGATCTTAAGTACCATCCGGGAAAGGTCAACGTCGTGCCGGATGCGCTGAGTCGGTTACCAGCAATTCAGGTGTTGACCGCACAAAGGGAGATCATTGCGGATTTTCAGAGATTTGACTTGGAGGTTGTGCTACCACATGCTACAGGACAGTTGATGCAGTTGCAAGTACAATCGTCCTTAGTTGAGAAGATTAAAGCGACACAATCGCAGGATCCTAGACTGCAAAAGTTTCGGGAGCAGGTTGAAGCCGGACTACGAACCGATTTACTGATCCACGAAGACGGTTCGTTGAGATATGGTAGCCGTGTGTGTGTGCCAAAAGGAGATGTGCGTGAAGAGCTCATGAAGGAGGCACACAGTTCAGCTTACTCAGTACATCCAGGAGGGACAAAGATGTACCGAGATATTCGACAGCACTTTTGGTGGGAAGGTATGAAACGGGAAATTGCTCGCTTCGTGGCTAAGTGCTTGGTGTGTCAGCAAGTCAAGACTGAACACCAAAGGGTTGCTGGTTTGTTGCAACCACTTCCGATTCCTCAGTGGAAGTGGGAACATATAACCATGGATTTCGTAACGGCTTTACCGCGGAGTCCAAAGGGCAACAATGCAGTATGGGTGATTGTCGATCGGTTGACCAAGGCAGCTCACTTTATTCCTTTTCGGGTTGGTCAATCGACGGAGACCTTGGCAGAGCGGTACATGCAGGAGATTGTCAGACTGCATGGAGTACCGGTAAGCATCGTGTCTGATCGGGACACTCGGTTCTTGTCGCACTTTTGGAGGAGTTTACAAGAAAGTTTGGGGACTCGATTGAAGTTTAGCACAGCTTATCATCCTCAGACTGATGGACAATCGGAGAGAACGATCCAGACCCTTGAAGATATGTTAAGGGCTTGCATGTTAGACTTCAAAGGTTCTTGGGAAGATCATCTACACCTGGTGGAGTTTTCGTACAACAATAGCTTCCAAGCAACTATTCAGATGGCCCCGTTTGAAGCACTGTATGGGCGTAAGTGCCGTTCACCTGTCTGTTGGGATGATGTTGGTGAACGAAGGTTACTAGGACCAGATTTGGTGGTACAGACAGTCGAGAAGGTGAATACAATCAGGAAGCATATGAAGGCAGCTCAAGACAGACAGAAAAGTTAGGCCGACACGTCAAGAAGACCTCTAGAGTTCGCCGTGGGTGATTTGGTATTCCTGAAGATATCACCGACTAGAGGGGTGATTCGCTTTGGAAGTCGGGGAAAGCTTAGTCCTCGTTTCGTTGGACCCTTCGAGATATTGGAGCGTGTTGGAGAGGTATCGTACCGGTTGGCGTTACCACAGTCATTAGCAGGAGTTCACGATGTGTTTCATGTGTCTCAACTACGGAGGTATGTTCGTGATGAGACTCACGTCTTGGATCATTCGGAGTTGACCGTACGGGAGGACCTAACATTTGAGGAGCGACCAGTTGAAATCAAGGATCGAAGAGAAAAGGTTCTTAAGAACAAGGTTATCCCTCTTGTGCTAGTTTCTTGGGGAAATCGATCGCATGGAGAATCCACTTGGGAGCGAGAAGACGAGATCCGACAGAAATTCCCTCACCTTTTCCAGTAGTTAGTTATCTTGTGTTCTTGGAATTTCGAGGACGAAATTCTTTTTGTAGTTGGGTATGATGTAACACCCGAGCCCAATAATACTATTTATATTACTAGTTGAGGGTTATATATTGCTCATTCAAATTTTCCTGATTTTCTGGTGTTGATTGCTAAATTTTAACCGGCTAAGTCTTTTTGACACATAACAAATTTAACTCCTAAAATGAAATTTAAAATATCCATGTTGGCCTATTCGTCGCCACTAGTCGCGTGGTAGCGTCCGCGTGTCGAGATTCTGTCCCGTTTGGCTAAACGGGCAAGTTTGGACGACTACGCGCGCGTGCAAGTGTCCGACTTGGGGGCATGCATTTTAATCATTAAACACCTCTTTTCAAAATTTGGAACCCGCTTAAAATCCTAAAATTTGAATTTGGAACATTTGGGCGCAACCCGGGCGCGATTTGGAAATGTTTCATTTCGCGCCAAAAAGGACCCATTTCAATTTAATATCTAAAACTAAAAACTATACGAATAAAATTCTTTAACTGTTTTAAATCCCTCAAATCTTTTCCCTATCTCGTGATCAGCCAATCACAGCGGGGAGTGTAACCGCGTGGGCCCCGCCTTCCCTTTCCCTATCTCTCTCTCTCTCTTCCCTCAATCTCTCTCTCTCTCTCCAATCTCTCTCTCTCTCTTCTTATATTCTTAAACCTCATGCAGCCGCCTCCCCCAACTCATCTTCTCCCATCACGAACCCACGAAACCCTAACCCTAGCTCCTCGCAACCTCACCGCCGATCTCCCCGCGACCTCGCCGTCGCCGCCCTCGCCACCGCGAGCCCGGCCGCACCTCCTACCTCCTTCCTCCGTCCCTCTTCCCGTGCCTGCAGAGCCCCGACGCCTCCAACCGCTGCAGAGCCCGACGTCGACGCCGCCTCTCGCCGCCGACGACTCCCACGACTCCCTCTCACCCTCCTCGTCCCGACCTCGTCGTCGCTTCCTTCCTCCCCTCGCCGGACCACCAACCCGAGCCCTTAACCCCATCGCCTACCCTCCTCTGGTTCGCCGGAAAAGGACACCGTCGACCCCCTCGTCGTCACCAGCACACCGACGACCACCTCCTCTCCTCCCTGCAACCCAAACCAGGCCTCTACCTCCCCTACTCACAGCACAACCCGACCCAGCCGCTTCCAGCCCTCGCCGCATCTCCTGTTCACCGCCGGCACGTCCATCGCCGTCGGGCCCGTCGTAGTTGCCCCCGGTTCTTCCCTGTAAGCCTCCCTTTAGCTTTCCATTCATGTTTAATCCCTCGCTGGTCCTTGTTGCGTTTATCGTATTTGCTAACTTCGCTACTTTTGACTTTTGCCGGTTTCCGACCGGGCCGTCATTTGGACCCGACGCTCCAGCGAAGTACCCTGGTCCGTGTGATCCCGTTGTTCTCTGTTGGGACTCGATCCGTGGCCCGTGCTATCATATCGTGTTTTCTGCCGACATCGCATCCGTATTCCAGATTGCAGAACCGTCGAGGCAAGTATCTGAATACTTGCTCTAACATGCTAGCGTGCGAGATCTAGTCTTGCCACGCAATTGAATTCATACTATAAGACAACTTAATGATGGTAATTGATAAAATGTTATAAGTTAGAATTGACAGCTGCGGTTATCTTTAACATGGAATCGTTATAATAGTTCTCGTAATTAATCAATCCAACATCAAACCATATTTCAACTAAATAAAACGACTGGATCATATCTGCTTAAACTGTTAAATCATTCACGAGACAATTATTATACTTAGTGTAAATTCCTGTAGCTTCATTACTTCATGATTGTGGATATTGCTTCACCTTGTGGCTATTGCACCCTAAAGGTGCTTGAACCTGTTAATAAGAGAATACAAACATCACTGTGGTTACATGGAATATTATGGTTAATTACTGTTTCCTGCTGCTGTTCATTATTGATCGTATACTTGTTGTGAGCACTTACCCGATTGCACTACATATTGGCCTGACCCTGCTACACATGATATATACATACATACCAACTCATCCTGTGTACCATGACATTACTTGTTTCATGATCTCATGCCTAATGCCGACAAACCCGACCATCCCTGCTGTCTATCCAGACAGACCTACTCTTACCGGATTTTGTGTTGGCATTAGTCCTTGACTACTGAATACCTGACCTGACATACATAGCTTGGGGGTATGGGGAAATCAAAGATGAACCTGACTTGTAACTCGACAGTTCACTACCGTTCGAGTGTACACATTCCTTTCTGTGCCTAACGGCATGTCTCGGTTTCAGCCGAGAATATCGTGGCCGTGATCCCGGGTATGTACGGGGTAATACCGAGTGTACACTTTCCTTTCTGTGCCTAACGGCATGTCTCGGCTGCAGCCGAGAATATTGTGGCCGTGGTCCCGGGTATGTACGGGATACTATTGGGTTACATCGACGATTCATCAATTGGTTTCAAAGACCATAGAGTAGAAAACCTGATAGGACAGTTTAGTCACCATTGCACATTACCCTGCTTGTTATTGCTTATTACTGCTTTATTCATGTTCGTACTTGCATTGCTTATTACCATGTTTATACTTTATACTTGATGTCATGACGCGCTGACGTCTGGGTTTTGCATGGCCCAGATTCCGTACCACTGTCGACGACCGAGCAGGAGTACTTCAGCCAGCAGGCTGAACAGTGAGTCCTTAGGGTTTAGTTTATTTATTTCATTTCATTTCCAGATGTGAGCCCGCATTATGGGACGTACTGTTTATTCATTGTATTGGATCATTAGCTTCCGCACTTATTGTTTATTGATTCTTGTATTTATGGATTTGGACATGTATTAGATTAGTTTTTATCTTGTTCTTGATATCCTTACAACCGTAATGTGACTGTGGATGGATGCTTCCTACCCACAGGTAGCATGGTTGGCTATGTCACGTGCCCAATCTTGCGTACTCTGGGAAGCGGGGCGTGACACTTACGATCCAAGCATGCCTAGTATCAGTAGCCCTTTTTGTTATTAATTATTTGAACATAGGACATAAACTTGTCGTCCACTCTTATCCCTCCTGACGTCGTGTAAAAAAGTATTTGTTCACCCGGTAAAAATTACGTCCTACTAAGGCCTGAATAGCCAAAATAGAGATCCTTTTAAGACTCCTTTAAAACTTTCTGAAGTATTCGTAGTCATCATGCAAAATCACCTACCACCATCTTTCGAAAGAGCCCATCTTTTTTCCTCATTTTTAAGGTCGCTTTCAATCCAAGTATCTGCTCTTGGACATATACGTTTAAATTCCTCTCTCAGCTCTGTATATATGAAGTTATCTGATGCACATGCAATTTGAGAGAACAGATTCTGCAAGGTTTTTCCATTAAATCCAGCAGTTGAGAAGTTGAATCTAATATATCGCATACAATAACAATGACTATGAGGTTCCGGTCATGAATTTCTTAATGCAGTCAGAATCCCTTTTATCTGGTCAGATATGAAAGTAATGTGCCTTATCCGCATGGATGGAATGTAGAGATGAATGCAAGTAATGAACCACTCCCAATTTTTCATGGATCCACCTCCAACTACAGCATATGTCAAAAGATAAAGACCATCATTTTCATCAGCATCGATAGCAATGAGCAAAGTCCTTTTGTATTTGCCGTATAAGTGTGTCTCATCAATACTGAGAACGAGACGACAATAAGAGAAATCATCAATGGCCGGTCCAAATGCCCAAAATGCACCAGTAAAGTATCTCATTCTTTCTGACATTGAAGCGTCGGTTATCTTGAAGACAGTCCCGAGATTAGTAGATTTGATGGTGGCAAGTTTTCGTGGCAAATGTTCATACGAATCTTCCTAATCTTCGTATATTTTAGACAATGTCCTGTTCAACACATTCCATTCCTTCATATAATTTATTTTAATGAATAACGTATCTTTTATAAGCACTTGAATCATTTTGGGGGTCAAATCGAGATCCGCTTTCACGAAAGGCAATATCCTATTACATAAGAATGCAGAAGAGACATGTTTATAATTTGAATTCACTACAGAATTCACACAAGTATGATTATCCCCATACTTCTTTATCTGTCAATGTCCTGTTGGTGATTTTTTCGAGATATATGTATGAAGTCTCCATGGGCAGTTCACGTCTTTTTTATAAACGACGGTGTACTTGGTCGTGGTAATTGTTGGGGTTGAAAATTGCATCCCGGTTGACCAAGTCAAAGTCAAGGTCAACCCCAAGCCAGATGGGCCCAAGCCCAGATCAAGGGGGCTCATGCCCGAGTCGAGCCCGAACATGAAGCGGCCGGCCTCTCCTATGCAAATAAAAAATTCATGTAATAAATAACTTTGATGTAATTTTTTTTATGCATGAATACAAGCAAAATGAGCATAAAGCCAAATTTTTGTAAGCCCATGGCTTATGTGCAAAAAGGAATTCCACATGAGGCATGGGATGGACAAAATGACATTATGTAAAGCTCAAGGGGTTATGTGTAATTTTGTAAGCCTATATAAGGCAATATGATGATAAATAAAATATACACTTTTCATTCCCTCAAAAAAAGTTGGGGTTCTTGTGCCTCCATCTCTTTTCTCAAGGTTCTAAAACCTTTTTCCCTTTTTGAATTAAATCAAAAGTTTAACTCTTCCTTTCTAAAAAATAAATAGTTTTTCACCACAAAACCCACCAAGGAGAACTCAGATCTCCCATCAGATCTAAAAAATAAGAGATTTCTAAAATCTCATACTTTTTGTTCTTCAAGATCCGGCCAACAGAGAGGAGGAAGAAGGAGACCCATCTCCAAAGACCCCATTTTAAGAAAGATCCAAGGCTCATGGGAGAAGAAAGGGATCCCCTTGAGCATTTACAAAGATTTTTTTTTGGAGTTTAACTCCACAAATCAAAGCTCCTGGGAGTTTAACTCCATATATAAAAAAGAGTCCTTCTTTTTAGGAGTTCAACTCCATAAGTCAAATCGGGAGCACAGCTCCTAGTGCAGGGACTAAGTCCCTTTTCCTGCTGACGTCCAGCGCCCGCGTGCCGAGCACGTGGGGCGCGAGCGCCCACATGCTGAGCACATGGGGCGCCAGCGCCCAACGCGCTAGCACCCACGTGCCGAGCACCTGAGGCGCCAGTGCCCAGCGCCCGCGTGCCACGCACGTGAGGCGCTGGCCCCCACGCGTCCTTTGGACGCTTTTTCTCCTTCTTATATACATGTATATATGCGTGTGTGTATATATATACACACGCACACTCCACGACACTGTCCCTGTTAGAAAAAAATTTCTAACGGGGCGTTGCCCCGCACCCCGCAAGGAGGCTGCTAGCTCCCTCGACCCCCAGCCCGCTATCTGGGTAGCGGGACCCCCGTAAAAACTCTGCGGACCCCCCGATATATCCAAAACCCCTTCAAAACACGTGCGCACACTGCACATTGAGTTCGCATGGCTTGTTTGACCCGTCAATCGGAGGTTCCCTCGCTTCAAAGACGAGGGGTAATTAACGGCAGCTTAATCTGCGGCTGCCGAAGATTCGGATCCCCACAATCAATAAACCCCACCCTACCCTAGGCAGGGGGAATCTGTAATGCGCCTGACAAGCGCGTGCGTATTTCCATCTCAATGGGGTGACGAAAAACATCCTACAGTAGTCTTGATTGGTTTAAAAGAAACTTCGTGTTTAATTGACCAAACACCGACCGTCTGAATTAACTTCTCTTTATTCTCGAACAAATTGTTTACCTTCAACCCACTTTCAATATCGACTGCTGAAAACCTATGAGTACGAAAGCTGACATTCTCCATTACCGTTGTAGATAATATGTGAGCATCTGTCATGTTATCGGCAAGTGGATCTTCAAATGCAACGAAGTCATTATTAACACATGAATTAGTAATCCACTGTCTATCATTCTCATTGTTAAGGACATGTGCAATTTGCATGCTATTTTATGCTTGAATCTCGTCCTCATCACTAGCATCATCATCATCACTTTCATCTCCATTATATTCCAACATCATTGGATCCGTAATAGGTATATTGGTTGGATATGCAGAACCAACATTAGGAACTTGCATGGTACTTGATGTTCCAGTTTCATACCGACGAAATTCCGACCTATCGTCAGCAAACAGTGTTCATCCCGTATTGTATCCCGTATTGTATGACTGCATATGCTTGGTGTTTTGGGGCAGAATATTGAAACCAAAGCTTGGCGTTAGCATGTAATTAAAACCGACATGCAATTATAACCGACCGGCGGTACATAAGAACTGCACACAAATTTATGAATACTTAGTAACTATATCATACTTCCACTCTCAATAAATAGTGTCCCGCTGAATGTACATACGATATAAAGATATACAAGGTAATACTTAGTTCGTAAACTGCCAATTCACTGGCGTCCCGCTTGATATGCCTTCACCTACGTTACTTTGATTTATATACCGTTCATCATTGGTGGAAGACATAAAGCCGGTAGAATAAGCATTCATATTGAGCATGCGAGGTATTTCTTCTTGCGGGTAATGCTCGTATGCTCGAAAAGAAGGATCATGCACTTCAGAATAAGATTTTGATAGTTGAGTGGACATCAATATCTCCTTCTTCACAAATAACTCGATCGATTTCGATTCCGATACAAGCATAACTTGTGTATCATCATCATCAGATACTTCAATGGCGGTATATTCATGCTCCGTCGTCCATTTGCATATTAAGGAGATATTGAAATCTAACGAATTGATTTTGGTAGCTTTGTACACTACTTGGCACAGCTCGTTGTATGTGCTAAATTTTTTTACTCCAATCATCTTAATTTTTCCTCCGACATATTCAGAAATATTATTTTTTCCAATCGATAATTGGCTACCAAAATAGCAAACTAGATAGATGTAATTACCCGTCATTTTCCACCTGCCAGACAAATTGATGCATGCTTTGAGAGTTCTCATCAAACAAACTACTTATTTATCTTCACATATAGACTCATCTACTTACATATACTTACAATAATATCCATATTTCTAGCCTGTAACAAGTTGCAAGAACTTATATCCTACTCATTGATCCGTCAAAAGTAAAATCGGGGAAAACTCTAGTATGTACCTAATTTTTTCGAATTGCTTTCCCAATACCAAATTTGAACTAAATATTTTTATGAATTATTTTTAAAGAAAATTAGGATTTTGCTACCCTTCTTGATGCTCACGGTGGTGATGACGATGGTAAGGATGAAAGTGATTGCTTGCCGGTGAATTTCCATCTAAACCTGCACGAGAGAGAGAATGTGAGATCCAGACTGAGAAAGAGATAGATGACAGAGAGGGTGAGATCGAGAGAGAGACAGAGATGAGAGAGAGAGCGAGAGGGAGAGGTCGTGGGGAGGGGAAGAGAGGTTGGGGGAAGAGAGATCCAAAGAGAAAGAGATAGAGAGATGGAGAGAAAGAGAGAACAGAGAGACAGAGTACCTGAGAGAGAGCGAACCAGAGAGAGATGAGAGAGAATAGAGAAAAATGAGGAAAATAAATAGATCATATCTATTTAAGTTGGGGAATGGGATGCACTTTCAAAGTGCGCCTATTGATGAAATAAACATTTGTAATGCGCACAGTTTGAAACCGCACCCCTTAAAAGAAATTTTAACTCCAGCGCCAGCGTTGAGTTGGCGTTGACGTGGTGCCTACATGACAGAAAGTGGCCAGTTTTTTAATACGTTTTGAAAGTGGTTTGTTTTATATAATATTATTTTAATATGGTTTATTATAAAAAAAAATTGTCCAACTATAAATTAGTGATTTTTGTAGGATCTTTTGGTAGGAATTTTAAAGGTCCGTGTCTCGATATAAAAATTATCGACATTCATACCTTCTCTTTTTTTGCAGAATCGAAAAATCCTAGGAATAGAAAACCATTCGTATGATATGATTTTATTAAAAAAAACATAATAGCTTATACCTCTACGAGTAAGAACCGCGCCATGCACTTAAAAGAGATTAACTCTTCCAAGATGGCATGGAGGAGCTTGTTGGATCAACCTATGGCCGACGAGCAAGTGGTATTAACAAACATTTCTGTTCGTGCCTTGATCGTGTTGACGATACTACATGACTCGAAGTTTGAGCATATCGATGTTAAGACGACATCCTTGAATTGAACCTTAAAAGGAACTCGATATACGAAACTTAAGATTATGCGGTTCCTTGATTTTTTTAAATAAAAAATATGATTATCACATGTTTGGTTGCTGCAAAGGGCATTTCATAGGTTAAATATCATACAGTATTATTGCCGGGAAGTATACAGAAAAATTCAATATATATTCACAATCAGGCAATGAAGTGGATTATTAAGTGTGTTATATTTATATTATATGGCCTTTTGTTAGGTTTGGAGTTGTTTGGCAATGTGCACTTTGTACTTAATGCTTGATGCATAATGTAATTAAACGAACACAGGGGGGTTTTCCCTAAGTGCATGCTCTAAAGGAAAACAACATATTGATAATACCGTCCATATATTTTGCTATAATTGTATTTATTAGATAACGAGTGAAGGCATGTTGCTTTTACGCGCATAATGTGGAACGTGCTCATGTCAAGGATGTATCCATCTTGCAGGGGGATATAATAAGAGAAGCCATTGAAGATGCAGGATTCCAAGCTGCATCAATAAAGAAAGAAAAAACAGGAAAGTCAACTCTTATATGCAGAATTCGCATCATAGGAATGACTTGCACTTCGTGTTCAAATACTATAGAATCAGCTTTGCAAGGCATCCATGGAGTACAAAGAGCTTCAGTAGCTTTGGCAACAGAAGAAGCAGAAATTCAGTATAATCCTAAGCTTGTAGGTTCCGCTCAACTCATGGATGCAGTTGAAAATACTGGTTTCGAAGCTGTACTTATTAGCACAGGGGAAGACATTAGTATAATACATCTCAAGCTTGACGGAGTTCAAAATGAAAAATCCATCCAGATGATTAAAACTTCTCTTCTTGCACTACCTGGAGTAGATGCCGTAAAAATCGATCCCATACTTCAAAAGTTTTCGATATCCTACGCGTCGGACCAAGCGGGTCCTCGAAACTTCATTGATGTTATTGAGTCGACAAAACATGGGCATTTTCGAGCTTCAATATACCCTGAAGGAGGAGGGAAAGAAATCGACAGACACAGAGAAATCATGCAGTATCATCGATTGTTTCTTTGGAGTTTGATTTTTACAATCCCTGTGTTTCTCTCATCGATGGTGTTAATGTATATACCAAGAATCCACCATCTACTAGAAACTAAAATAGTGAATACTTTGACGGTTGGAGTGATTTTGAGGTTTATATTGTCAACTCCTGTCCAATTTGTAATTGGAAGAAGATTTTACATTGGTTCTTATAAAGCTTTGAAGCATGGAGCTGCTAATATGGATGTGCTGATTGCTCTAGGAACCAATGCAGCATATTTTTATTCAGTTTATTCAATGTTCAAAGCAGCAATATCTGAAAATTTTGTGGGCACTGACTTTTTCGAGACTAGTTCGATGCTCATCACCTTTATTCTGCTTGGAAAGTATCTTGAGGTCTTAGCTAAGGGGAAGACATCTGAAGCCATTGTCAAGCTTCTGGATTTGGCACCGGAAACTGCAATTTTGTTAACGTATGATGAAGATGAGAATGTAGTGAGTGAAAGAGAGATCGATAGTCGATTGATACAAAAGAATGATGTGATAAAAGTATTGCCCGGTGGAAAAATTGCTTCAGACGGTGATGTTATTTGGGGTCAGAGCCATGTCAATGAGAGCATGATCACTGGAGAATCACGGCCTATTGCAAAGAAAATGGGAGATAGGGTCATAGGCGGGACTGTCAACGAGAATGGCGTGTTGCATGTGAAGGCAACACATATAGGATCTGAGAGCGCTCTATCGCAGATTGTTCGCCTTGTGGAATCGGCACAATTGGCCAAAGCTCCAGTACAGAAGTTCGCTGATAGGATCTCAAAGTATTTTGTGCCTATAGTAAGCGAGCCTGCGTTTTCCTTCTATTACATTGAAATAAGTTAGTTTTTTTTTGTTTATATTGCAAATGACATGAAATATATCTCTTCGCATACGAGTTCAGTTTTTAATTACTAACTATGCAAATTTAGTCATTATCAGCCAACAAAAACTTTATTCAGAAGAACATTCCGAAGCAATGAAACTAGGGTTTATGTTTATGCATCATTATATATGCAGCAATTTCCTGTTGTATTCTGATACCCCGCATTTGTATATCTCAGTAGCAGAGCAGACGAGAGATATTGTTTATCTAATTACACGTTGCATAATATGCATTGGTTGTTGCAGGTGGTTGTTCTTGCATTCTGCACTTGGCTAGTATGGTATTTAGTGGGTAAATTCAATTGTTACCCAAAAGAATGGATACCGCCATCGATGGATAGCTTTCAGCTTGCTCTTCAATTTGGAATTTCAGTAATGGTCATTGCTTGTCCATGTGCACTTGGCCTTGCGACTCCTACTGCTGTTATGGTCGGTACAGGGGTTGGTGCATCTCAAGGTGTTCTTATTAAAGGAGGTCAGGCACTGGAGAGTGCTCACAAGGTATGCATAAATGAGTTTACATGATTTTTCCACTCTTTCATGTGGGGTAAGACCCTTGCGTTTTCGTATTTTTTAAATAAAGATTCTGACGCAACCGAATAAAATTTTACATTCCAAGTTTGGCATATTCCTCATTCAACGTAGCAAGTAGTAGATTTATATTGTTATATTTTCATTATAAATTCCTTTTCCATTTCAAAGGTTCAAAAAGAATCAGGCAGTTGAATTTTTTTATTATAAATATATACTGAGATCAGCTGATGGTATTGATTAAATTCATCAGAAGGACTAATTCAGTTTAATGTCTATGAAATACTTAAAATAGCAGGTAATGGAGTTTTCAATGCCTTCAAACCTTTCAAATTATCAATATCATTAATCCTGAATTTGATATGTCTGATTCATCTGCTCTATTCTTGTATTAACATGATATTGTGCATCATGGTTCATAGGCAGAGAGAAAATCGGAAGATCCGCAGAAATTTTCATATATAGGTTTTTGGGTGTTTATCAAAGCTTGTATGATATTGATTGTAGGTGAACTGTATTGTATTCGACAAGACTGGCTCGCTTACAGTTGGGAAGCCTGTTGTTGTTAGCACACGTCTTCTTAAAAACATGCCCTTAAGAGAGTTCTATGATTATGTCGCCGCAGCAGAGGTAGGCCATCTTTTCTCAGCTTGCAAGAATAAAATGATACCTCCACTTTTCTTTTTCGTTGACCTTTTCAAGAATTAAGGCGCCAAAAATCAGAGTGTATAAAGTGGTGCTTATTGTTGCATTGTAAAATACTTACTGCAAAGATTTGGGAGAAAAGAGAGATTTATATATGTGCCTTCCATGAGTGTTGTTGGTTTAGATGTCTGCAATAACTTAAATAACTCGAATACACTGCCCTCTTACTGTTTTAGTCATCACTTCACACTGAAAGCATGTATTTCTTCAGAAAATCTCCTATTTGGTCCAGTAGGATAGTTCCCCGAGAAATTCAGTTTAGATGTAGGATAGCTCCCTCTAATTATATACACCCTGCAATCTATATTTCAAGTTTCTTATTTAAGAGCCATTATCATCATATACATCTAGGAAGATCCGGAAGAAGCTTGTATAGTTTGGAACGGATTTTGATTGGAAAAAAAAGAACCCACATAATTTTATTTTTTATTCGAGTATTGGACTTAATATTTATTTAATTAATTTACTAGATATTGTTGAAAATTGATGCAAATTAAAGTTTAGGGTTAGGTGCCACCTTTTGACACGCATGACATTATTAGGTGGTAATAATGTTAGGTGATGACTTTGTTAGGTGCTACTTTGATATGCATGATATTGTTAGGTGGTGACAATGATAGGTGGTGATTTTGTTAGGTGCTACTTTTGACATGCATGACATTGTTAGGTGGTGACAATGAAAGATGGTGACTTTGTTAGATAGTGACATTGTCCTAAGAGCTATAAAAGCACATCTTATGAGTGAGACATTTTTGTATCCATCACAAGCATCATCATAAGAGGCAAAGGCCAAGAGAGATTTGTATAGAGAGATTTGAGAGAAATCTCCTAGGCTTGTTCTTATTTGCAAACTTGATTCAAGTATAGCAGAGGTTTGCAGATTCCGCTCTGCCGGGAACTAGCCATACGGTGGGTGAACCTCATTAACAAATCTATCTTGTTTGTGATTGATTACTTTCTTATTCCTGCATTTTTTAATTTATATTGTCTTTCGTCGTTTAATTGCGTGATTGTATTTTTGCGTGATTTGGGTTTTGTCGTGAGCACTGTTCCGTGGATCGACTCTCCCTCCCAATAACTGGTATCAGAGCAAGGTTAAGAGAACCCAGGGTTTTTCGATTCTATAATCTAGGTAACGGTGGGTAACGACGCTTGTGTCCTCTTCCACACTTTCTTAGATTGTAGTTTTGAAGGCGTTGGTTCAGATCTAGGAGAAAGCCGGGTTTGCTGCGATACAGACGAAAGATGACAGAGGATAAGATAAGAATAGAGAAATTCAATGGTCACAATTTTGGTTGGTGGCGCATGCAGTTAGAAGACTGTCTATACCAAAAGGATCTATATCTTCCGTTGCTAGGAGAAAAGCCCGAGAAGATGACCGATGAGGAGTGGAACCTTTTGGATAGGAAAGCCTTGGCGACGATCAGATTGTCGTTGACTCCGCAGGTGGCCTTTAATATCTCAAAGGAGAAAACAACTAAGGCGCTAATGACGACGTTAGCGAAGTTGTATGAGAAGCCATCGACATCAAATAAAATATTTTTGATGAAGAAACTTTTCAACATGAAAATGGTAGAGAATGGTTCGGTGATAGAGCACCTGAACGAGTTCAACAGCGTGACAAGCCAACTTGAGTCCGTTTCAATCATATTTGAAGACGAGATTCGAGCCATACTGTTCCTATGTTCGTTGCCAGAGAGTTGGGAGAACCTAGTGATGGCGGTTAGCAACTATATCTCGGGGATTCTCACGTTTAATGATGCGGTAAGCTGCATATTAAACGATGAGATGCGAAGAAAGTCCGTGAGTGGGAGTTCTGGAACTTCTGCACTTTCGGTGGAGAATCGAACAATGGAAAGGGGAAAGTGGAAAAAGGGCAAGTCTAAAAGCCAGGGTAAATCTCAAGGAAAAATCCAGGGTGCCTGTTGGAATTGCGGAAAGAAGGGCCACAGAAGAAGTGAATGCAGGCTTCCGAAGAAAGGCTCAGATGAAAAGACGGATGAAAAGGATGCGAATGTAGTGTCTATACAAGAACAAGGAGAACAAGGTCTTTGTCTATTGGCGAGCGAGAACACAAAGGCGGATACTTGGTTCCTAGATACAGGGGTTTCTTTTCATTGCACTTCAGGCAGACGTCACTTTAACGAGTATGTTCAGGGCGATCTTGGACATGTGACGGTGGGGAACGGTCAATCATGTAAGATCGTTGGAAAGGGGACGATCATCTTACAACCGTCAGGAGGTGGTCAAATCAAATTGAAGAATGCTCGTCACATTCCGGATTTGAAGAAAAGCTTGATTTCCACAAGTCAGCTAGACAACGAAGGGTTTACTACAACGTTTGGGAATTCTTAATGGAAGATTTCCAAAGGGTCGTTGGTGCTCGCAAGGGATAAGCTGAGCGGTTCATTGTACTCATTCAATGGGAGCATCGAAGGCTCGGTTGCATTGACGGCAAGTTCGGAGAAAGATTCGGAGACTTCGTTGTGGCATAAAAGATTGGGACACCTCAGCGAGAAGAACATGAAAATTTTTCAAGCTAAGGGGGTTCTTTCGGGGCTGAAAAAGGTGGAGTTGAGGTTTTGCGAGAGCTGCGTTTGTGGGAAGCAAAACGCGCTCAGTTTTCAAATTGGAGGCATAGCGAAAAATCAAGAAACTGGAGATGGTGCATACCGACGTATGGGGTCTGGCCTCGGTAGAGTCTTATGGAGGAAATCGGTACTTCATGACGTTCATCGATGATACAAGTCGAAAGACATGGGTATACGTGATGAAGAAAAAGTACGATGTGTTTGGTATCTTCAAACATTGGATTGCGCAGGTGGAGAACCAAACGGGGATGAAAGTCAAATGCCTAAACTCCGATAATGGCGAGGAATACTGCACCCAAGAGTTCGAGGAGTTTTGCTCGCAAAAATGTATTCGTTGGTTGAAGACGGTAGTTGGGACGCCACAGCAAAATGGTATCGCTGAAAGGATGAACAGAACGATCTTAGAGCGAGTGCGAAGCATGACCTTGGATGCGAATCTGCCAAAATTCTTATGGGCAGCAGCGGTCGATGTTGCTGTATATCTGATCAACAGAAACCCGACGAGTGCGCTTGATGAAGGCATTCCAGAAGAAATTTGGTCGGGTAAACCGGTCAACTATTCACACCTTAAAGTATTTGGCTGTATCGCGTATTGTTTGATTGATAAGGCAGAAAGGAGTAAGCTTGACTCCAAATCTAAGAAGTGTGCTTTCATCGGGTATGGTGGAGACGAGTTCGGATATCGGCTGTGGGATTACACAAGTAAGAAATTAATACGAAGCCGGAACGTTGTCTTTGATGAGCAGCACTTATATAGAGAAGAAAAGCAAGCCAAAGATGGTGTTGTATCTGAGTTCGTAGAGTCAGACGAAACTCAAGAGAACAAACAGGTGTCCACAAATGGGATCAAAACATGGAGGAAGCTGCAGTGCAGGATCATGTTCAAGAACATGATGGCCACCATGTTCAGCAACCAGATGTGCCAGTTTTGAGAAGATCCATGAGAGAAAGGAGACTACCTGAAAGACTTGTGACCGACTTCATTTTGTATACGGATTTGGGAGAGCCTGAATCCCTTGAAGAGGCGACGCAAGACGGTGCTAGTAAACAGTGGGAGCGAGCTATGGACGAGGAGATGCATTCTTTGAAGAAGAACCGCACATGTGACCTAGTGAAGCTACCCATGGGTCGAAAAGTGTTGCTGAATAGATGGGTGTACAGTATAAAAGATGAGGCCGATGGTGTGAAGCAGTACAAGGCTCGCTTGATAGTCAAGGGATATGCGCAAAAACAAGGAATTGACTATCAAGAGATATTTTCCCCTGTGGTGAAAATGACATCAATTCGGGTGATCCTTAGTATTGTGGCGGTGGAGGATTTGCACTTGGAGCAGCTTGATGTGAAGACTGCGTTCCTTCATGGAGATTTGGTGGAGGAGATCTATATGATGCAGCCACCGGGATATGAGGTGAAGGGAAAAGAAACTATGGTGTCTAGACTGCGAAAGAGCTTGTACGGTCTTAAGCAAGCTTCAAGACAGTGGTATCTCAAATTCGATCAGTTCATGTTAGAGACGGGATTTGTGCGTGGTGAGTCAGATCACTGTGTCTATATTCAGATTTTTGAGGATGGAGACTATATCATTCTATCACTCTATGTATATGATATGTTGGTAGCGGGTCCGAACTTTGAGAAAATTCAAAGTCTAAAGAAGATGATGGCTGAAAAGTTTTCCATGAAAAATTTAGGAGCGGCCAAACAAATTTTGGGCATGAAGATCGTTCAAGATAGGAAGCAGCGGAAGTTGTGGTTATCGCAAAGCGACTATATCGAGAAGGTTTTGAAGCGGTTCAACATGGACAAGTCAAAACCGGCGAGTACGCCTTTAGCAAAACATTTCAAACTCATGAAGGAGTTTTGCCCGACAACTCAACAACAGAAAGACGAGATGGTAAGAGTGCCTTATGCTTCTGCGGTGGGGAGTTTAATGTATGCAATGGTGAGTACGAGACCAGATATTGCATATGCAGTGGGAGTTGTGAGCCGGTATATGCAAAACCTGGGGAAGGAGCATTGGAATACGGTGAAGTGGACTTTGAGGTATCTTAGGGGTACGTCTAGTCACTGCTTATGTTTCGGGGGTGACTCTCTAAAGGTGCAAGGTTACGTTGATGCGGACAACTCGGATGATCGAGATAGTGGGAAGAGCACAACGGGATACGTATTTACAGTTGGGGGAACGGCGGTGGGTTGGGTATCTCAACTGCAAAAAATGGTAGTATTGTCAACTACGGAGGCTGAGTACGTGGCGATCACGGAAGCCAGCAAAGAGATGATATGGTTACAAGGGTTACTCGAAGAGTCGAGTAAGAAGCAAGACTTCAATACCTTGTGGAGTGACAGCCAAAGCGCAATACATTTGGCGAAGAATGCAGCATATCATTCTCGGACGAAGAATATCAAGGTGCGGTATCACTTCATACGCATGGCGTTAGAAGATGATGAGTTGACACTGCAGAAAATCACGGGAGAAAAAAATCCGGCTGATATGTTCACCAAAATTGTAGACAGAGATAAGCCGAATCTCTGTTGCAGAACGGTGAATCTCTCCATGAAAATTTGATGAGGAGAGAGCAGTAGCGGAATCGTGTGAAGTTTACTAGTGTTGAGAATCAAGCCAAAAAAAAATACTCTAAGTGGGACAATGTCGAGATTGTGATGAATTTGCATCAAGATGGAGTTTGTTGAAAATTGATGCAAATTAAAATCTAGGGTTAGGTACCACCTTTTGACATGCATGACATTATTAGGTGGTAATAATGTTAGGTGATGGCTTTGTTAGGTGCTATTTTGACATGCATGATATTGTTAGGTGGTGACAATGATAGGTGGTGACTTTGTTAGGTGTTACTTTTGACATGCATGACATTGTTAGGTGGTGACAATGAAATGTGGTGATTTTGTTAGATAGTGACATTGTCCTAGATGGTATAAAAGCACATCTTATGAGTGGGGCATTTTTGTATCCATCACAAGCATCATCACAAGAGGTAAAAGCCAAGAGAGATTTGTATAGAGAGATTTGAGAGAAATCTTCTAGGGTTGTTCTTGTTTGCAAACTTGATTCAAGTATAACAGACGTTTGCAAATTCCGCTCTGCCGGGGACTAGCCATATGGTGGGTGAACCTCGTTAACAAATCTATCTTGTTTGTGATTGATTACTTTCTTATTCCTGCATTTTTTAATTTATATCGTCTTTCGTCGTTTAATTGCGTGATTGTATTTTTGCGTGATTTGGGTTTTGTCGCGAGCACTGTTCCGTGGATCGACTCTCCCTCCCAACAGATATTGTATTACTCGTTTTCTTTTCTTAAGAAAATGAATTGTTATAGATATTGAAATTCGAATTTTTTTTAATTACATGGTAGTCTTTGATCGTCTTTGATTGTCTTTTATCTTGTAAATGATATCGACATCTCAAAATGCTGCATCCTTACCAGGTAAACAGTGAGCACCCCCTTGCAAAGGCCATAGTAGACTATGCCGTAAAGCTCAGAGAACATAAAGAAGATAAATATTTGCTGCCTGAAGCGCATGACTTTGTTTCTATCACTGGCCATGGTGTCAAGGCCACGGTTGCTAACACCGAACTAATTATAGGGAACAAAAGCTTGATGATAGATTCTGGAATTAATGTTCCAGAAAAGGCATCTCAGTTCCTGAAGGAAGCCGAGGACACGGCACAAACTGGAATAATTGTATCTATGAATCATGAGGTTGTTGGTGTTATGGCTGTATCTGATCCCCTTAAGCGTGAAGCTTCAGAAGTGATATCAATTCTCAAGTCCATGAAAGTGAAGAGCATTATGGTAACAGGGGATAACTGGGGTACTGCAAAAGCTATAGCCGAGGAGGCTGGGATTGATAGTGTCGTTGCTGAAGCCAAACCTGATCAGAAAGTAGTGAAAGTAAAAGAACTACAGGTATTTAAAATTAATTTATGTTGCATCTACTCACTATATTTTTTATATTTGAACCATAGAGGGATAGACATAGGCTCCATTTGGTAGAAAATATTTTCCCTCATGCCAAACCTGTATGCTTTGCAGCCTTAATTTCCTAAACTTATATATTTGCATATATTCCCCTTCGAATAGTCTTCGGTCACTTGATGCCTGCCTCCGATGAAGCTGCTGGTTTAAAGTATGAGAAGAGCTCTACTATTTCACCTTTTTTTATAAAAAAAAATCTCTTATAGTTCCAGATACCCTTGAAATCCTACATTATTTTATTGCGCGCTCGAGCAAATCCGCAGTGCTAAAAACGCCGGTGGTCTCCCAAGTCCCAAATATGCATTCTTAAGGTTCACCTTGCATCGAGAACTAGGAAGATATATACATCATATGAAGGTGGTAAAAAGCAGGACTTTGGACGAAAATTGAGAAAACATATGTTTAAAGAGCTCTTTTTTATTCTACGTTGTGGTTTAATGACAAAAATTTTGATCTTAGTTAAAAGATTAAAATTCACACCTTGATATCCACCTTTTATTTAACTTTAAAAAATCAGATTATTTTAAATTTTTAAAAAAAAATCTGATTTTGTACACCTTCAAGAATTCAAACCATATGGCGTAACCCAAAATCAACATATACGATGTATTCTTAGTATTATTTTGTTTACAGATTTGCTTTTTATTAATAACAATCAACCTTTCTCAGATGTCTGGGTTAACTGTGGCAATGGTTGGCGACGGAATAAATGACTCTGCAGCTCTAGTATCTGCCGATGTTGGCATTGCAATAGGTACAGGCACAGACATTGCCATTGAAGCAGCTGACATTGTTCTTATGAGAAGCAACTTAAAGGATGTTATCACCGCCATCGATCTCTCTCGAAAAACTTTTTCACGGATTCGAATGAACTACATTTGGGCACTCAGTTATAACTTGATTGGCTTACCAATCGCTGCAGGTGCATTGTTTCCTTATACGGGAATAAGGTTGCCTCCATGGATGGCCGGTGCTGCGATGGCTTCTTCATCAGTGAGCGTCGTGCTGTGTTCTCTCATGTTGAAGAATTATAAAAGACCTAAGATGTTGGATAGGCTTCAGTTGAAAGAGATTACAATCGATTGAGGGTTTATGAACCAACAAGGAACTAAGAATAGGGATCAGCATTGTGTATTATGAATTAGGCTTAATTTCACTAAACCACCAAAACATGTACATGTTTGACACTAAACTACCACAACTTTGTTACGAACAGAGAAGTTTCACATCAACACTACTCCATCTTTCAGTGAATTATACCCATAATCTACTAAACCAACATAACCGCATGAACGGAATTTGTAAAACGCAGTTCTTCACTAAATTAATAGATGCTTGCATATCAAGTATACTAAGCATACCCATAATCTACTTTCGAGGCTAAATTACGCTAAAAGACCCTTAACTATCGCTGTTCTTCACTAAACACCGTCGCTCCCTTGAAATGCTTCCTTTAAAGGTATTTTAGTGAAAAGAAATACCTTTAAAACAAAGTTTAAAGGAGTTTGCTATGATACTAAAATTTTGTGGTGGCGCAGTGAATATCGCGACAGTGAAGGGAGTAGGTGTAATTTAGCTTCCTTCCTAATTTCCGTATTGCTACTTCCCTTAAAACCAAGGGATCGTGGCTTCAAATCCTTTTAGAAATAATAGATGCTTGCATATCAAGTATACTAAGTAAGGAATAGTGCATCCCACAACTAGTAATATTTTGCTTGTTAATGGGCAGGGGCATTTCTTTATATTGTCACTCTCTCCATAATTAGAAAAATCACAATTGGATGATGATTAAGATCATTTTGCACAAATTCTGGCCGACAAAGATGTTTGTGGAGATCAATCGACATTGCATTAAATCATGACACACAAATAATTGTTTGAAAATTATGGCACAGGTCTCTGATTTGTTGTTGATGGGGCCTAACAGGGCTAAAGAGTATAACGATAAACATTGTTCTTTTCTATAATATTTCAAAAAATATTCCGCCATTGTTAGCGCTTGTGTGTTTGTTTTATGTATGCATTTTTTCATGAAAATCTTTCGCGCGCGGTCTAAGAGAGGTGTAGGCGAGACACTCTGAAGATCATCAAAATTAGAATCCAATGCCCATTTTGAGGATTTGTATCATGAAGTTAGGAGATAAATCTCCACTAATTTGTGAAGCTGTCATTGCCTAGCTGGTGCAATTAGTGAATACTACACTCGCTTTTCCCAATTAATGGATGGTTGAGGGGTTGGGTATGAGTCATCTTCATCTTCAGTATGGTCTCCATTGAAAGAAACTTCACTGAAAAATGTGTAGAATTTTGGTTGTTGGGATTTGTGTCTCAGTTTGGTTTTCATTTTATGATGAGCTCCATAAGTATTCATGTAATACCCACAAAATATACGTACATTAGAGTAATCCCTTTACTAAGCCTTCTTGCCACAATTCTCATATGGGGGAAAAAAAATAATAACAGCAGGAGATGAGATCAAGGCCACGCCCATTTTCTCTCACGTGCAACGCACGCGGAACTTGAAGCCCAAGTAATCATGGCTCCAGATTGAGTGAAAGCCCATACCGTTTTTGTACAAGTAACAAGCCCACTTGTACAACCCAACCCAATTTGAGAGCATCCCTCCTTTGCCCTTTATAAATCTCTTCCCTTTCTCATTCTCTCTCACAAACAAAAGAAATGGCGAACGCAAATTTGCTTCTGTCATGCATCAAAAGCGAGGGCTTTTGCTACCCTCGATGCCTCTCATCGAAACCTCGATACCCCTCGATGCCCAAATGCCCCAAAAGGGAAGCGAAAATCGGCGTCGACAACGACGGCGATCTCGAGGCTTCGAGAGCGAACGAGGAGGAGGAGAAAAAGGTGGCCCTCTTCTCTGTGATCGGAATGACTTGTGCTGCCTGCTCTGGATCGGTGGAAAAGGCGATCAAGAGGCTACCGGGGATCCATGATGCGGCTGTTGACGTCCTCAATGATAGGGCCCAAGTGATTTTCTACTCTGCATTCGTTTCTGTAAGTTTTTATCTGTAAATTTGCTTTTTTATGATTTCGTATTGGTTTTCGGTTGTTTGAGATTAATGGGGTTTTGGCGTTTTTTTTCTGTTGTAATTTGATTTTAGCTGTTTTTTTTAAAAAATTTTTTTTTGGCTGGTTTCTGAATTTAGGGTTTTGTTGTTTCTGGGATTTGATTAATTTTAGGTAATAGCGGGGGTTTGGTTATCATTGGGTGAAATTTGTAGATGTAATTTTGATAAAGTAGTTGAGGGTTTCGAGTAAAATTGGTGGCTTTTTATTCTAAACGTTGGTAGGAATGGATTTCCTATTTTTTCTTTTATTGATAGTGAAATTAGGTAGTTGTTTGAATTGACCTTTTGGACTAGAATGGGGAAACATACTTCCTATGCTTTGGATACCTGAAATTTGCTGCTTAATTAAATTTAGGTAGTTTTTTTTATATTATATTTAATACTTAACTAAATTTATTGAGTTAAAGAGATATATATTATGGTATATTCTACCAACTCATAAGGCTGCAAAAAAAAAATATCATTTTGTTTTCCAAACTCCAAATTCAGCATGTTGGGTCCCCCCCCCCTCCTTTCTTTTTGGTTTTTTTATCCTCCAAAGTTGCTTTCATTGTTGTCAAGTTTGTTAGGGCATCAAATTTTAAAACCTAACTATTTTGATGTTCTTGTAGCATTGACACTCAAGACGGTCATGGTGAACGTATGGTACTCAGTGTTAAACAATGGAAAAGTAATCACTTGAGCTGTATTGAAATTTATGATATTAATAAAAGGAGAAAAGAATGGAAAACATAGTCTTTATGTTTCGTGGGTTGTTGTTTACGTAATATGGTGGTTGACATAAAATTTATAGAAGGAAATAAATCTAGTAGATTCACCAAATATGCTAGATAAAAAATATTTATTATATATGTCTAGGTACATTTTTACACCACCCCTACCCTCAAGACTTGAGGTGAGTCAAAGGAGTTTTTATGACAAATACTCTAGTTTCCCTTAGTAAGGAGATCGACATGTTTTGAGTTTGAGGGAATATAGGTTAGATATTTCCTTCTTCTACATGATTGTACCGAGTGAAAAAATGTTCATACCAATGTGTTTGTAAGCTTGTACATTTGTGCTTTGTTGGATTAGACTGACTTGGATGACACTCGCATTATCATTGTACAAAGGGGTGAAGTCGTAATTGAGTTGGGCCTCTATTCATATAGAATAGAGAGGAAAGAATGGAGTGTATTGATGTTTATTCGAATATGACTATCAGGCTATGTCTACAAACGATGCCAGCGAATAAACCTAAAGCATCCTCTAATATGTCTAGATACATCATGACAATATACTACAAATGTGCTAGTTAGTAAATATATCCTAACAATATGTCTAGATACATCATAACAATATTAATATAGCAAGTGAACCATATAAGGCTATAAAATATATTATTATGTTTACAACAATCCCGACTTGGTAGGTCTTAAGTGATGCCAACATATTAAATTGACCGATTTTTATACTATTGTGGTCAATATGGCACAGAGTTGGATACTATATGATACAACACGATATGAAACGATATGGATTTGCAGGCTCGCAAATTTTCAAAATCCTAAGATACATGATTCGTATTTATATCGAATTTATTAATTAAATAAATATAAATATATTAATATATGCACATAAATATATAGATAACAAAAATACGAACAACTCTAATTTCAAGCTACTCATATTTATTTTTGTGGAAAGAGAATCCTAATTTCATCAAGTGAAATTCGCAAGACTCATACGGATATATCCAAATATACTAGAAATGTGCTAGTTAGTAAATATGTCATAACAATTTGTCTTGATATATGATAACAATATTAATATAGAAGTAAACCCTGTAAGGTTATAAAATATATTGTTTTGTTTATAACAATCCGAACCTGGTACGTCTTAACTGATGAAAACATATTAAATTGACTGATTTTATACTATTATGGTCTACATAGCACGGAATTGGATACAAATACAGGATACAGGATACAATGCGATACAATGCGATACGATACGATTCGGATTTGCTGGCTCGCAATATTCCAAAATTCGAAGATACATGATTCGTATTTATAGCGAATTTATTAATTAATTAAATATAAATATTTTAATTTATACACATAAATATATAGATTACAAAAATACTATCGAATAACTCTAAGCCAATCATACTTATTTTTGTGGAAAGAGAAGCCTTAATTTTATCTAATGAAATTCACGAGACTCAACAAGCGAATAAACCTAAACATATTAGAAATGTGCTAGTTAATGAATATATCCTAACAATATGTCTAGATTCATCATAATAATATTTACATAGCAAGTAAACCTTGTAAGGTTATAAAATTAATTGTTTTATTTACAGCAATCCGGACCTGAGAGATCTTAAGTGATGACAATATATTAAATTGACTAATTTTATATTATTATGGTCTATGTAGCATGGAATTGAATACAGATACAAATTACAGGTTATAATATGATACAATACGATTCAGATTTGCAAGCTCGCAATTTTCCGAAATCCTAAGACACGATTCATATTTATATCGAATTTTTTAATTAATTACATATAAATATATATTAATATATACACATAAATATATAGATAACAAAAATACCATCGAACAACTCTAAGCTAATCATACTAATTTTTGTGAAGAGACCCTGATTTTATCAAGTGAAATCCACAAGAGGCTGGGATTAGAGGCATCTTGAGGAGAGAAGGCGGCTATGGCTAAGGCTTTGCAAGGAGAAAGTAGAGGCGGCGGCTTTGATGAGGCGTCGTGAGGAAAGAAGGCAGTGGTAGTGATCATTTAGAGAGAACATTTCTTTTTTTTAATCATAGGGTTTTTGTTAGGATCATGAATTTAGGTATATTAACAAAGGATATGGGTTGACCAGATAATTTTAAACTTCAAAACCCAAACCAAACCACATCTAAAATCCAAATTAAATGTTCAAACCCGAAAGGTGAATCCGATTCGTGATTCGGGTCATATCATGAAGTAACCAGATTAATTTTTGATATATATAATTACGAATACTTGTACAATTCCGATATCGGAGCGAATCCACTCCGATTTGTGAACCTGAGTCGATTTTCCTTAGGGGTTTTCACGAATCAGATTTTCATAGATTATGGTGGAAGTAGGCTTTATGGCAGTTGGAAATGGCTAAAAGGGGCTTGCAAGGACACTGCAGGCCTATTACCGCCAATGCCCAGACTGCAGGCCCCGTGGGGCCTAGGGGACTATGTGTAAAAAAACCTATGGCCCCATGGGCCCTGCAGTCTGGACACTGCGATTATTGGCATGCAGTGTCATTGCAGGCCCCGTTTCCTTGTTGGAAATAGTCTATGCCGTTTGGTAACTGTATGAGGAATATATCATGATGCAAATAATAAATGGCAAAATGAAAATTTTAAGGTGACATTTCAACAAGAGCAGCAACTGTCTTGGTTTCCTTTAATCTCGCATAGGTTGTTATAAAGCTAGTTCTCCCCTTATTATCAAAAGAAATGAAATCAAGGTGTCTCGATTTACTGAGTTTTAGGTTGCAATATTGTAAATTTCTGGTAATTTTGAAATTATCATTTTGACCTATGACCATTTTGTACAAGATGCATGCTTTTTCTTGTAATAGGAAGACATTTATATTTATAGCACCCTTATGAATGAAACTTGTGATTTCTTCACTATCTGGTCCCCTTTTACACCAAAATCCTCATGGCTTATATGTGATGTCATATCATATTTCTGTATTTTATTCTTCTATTTTATTCTTATAAAACAAAGTGACACATTAGAGTTATTTTTATGATCAAATGAAAAGTTGCTGGATGCATGTAATTTGGAATGTTTCAAACTGAGTACAATAGTTTTAGGAATTCTGGATTCTCTAGTTCATGATGTTTGATAGTTGAGATATCCTCTTACTGAATAAGTTATGTAATTAAAAGACGTAACCTTCTGTATGGGCTTTGTAGTTCAATTACTTTTGATGAGCACAAACTTGTAAACGTCAGATTTGAACTTAAAAACTCTTTGACCTTTATTATAAATCAGTGGAAAGTAAAAGAAACATTGAGCAAGCAAGGCTAACTGGGTCATGAACACATCATGACGTCCTGCTTAGTCACTTCATTTTGCTTATTGTATTATTCTAGTTAACAGAGGTTGACTTTCAGAGATAGATGACACTTCAATCATAAATTGCACTTCAAATTTAAATCCTTCTGGTATATTGGATAGTTCAGGTTGACATCAGGAGAAAACTAATCTTTATTATTTAAAACTGCATGATTTTTAACACGCTCAATTTTCAACTCTTGGAAGCATTTCACTGACCTTAGCATTGACAAATAGAATCTGTTTAATTTAACACAATATATTTAACTTTTGCTCTATTTAGATAAAAGTAATACTACTGATGTCTGAAGCAGTCTTTCAAAATATATGTATTTGGTAAAGCTGAAAGACCAACACAACATGATTATAATAGTTTACTAAAGTGAGATTGTCACCATGACAAGATAGCCCCTGTCTGATTAGCGCAAGTTGCTTGTCTACATGTCTTGCATAGTGAGTTTATAGCAGCATCAGCACAGTAAGTGAAATTTGCTGGTGTCCTGGATTTTATTCAGGGTGATAAAGTGTCCTCATAATGGATAAATAAAACTTTCATAGGAGCTTCAGCAATAACGGTCGTATTTAGCCCCGTCGTGAGCAGAGGCCAAAAACTTTGGTGAAAGGCTTCGTGATGTAAGATTGTTTTAGGAATTCTGGATTCTCTAGTTCATGATGTTTGATAGTTGAGATATCCTCTTACTGAATAAGTTATGTAATTAAAAGACGTAACCTTCTGTATAGGCTTTGTAGTTCAATTACTTTTGATGAGCACAAACTTGTAAACGTCAGATTTGAACTTAAAAACTCTTTGACCTTTATTATAAATCAGTGGAAAGTAAAAGAAACATTGAGCAAGCAAGGCTAACTGGGTCATGAACACATCATGACGTCCTGCTTAGTCACTTCATTTTGCTTATTGTATTATTCTAGTTAACAGAGGTTGACTTTCAGAGATAGATGACACTTCAATCATAAATTGCACTTCAAATTTAAATCCTTCTGGTATATTGGATAGTTCAGGTTGACATCAGGAGAAAACTAATCTTTATTATTTAAAACTGCATGATTTTTAACACGCTCAATTTTCAACTCTTGGAAGCATTTCACTGACCTTAGCATTGACAAATAGAATCTGTTTAATTTAACACAATATATTTAACTTTTGCTCTATTTAGATAAAAGTAATACTACTGATGTCTGAAGCAGTCTTTCAAAATATATGTATTTGGTAAAGCTGAAAGACCAACACAACATGATTATAATAGTTTACTAAAGTGGGATTGTCACCATGACAAGATAGCCCCTGTCTGATTAGCGCAAGTTGCTTGTCTACATGTCTTGCATAGCCAGCATCAGCACAGTAAGTGAAATTTGCTGGTGTCCTGGATTTTATTCAGGGTGATAAAGTGTCCTCATAATGGATAAATAAAACTTTCATAGGAGCTTCAGCAAGAACGGTTTGGCATTTAATTTCGCTTAATGCCTATGGAGATGTTGTTACTGAATTAGCCACCCTTGGTGCATCAGGATGTTAAATTGAGATAACTTACTGTCCTACCAAGTTATATGCTATATCACACCCCTCATTAGGTTTTATCATACACTGGATTAAGCAGCAAAAGCAATAAGGAACCGAAATGTCTCTTGTTGAGAGGCCTGACTAATAGACCTTTTTAACTTTTACTCTTTCAGTTCTATAAGATGTTTATAAAAACTTTTGTTTAAATAGAAGACGTCAAAGACGAGAAAAGTGGAAGCTCAAAATAAATTCCTACTGTGTGATATTTGGTTAGTAGTTAGTGCACGTATATATAAATACGAGGAAACGAACTGGTTGGGATAGTAAAGCTGGGCTTGGTTTTGGCAGTGGAAGATCCCCCCCCTCCTTTCCCTTTTTTTGGGAGTATTTTTTTTATCCCCTACATATTTTTTACCAACAATCTTAATCTAACTTCTGAGTTTTGATCCAGGCTGGGATAAAATAAGAGGGGGTTTTGTTACACAAACTTAGTTGATTATTGAAGAAAAAATAATTAAGAATAAAAGTTGGGGCGTCCCCACTGCAATGCTTTGCATGATGCCATCTGGGTGCAAATTTTAAGTGATCATGCATGCACAAGTTTCACTCTACCTAAATTAGATTATAATTTTCGCTATTTATATTTTCGGTTTCTTTCCACATGGTCAGATGCCATGATTTTGAGCATGTGTTGCAGGTAGATGCAATTAGAGAAACCATTGAAGACGTTGGATTCCAAGCTGCATTGATTGAAGAGGATGTGAAAGAAAGATCAGCTTTAATATGCAGAATTCACATTAAAGGAATGACTTGTACTTCTTGTTCGAGCACTATTGAATCAGCTTTGCAAGGTGTGCATGGTGTATTGAAAGCTACAGTGGCCTTGGCAACTGAAGAAGCAGAAATCCGGTATGATCCAACGCTTGTGAGTGCAAATCAACTGATTGAAAGCATTGAAGATACTGGATTTGAGGCTATACTTATTAGCACAGGTGAAGATAGGAATAGAATACAACTCAAACTCGATGGGATTCGTACCAAACAATCTATGAGGATTATTGAAAGTTCTCTTCAAGCGCTTCCCGGGATAGAAGGTTTAGACTTCGATCCCTTGCTCTATAAAGTTTCAATATCTTACAAGCCAGATCAAACAGGTCCTCGTAATTTTATTGAGATCATTGAGGCAACAGGATCTGGGCGTTATAGGGCATCGATATTTTCCGAAGAAGGAAGAAAGGAACCTCTTAGGCGTGAGGAGATCAAACAATACTATCGATCATTTCTTTGGAGTTTGATTTTCACAATCCCAGTTTTTCTCACGTCAATGGTGTTTATGTATATTCCTGGGATCCACAAAGGGCTAGATACTAAAGTAGTAAATATGCTGACTGTTGGAGAGCTTTTGAGATGGATATTATCTACTCCTGTCCAATTTATAATTGGTAGAAGGTTCTATACTGGTTCATATAAAGCCCTGAGACATGGGTCTGCAAATATGGACGTGCTAATTGCCTTGGGAACCAACACTGCTTATTTTTACTCAGTATATTCTGTACTCAGAGCAGCAACGTCCAAAAATTTTATGGGAACGGATTTTTTTGAGACAAGTTCGATGCTCATCTCCTTTATTCTGCTTGGAAAGTACCTTGAGATATTAGCTAAAGGAAAAACATCTGAGGCTATTGCCAAACTTATGAATTTGGCACCTCAGACCGCAACATTGTTAACATATGATGAAGAAGGAAATGTGGCGAGTGAAAAAGAGATTGATAGCCGACTGATTCAAAAGAATGATGCGATTAAAGTAGTGCCAGGTGGCAAGGTGGCTTCTGATGGTTATGTTATATGGGGCCAGAGCCATGTTAATGAGAGCATGATAACTGGGGAAGCACGACCTGTTGCAAAGAGGAAGGGCGATAGTGTAATTGGGGGGACTGTTAATGAGAATGGTGTGCTGCATGTGAGGGCAACACATGTAGGATCTGAGAGTGCATTATCGCAGATTGTTCGCCTTGTTGAGTCTGCGCAAATGGCCAAAGCTCCTGTGCAGAAGTTTGCTGACCGGATCTCAAAGTACTTTGTTCCTCTAGTAAGTTAATTTGCACATCCTGTTTTCTTATTTGTTTACAGAATGCATGGTATCATTTTGCTCTTCGCATAATTAGTGGATAAAATAATATAATGTAAAAATTGTACCATTATTAATTATTATTATTTGGTAGTATCGTCCTCCTCAAGAGAGGCAGCTACAAGGTCCTTAGTTACCTCATCACCAATAGAATTTGATGTTTGCTAATATATCTCTTTGGTGCATCCCTGTTATTATTTACATCCATGTTAATATTTTTCAAACTGTGTACTCATCTCTCCTGCTATTAGAATAGTTATGATTATAGCAAATTCCTTATATCAACAGAACACTTTATGGAAAATCTATTTATGGTTAACTAGACTTACCATTATGTTTCATAATTATGCTGGTCGTTTAATCTGCTGACCTGCTAAAATTAACACAAGTGCCTATAGACTCTGGAAGAACAACAAGAAGTTACTGGAATATTAGTAGAAAAATACCACTAATATCAGTAACAACTAAATTAAATGCATAAATGTTGGTTAACTAATACATAAATGTTGGTTTGATTGACAGTTTTCTCTTGTATTTACAGGTGATCTTTCTTGCATTCAGCACTTGGCTTATATGGTTTTTAGTTGGTAAATTCAATTGTTACCCAAAATCGTGGATACCGTCTTCAATGGATAGCTTTCAGCTTGCTCTTCAATTTGGAATATCAGTTATGGTCATAGCCTGTCCATGTGCCCTTGGACTTGCAACTCCTACTGCTGTTATGGTGGGTACAGGGGTTGGTGCCTCCCAAGGTGTGCTGATTAAAGGGGGCCAAGCACTTGAGAGTGCACATAAGGTCTGTGAAAGGCGTTTATTGATTTCTTCTTTGGTTAGATTAACTTGATACACTTTGCTCATACTATGAACACAAATATTATAGCTACTCCAGTTGACTGGTTAATTGGTTACTGCAATGCCAGCTGGTCTTGCGTAAAAATTCCAATACCTCAAAAGTTAAGAAGATTGTTTAAACTTTGTACCTTCATTTTTGTTTTTACGAAATGAATAGAGTCTTCTTCTTTTTAATGAGTTCCACACATTTCACTTCAAGTCTCATGTCCCTCCTAGCTCAAATTATTCTGTAACTGTTTTGTTCATGGATTCTTGACTGTCATTTGCATACATCTTTGCCATTAAAATTACTGGTTAGATTAGCAGAACGTAACCTCAGTAAGACCAGAATTAATTCATTAGGTGCCTTTTTACAAGGAGGTAGAGAAAGGAACAGACTGTGCTATTGTAATTGTTTGATTTGATTGAGATATCAGATTCGTTTACTAAAAGCTGTATGTTACTTACTGTAGGTGAACTGCATTGTGTTTGATAAGACAGGCACACTTACCACTGGGAAACCTGTTGTTGTTAGTACAAGGCTCCTAAAGCATATGGTCTTACGTGAATTCTACGACTATGTGGCAGCTGCAGAGGTAGGGTATAATTTTCTTTCTTTTTTCTTTCTCATTGTGCGCTTTATTTTCTTCTATACTTCTCTTATTGATAAATGTAAATGGTGTATGCTTCATTCTTATTAGGTAAACAGCGAACACCCATTGGCCAAGGCCATTGTTGAGTATGCCAAAAAGTTCAAAGAAGACGACGTCGACAATTATATCTTTCCTGAAGCACGAGACTTCATTTCTGTCACTGGTCATGGCGTTAAAGCTACAATAGCAGACAAAGAACTAATCATTGGGAACAAGAGCTTGATGGTGGATTCAGGAATCCATATTCCAGAAGAAGCCTCTGAAATCCTGATGGAAGCTGAGGGAATGGCTCAAACTGGCATAATTGTCTCTATGAATCATGAGGTTGTTGGGATTATAGCTATATCTGATCCACTAAAGCCTGGTGCGCCTGAAGTAATATCAATTCTGAAGTCCATGAAAGTGAAGAGCATCATGGTAACAGGGGATAACTGGGGCACTGCCAGATCCATTGCCAAGGAGGTTGGCATTGATAGCATTGTTGCTGAAGCAAGACCTGAACAGAAAGCAGAGAAAATCAAAGAATTACAGGTAACAATTTTCTGTTGGCATGTTTACATCATCTAAAACGGTCTTTGAACATATTTAATTTTGATAAATTATGTATTTTTATACATAATAATGTGAAGCTTAAAGATTTGCACGGATGATCCTAATTAGGTTTGATTCAGTTCATCTAAATGCCTCTAAGTTTGGTTTAATAATTCAGCATATGAGAAAAAACTAGTTAGGCTGTGAAAAATGGGTGGCTTCTGATCGAGTTTAGAAGCTCTTAATACAATGGGTTTTGGTTTTAAGGCATGTACTTAAATATGATACAGGCGTAGCCCATTTTCAAATCTCATGGGCAAAAGCCCAGATTTGGCTTATAAAAAGGCGTGCTCAACCTGTGAGGGAGTGCTTACCAGAAATTGGAGCTTTGGTGTGTTGGCAGGGACTTTAAGAGAAGAAAGTACTGTTTGCCATATATTTAAATTTAAAGCATGGAAGAAATTCTACCTTCTCAATATCCAATCTTGGAGCTGTTCATTGGCCTCAGTTCACATTGTTGGGCTGCACTCACAAGACATCCAGATTGCACTCCCAAAATATTTACTCTTATAGTGCGAAACATACATAAGGGATTGCAAATTGTCTTTATTTGATTGGGTTTATGTCCATTCTTCTAAATAAAATTTGTGAAACTCTGAAAGTTCAAAGTTGCCACCTGTATGTAATACTCCACAACATTCTCTTCCATTTACTCTCCAGATTTAGAATTGGAAAATGCCAAAAAGAGATTTTGTATACACATAACCAGGGTTGCATCCGGATAATATCCAGATATTTTCTGGATAGGGATACGGATTTTCAGATCCGGTCGGATATGGATATGGTGTATATATTTAAAAGTAAAATTATCCGGATACAGATACGGATATCCGGATATGTGAATTCGGATACGGATACGGATACAGATATCTGATGAGAAATACAACAAAATGTATCATTTTAATTAATTTTTTAAATTAATAGTACTTATTTAAACCATACACTTTTACTCATTTTATATGTTATGCATTTAAAAGAATATTTTGATATTATTTCATCAATTTTTTTTATAGAAATATGTAAAATATGCTGGTAATGTCTATAGTATATTTATAAACACATTTATTTATTCATATAATATTTATATTCATGCATATCCGTCTCTATCAAATATCTTAAGTCATATTAAATAAGTACTCAATGAAATGTATTGATTACGTACACATTTCCGCTCCGCATGCATATTTATTTTATCTTAAATCTTTTTTATATTCATATCCGATTAGTATCCGTATCCGTCTTAATTTCCACTTCACTTCCATATCCTTTTTTGACAAATACGTATATGCCTTTTTACTGAACTATTTCCATATCCGTATTCGTATCCATCGCTTAAACAAATACAATATGATACCTGCTCCGTATCCTGTTTGGATGCAACCCTACATGTAACTCAACATGCTAATGTACGCATAGATACAGACAATGAAGATAATCATCCACGTCCAGAAGCACATCACACTTACATCACTTTAAAAAATGTTACTTGTATATGGTGGATTATCTGCTGGAGTAGGACAGCAGCATCTTTCTCAATATGTAAGTTCTTAGATGTGAAGAAAACACTCATCCTAAATTGTTGTCGGCTTACTGAAAAACCATCATTATTATGAACTTTTATCCTATATTTTGTGTGTGTTATCTATTTGCAGATGTCTGGACTAACTGTGGCAATGGTTGGTGATGGAATAAATGACTCCCCAGCTCTCGTTTCTGCTGATGTTGGTATGGCAATAGGTGCAGGCACCGACATTGCCATCGAAGCAGCCGATATTGTTCTCATGAGGAGCAACTTGGAGGATGTTATTACCGCCATTGATCTATCACGGAAAACTTTCTGGAGAATTCGCATGAACTACATTTGGGCACTTGGCTATAACATCATTGGCATTCCGATTGCTGCTGGGGTTTTCTTTCCCTTTACAAGACTTCGTTTGCCTCCATGGCTGGCTGGCGTGGCAATGGCAGGCTCATCGGTGAGTGTCGTATTGTGCTCACTCTTGTTGAAATACTATAAAAGACCCAAGCAGTTGGATTCCCTTCAGATTAGAAGGATCTGAATTGAGTGAAAGTGTGTGAAACATTATCGTGGGACTGTGATCCCTTATATAAGCTTGATGATAGCAATGCTTGTTTCCATAACTAGACTTTAAGTTTGAGGAGTTGTAAAGTTTCCTTTCCTCTCTGTGTCATATAAATAATTGTTCTTCAGTTTGCATGTCATGAATCAGTGGTCTTTCATGTCAACCTACCCTCAGCAAGTTCCTCTTTCAATTTAATGTTCTTGAACTCACCTTTGACACCAGTATATCAGAAACATACGAGGGGATTGGGAAGGGGAGATAAGCAACAGATACTTTCTTTGTCTTGGAATAACTTTCGTGGCAATGGCACAAGATTCTGAAGGTATAGATACTTTCCTCCGATGACGGTGAATAACTCTCAGCTATTTTTTTTGATGATCGGCACTGTTCATCCTACTCTTCATGGTATAAATTATAGATCAAACAAATTTCAAGTGATCTCCTATGTCTCTGAAAATGGAAAATGCTCCGTTATCGGAATACCAATAAGTTTGCACCCACTCGATGCAAAGGCAAAGCACATGGAACCTACAAGTCTTTTATTTCTTTTCTTTGTGTGTGTGTGTGTGTGTGTGCGCGTGTGGGGTTCTAGACCATGCAAGATGAATGGGACTCATTTTCAGAAAAGTGATGGAGGGTTGACGGTTGTGTAAGGGGGCCGTGCTCGCCGGACGGGTTTCTAAAACTTTGCGGAAGCGTAAAACGATAAAAATCTGAGCGAACAAGACACCCAAACCCTAGAATAATACCATAGACTATAACTTGCGAACTAAAGTAGTCAGAGTAGAGAAGATACAACCTTTGAAGCGACTTCATTTGCTCCAATGGTGGAACCCGGACTCCGGCTAAGCTCCGCAGCGCTACGGACTGTGCTTGATTTCCAGTCGGCTTTGTCGAAGATGATCCATATGAAAGCCACCGGTTCTAGCTTCAACTTCATCATATGAAGCAACTCTCATTCCAATTTGCTAGACGTGAAAATGAAAGATGATATAGAATGAATATCAATTCTCATGCTCTCTTTCTTTCTTTTCCCCATTTCTTTACTTGATAATGAGAGAGAAGGAAAACTCAAAATGGCTTAGTCATATGAGTAAGAGAGTAGAACCCCTTGCCATACCACCACACATTCCTCCATCATCCTACACATGTCTTTAAGCATGCTAATTGTTAGCCCACAACTTTACACATAATGCATATGACATGTATAAATCAAGAAAGAAAAATAAAAGGGAGAAAAAAGAATATACATTTATATGTATAGTCATATTACATATATAGATATATATGTGTGTAAATATACATAAGCACATGTCATGTAACCTTACACCAAAAGAGATAAAAAGTGTCACAATTAATACTAGTTTATATATGCACCATCATATATAAAAATATCATAAACCGACTAGTATTTTCTGTCTGATTAATACATGTAGTATCACATACACATGTTTAATTGGACCCCGCACGCATCGCCGTACACGTACTATATCATTTCGCTAGAACGGGAAAATCCTATATGTGGGGCTCTAAAGACTCGACAATACGCTGACAGTAGGTCAGGATCAAATCCGATTGATCCGAAACACTTTCAGATCAATCCCCCACCGGGTTAACCTACCAGCACGTCAGCGGTACTAGCTGTGCGTAATGGCTATTCAGGTATTGAACGAAAAGCCGGTTGAAAGCAAGCTCGTCCGAACCCTGTTAGAGCCTATCAGTGACGCTCACCGTACAGTCCGGTCTCTTTATTTAAGGCTATTGCATACTGGGTCTGAGAGGTGAAAACCGTCAGACTTCCACTAACTCGACAAGTCGTGCTGACATCAAGTTCATGCCCATCTGAGAAACTAATGAAAACACTTATCAGTAAATTTCATTTGCCTTGACCAAGGAGTTATGGTCATAGCCAGCTGTGCACAGTGTGACATCAACTCGCTATACCGATAGAGACGAATTTCCTTGACTGCTCATTGCCTTCATATACTTCGGGACTGTACCGAACTAAAACCTGTTTGCACAGCTCTTTAAAGCAGTGGTAAAGTAGTAATCTAAATACAGTGGGAACACATATAAGGCACTATGGCGATCTTGGGTCTAGGGATTACCCTGTACTCATGTCGCCAGAGAACTGCTATCCGACGATTGATATAATACCATTTAGGAGTTCTCGGTGAGTCCGTCCAGTGCAACTCATCGAATGATCACCTGTATATAATTATCGGTGTCAAACACCAATATCTATGGGATCAGTCATCGTCCTGTACAGGGTTATGAAACGTATACACTAGTCTAAACTGGAGTACCGATGCCCGGTCTCGTTACTCCTACGACTAGGGATTTTTAAGGATGTGCTTATATACTATCCAGGCCCCACCAGTATGATCTATATCATAATAATGGTAGTCAAGCAAAGATTCTATAAGCTTTATTATCATGTAGCAGTGATACGTTACGGTAAATAAAACGTATACTTATGAATGATAAATACAAACCAGATAACTTACTATCATTTCGAGCAAAACTGTTCTTGGTATAGGCCCTCCTCGAATTCAGTAATTGCATTCCTGCAACTACGATAATTGCCTTGATCCAACATGTTGAATATTGACTACTATAGGAGAAAATTTTCTTGCATGGCACCTTATATTGGTTCTGCAATCTTTTAGGTAATTTCTTTCTAACGGCACAATTTGCTAGTAATGTCATGAAGTAATTGAAATATTTTCCCTGGAAATCCCAAAATTCATGGACCAACTCTTCTAGGTATGCCATCTGTTGCTGGGTCACAAAGTATATAATTTGTTATAGTCATTTTGGGGTTCTTACTGCATGCATGTACCCTTCCTTTATTTATGGACATGCATATACTCTATTATCATGGCCTTTTTTTGGTAAATTGAATCCAAATTGTAGGTTTTTTCTTTTCATATGATATATGGTTTGGAAATGACTAATAGGTCCTTGTTGTGTATGGCTGTCATATTAATTTTATTTAAAACCACTTTTCAATGATGTCCGTGACTGTTTCTTGTTGGTAATTGATAAACAACACCATCATTGCTGGATGATGTCTACCTCCCCTTGGTACCTCATTTACGGGTGCTATATTTGTTGAGATTTGGTTTTAAGGTGGGTTGATTAACAGTTAGATAATAGATATTACGTTTTGAAATGTTAAGTTGTTTGGAGTGTGTCTTTAGTGTACATCTCTATATTATAGAGCAAAAGGAAGGGGGTCATTTAATCTTGAAATTGAAATTGATTGATGATGTGGCGTCTTATTTATTCAGTGAAATCACAGGAAAAAATGTCAATGTGTTATGTGCAATGCACATAATTAAATGACAAGTTATTATTATTCTATAAGTACGGTGCACGTAATTATATTGCCACTTCATTATTATTTAAAAATTGTGATGCACGTAGTTAAATTAATAAAGAAATTCATCAATAAGATATCTATAATGACGTGCAACGCACGTGCCAAAAACCTAGTAACTATGTAAGTTGGATTGGAAAAGGTTAATTATTGCTTGAATGGTGTATTATTGCCGATTTGTTAAGGATTTGATATCTTAGAGTGTAAAATATAAACAACTTAAGCAATGCTGCTAATTTTATCTTTAGGCATGAATTCTGAACCCTAGGTGACCACAATTGACTAGTGAGTCTGCCAAACACCCAGGTTTTCGCACAAGCCCTTAACGAATAGAGGATAAACAATATAATATTTGGAGACGCACAACTTCAGCTTAGTGCAGCAGCAACCAGGACTCACTGTTTCTAATTCGTCACATGTTGCAATGGATTGTCTGGTTGTTCAATCATTTATATGAAATATAACCATACCTACATCTTTATCAGGAAATTTTCACGGAACAAACTTCCTTGATGTGATTGTCGAATGAGGAATTTGGTAGTCATCCTTCTCATGGATAATAAGATTATTTTTGGGCATAGGTTGGTGAGGATTTCACCAAATCCCAGAAACTGTGGCAATTTGCTTTTCATATTTCATTCCCAATTTTATCTTTTTAATCACCAGTTTCTACTTTTTTGATCTAAATTCTCTTTCTGTAGAGGTTTCCGTGCTGATGTAGCCGTGTCTACTTCTACGCAGACGATAAAATCAGACAGATTTGTAGGAATTTATAAAAAAATTCAAAAAGAAAATGTTGGATCTAAATTTTTTGTTTGTAAAGACTTTCGTAATGCTTCAGTCAGGCATTAAAACAAACACACAAAGTAATATTAATGTAAAACATATTGATGTGAAGAGTTTCTTATGTAAAATGTTCTCAAGATGTTTTCTTTGTGGGATCTGTTCCTACGTATATCTGGCAGTATTGATAAGCACTTAAAATTGGACATCTCTGAATTCATTAAACTAATTAACGAGACCATGCTGAGTCATATGTTACAGTGAGACCAGATCCCTTCACAGTTACGGTTGTCATTCACTTTCATATCGTTTGCTTGCGAGTCTTTTACCTTTATTTTTAGTAAAATTCATTTTTCAGTGTTGGGCTTATTGTTGTACAGATGGTAATAATTTCTGATACTGTGTAAGTTGCAAGGAATAATTATTTATGCTTGGTACTGCATCACATATATGTTTAGGTGCATTGTACATATAGTTTGCATCTCTTTTTTTTTTGGAGATAATAGGTGGATGATTGTGCCACCCAAAACGCATTAAAAGAAAACCCAGCAATCATCCATATTACATGAGATAAAAAGTTGCGGCTCCACTGCCAACTTAGCACACACCCGAAATCCAGCAAACAAAGCAATCACAATAAATCACGACCACCCCGTGATTATAGGAAAATCACCCAAAAGTAGCAAAATGCCCAAAACACCATTAGGCAATAAAATTGACTAGAGGCTCATGTATTCATCATCCTCCCCATAGCTCCCCTCGTCATCGTTGTCGCCATCGGCGTCCCTGTCCGGATCCTACTCAGGCAGGCCTTGATCTCTGTCCATATCTGCTGATTGCTGGAGCTCCGGTAGTAGTTTCCTCATCTTTGTGCGACCCGCATCTTTGCATCTCTATTTTTATCCTATACACAACAACAACTGAGCCTTTTATCCCAAGCATATGGGGTAGGCTACATGAACCAACATGAGAATCACGCCGGGTCCAGCACATGAATCCTCTGTCTCCACTCACTTCTATCGAACAATATACTTTCATTGAGTCCTTTGGCAACCATATCGTTTCGTATCACCTCCATCCATGTTTTCTTCGGTCTCCCTTTTGCCCTTTTGCCATTACTCATATCGAGAGTATCTATTCGTCGAACCGGTGCTTCCATAGGTTTGCGTCGCACATGACCAAACCATCTAAGCCGGTTTTCCCGCATCTTCTCCTCCACGGGTGCTACACCAACTTTTGCACGAATATCCTCATTTCGCACCTTGTCTTTTCTAGTGTTACCGCACATCCAACGAAGCATGCGCATCTCCGCTACGTGCATCTTCTGTGTATGATGTTTCTTAGGAGCCCAGCATTCTGTACCATATAATAAGGTAGGCCGAATAGCGCTCCGATAAAACTTCCCTTTCAATTTTAACGGAAAGTTACGATCACACAAAATCCCTGTTGCACTCCTCCATTTCAACCAACCAGCTTGGATCCTTTGATTAACATCACTATCGATCTCCCCATTCCTTTGGATGATGGAACCTAGATATCTAAACTGGTCGCTCGGTGATATCTCTTGCCCTTCCAATGTTATACCAATATGGTTTTGACTTCTCTGGCTACTAAATTTGCAGTGCATATATGCTGTCTTGGACCTGCTCAATCTGAATCCCCGAGATTCCAATGTTTGTCTCCATAATTCCAATTTGGCATTAACCCCTGCTTTCGTCTCATTTACTAGAACAATATCATCAGCGAATAGCATACACCAAGGGACCTCATCTTGGATAGTTCTAGTAAGCTCATCCATCACGATGGTAAACAGGAAATGACTTAATGCAGATCCTTGATGTAAACCAATAGTAATCGGAAAATCACTTGTTAAGCCACCGCAAGTTCTGACATTTGCCACTACTCCGTCGTACATATCCTTGATTATGTCAATATACTTGACGGGGACCCCCTTTTTCATCATTGTCCCCCATAATACCTCTCTAGGTACCTTGTCGTACGCTTTTTCTAAATCAATAAATATCATATGCAAATCTCTTCTCCTCTCTCCAAAGCGCTCGACAAGTTGACGAAGCAAATGAATCGCCTCTGTCGTCGATCGTCCAGGCATGAACCCAAATTGGTTCTCTGTTATCTTAATATCCTTCCTTAGCCTGTGTTCAATCACTCTCTCCCAAAGTTTCATGGTGTGACACATTAGTTTTATTCCACGGTAGTTTGAGCAACTTTGAATGTCACCCTTATTCTTGTAGATAGGTACAAGGATACTTTTCCTCCATTCATTTGGCATCTTTTTTGTCTGCCAAATCTTATTAAACAGATCTGTCAGCCATTTGACGCCTATTTCTCCTAAGCATCTCCAAATCTCGATAGGAATCCCGTCAGGACCAACCGCTTTTCTTAAACCCATTCTGTTCAAAACTTCTTTAACCTCAGTAAGTCTTATTTTACGCATGAAATCACGATTTATATCTTGAGATTGAATGACAAGTCCATCCAAATTCTTAGTAAAGCTCTCATTGAACAATTTGTCAAAATAATCTCTCCATCTTTCCTTGATATCCTCATCTCGAACTAAAACCTTCTGATTTTCATTTTTGATACACTTCACCGCACATAAGTCTCTAGTCTTCCTTTCCCGCATTCGAGCAATCCGGTATATATCATTTGCAGCCTCTTTAGTGTCTAATTTCTCGTACACCTCCTTGTAGACCTTAGATTTAGCTTCCCGAACAGCTTTCTTAACTTCCTTTTTAGCCATTTTGTACTTCTCAAATCTCTCCACATCTCTACTTTTCTTCAAATCTTTATAAGAATCCCTTTTAATTTTAATAGCAGCCTTTACATCTTCATTCCACCATGATATGTCCTTAGATGGTGGAGCACCACCTCTCGACTCACCAAGTAGATTTCTAGCTACTTTCTTGATACAACTAGCCATTTTGTTCCATATTTTGTCTGGACCATCTTCCGACTGCCAATCCGCTTCTTGTACTACACGATCTATAAAAGCCTTTTGATTACCTTCTTTCAATCGCCACAATTTAATTTTAGGCTCTACCTTACGTCTAATCTTCCTAGGTTCTCTTCTAAATCGAAAATCTAGAACTAAAAGTCTATGTTGAGTAGTTACACTCTCACCTGGCACTACCTTACAGTCGATACAACAACCTCTATCTATTCTTCTCGTCAGAAAAAAGTCTATTTGACTAGCATTTGATCCGCTCCTAAAAGTGATAAGGTGGGACTCTCTTTTCCTAAACCAGGTGTTTGCTAAGATCAAGTCATAAGATAAAGCAAAATCTAGAATCGAGTCACCTACTTCATTCCTTTGTCCGAAACCAAAACCTCCATGGATAGTATCAAACCCACTACGACTAGTACCTACATGTCCATTAAGATCACCACCAATAAATAACTTCTCTCCACTAGGTATACTTTGCACCACCTCGTCTAAATCCTCCCAGAATAGACGCTTACTGGCGTCATCAAGACCTATCTGTGGTGCATAAGCACTAATAACATTAAAGATCTCTCCACCTAGAATAAGCTTAACCAGTAAAATTCTATCACCTTTTCTCCTAATCTCAACTACATCCTCAAGCAACCGTCTATCTATGATTATACCTATCCCATTACGATTTTTATCTCTACCCGTATACCAAAGCTTATAACCCCAAGGCTCTATGACTCTACTCTTTTCACCTACCCACTTAGTTTCTTGCAAACACATAATACTAACTCTCCTCCTAATCATCACCTCCACTAATTCTATTAGTCTACCCGTAAGGGAACCTATGTTCCAGGAAGCTAGACGGATCCTATGAAACCCTTTCTTATTTGTCACTACACCCGGGGTCCGATGTAGCGCGCCGTCTCTGGACGACGACCCTTGCTTATTTGTCACTACACCCGGGGTCCGATGTAGCGCGCCGTCTCTGGACGACGACCCTTGCTTATTTGTCACTACACCCGGGGTCCGATGTAGCGCGCCGCATCTGGACGACGACCAAGCCCTTGCATATTTAACACTACACCCGGGATCCGATGTAGCGCGTCGCTGAGTAGGGGACGCCCCAACGATATTCTTATTATGGTTCATGTCATAGAATGCGACAAAGTTTTCCGTTGGCTGTCACAAGCCTACCACAACCCTCACCCTTTCTCATCCGGACTTGGGACCGGCAACTGTGGGTTTTATCCTATAGTAAACATAATATTTATTCCTTGCAATCCACCTGCTTTAATGATTGCAATTAGCTGTATCCCCTCTTCCTTCAAACTAAGCATGACGCATGAAGATTATGATACCATAATAGTAGCTATGAGGAGTAGAAATATGCAGTAAGCACTGCACACATATGTTTAGGTGCACCGAACATATATTGTGCATTTAAAGGTAAGAGGTCAAGATTCAGAGCATCTTCATCCCTTAAAATCCTTATTTATTTATTTATATCACTTTTTCCTTTTCCCAGTATAAACATGATCTTTAGAAACAAAGTTACTGGAAAAAATTGAATATGGCGGACAGAAGTCACAGAATACATTATTTCGTACATTACATTGGGAGCCCACTTTTCCTCATCCAGTATATTATCACATATTGGTTGTTAAGATGATATATATATAGATATATATATATATATATAGAGAGAGAGAGAGAGAGGTTAATGGAGGAAAGGTGCCATAGGAGGGAATTTCCTTCTCTGGCGTCGGAAAAATGCACCCTCCACCATTTTTTCGACGATCGGCATACATCACGTCCATCTTTATCATCTAAGATGTGGATACACCAAATTTCATTTGATTATACCATTTTTTCACCGTTGATTTAGTTGGTGCAAAATTAATGGTTTACCGACAATAGAACTTTTTACATTGCTAATTCAATGGTGAAAAAGTGCTGGAATCACAAAAAATTTGGTGTATGCACATCTTAGATGATAACGATGATGATGCTGGATGCCAATCATCGGAAAAAATGGTGGAGATTGTATTTTTTTCGACGCCATAGGAGGAAATCCCCTCCTATGGCCTCTTTTCTCCATTATTCTCATATATATATATATATATATATATATATTTGTGACTTATTTGGTCCACATATTCTAAATAATTCTGTCAGTATGATCATTATCATTTTTCTCATTAAAATTACATCCCCTAACTTTTGCTTATAGGGATTGCTGCAGAAACAGAAGTTCAAACCAAGCGCTTTCATTTATATTTCTTGGTCCATTTATGGTTCAGATAACATTTTCCATCATGCTAAAGTGCTTCGATTTAGCATGTCCAATATTATTGTGTCTTTGAGGTTGACATGGTGTCATCTGATGTATTTTCTTGTCTAAACTTATCTTAATATATGTAACAGGTTACCTGCCTTACCTTTTCCTTTCAAATTGTTAGAAATCCCTCCACCAACATCAACTACCCTGTACTAAAACAAGGAACAGTTTTTACAGCTGAGCACTGAAGTTGCTGGTGCCTACTATTTGATACCTAAGGATGGTTAAGGATCATTCAAGCCTTATGTGTTACCTTATAGCTGCACGTACCTAAGTAGCCATCCTGCCATCCAGAGCAAGATCCTTGATCCTTCTTTGGATAAACTCTTAAGCTTCTGCATTTGTGCCCTTTTCTCATTGTAAGCCCTAAAAGCATATTCCTATATTCCTCACTCATAAGCGAAGACGACACTTGAAATTTTTTCTTGTAGAGTCTATACTTCTATCCCTTGGACTTCATTATCTTCTGAAGAATCATGAGAATTTGCATTTTAGAAGATATCAAACCTCTATTCTCAGTTTCCTGACTCTCCTGAGTGTTTACTTCTCCCTGATCCTATTTTCACCTGAGCTTAAATCCTAAATCCATATCTGAAAAAAGAAGAAGAAGAAAAGTTCGATTCATATCTTGTACCATCTTTTTTGGCCCCAATGGCCGAACAGTCGAAATTTGTCCGGATGTATCCTGGACCATCGTTGCAGCAACCTGTGGAGTTCCAGCTCAAGGAAACAAGTCCCTTCCTTGGTGGAGGAAAGCCAACAAGCACATATGATCTTGTGGAGAAGATGCAATACCTTTTCGTTCGTGTCGTGAAGGCACGAGACTTACCACCCAAGGATGTCACGGGAAGTCTCGACCCTTATGTCGAGGTGAGGCTTGGAAATTACAAAGGGACGACAAAGCACTTCGAGAAGAAGCTAAGTGCAGAGTGGAACGAAGTGTTTGCCTTCTCTCGTGAGAGAATGCAGTCTTCTGTCCTTGAAATCATCGTCAAGGACAAGAATCTTGTGAATGATGAGTTTGTTGGGATTTTACGGTTTGATCTCAATGATGTCCCTACACGAGTTCCCCCAGATAGTCCTCTAGCTCCTGAGTGGTTCCGACTCGAAAACTTGAAGGGGGAGAAAATTTCAAAGGGTGAATTGATGGTGGCTGTTTGGCTTGGTACCCAAGCTGATGAATGTTTTCCTGTTGCATGGCATTCTGATGCAATGACATCGACAGGTGTTTCTTTTCCAATCACTCACATACGATCAAAGGTTTATCATGCACCGAGGCTTTGGTATGTCCGAGTCAATGTTGTCGAGGCACAAGATATCGTAATAGCCACCAAGGATCGGTTTCCTGACTTGTTCGTCAAAGCTCAGATTGGAAGCCAGATCTTGAGGACGAAGACTGTGCAGGCTCGGACGTTGAGCCCCCTATGGAATGAAGACCTCATGTTTGTTGCTGCTGAACCCTTTGAGGACCACATAATTCTCTCTGTTGAAGACCATGTTGGCCCGAACAAGGACGAGCCAATTTGTCGAGTTCAGATACCTCTGGGGTCTGTAGAGAAGCGAATTGATGACCGAATTGTGAGTTCACGATGGTACAATCTCGAAAAGCATGTTAAAGGCGATTCAGAGGAATCAAACAAGGAAAAATTCTCGAGCAGGATCCATCTCCGAATCTGCCTCGATGGTGGCTACCATGTTCTTGATGAGTCCACCCACTATAGTACCGATCTTCGTCCATCGGCAAAGCAGCTGTGGGAGCCTGCGATTGGATTGCTCGAGGTTGGTATTCTCAATGCTTTGGGTCTCCATCCTATGAAGACACGAGATGGAAGGGGAACTTGCGATACATACTGTGTTGCGAAATATGGCCAAAAATGGGTACGAACCCGAACCATTATTGACAGTCTCAATCCAAATTATAATGAACAGTACACATGGGAAGTTTATGATCCAGCCACCGTCCTCATTGTATGTATGTTTGACAACTGTGAGATTGCTGAAAAGGGTGCTGGTGCAAACAATGACGCGAAGATTGGGAAGATCCGGATCCGTCTCTCTACACTCGAGACTGGACGAATCTATACCCACTCATACCCGCTGATAGTTCTGCAGAGCTCAGGCCTAAAGAAGATGGGTGAGCTCCATTTAGCCATCAGATTTTCGTCCGTGTCTCTCACCAACATGATGTTTATGTACTCGCGACCCGTACTCCCCAAAATGCACTATATCCGGCCTCTATCAATGGTCCAGCTTGACATGCTCCGCTACCATGCAGTACAAATCGTAGCATCTAGGCTTAGCCGGATGGAGCCACCTCTTAAAAAGGAAGTAATCAAGTATGTTTCAGATGTAGATTCACATCTTTGGAGCATGCGACGGAGCAAGGCCAACTTTTTCCGCCTTGTATCAGTCTTCTCGTGTTTCTGCACGGTTGGAAAGTGGTTTGGAGATGTGTGCTACTGGAAGAATCCGGTGACTACAGTATTGGTTCATGTGCTATTTGTTATGCTTCTCTGTTTCCCAGAGCTTATACTTCCGACAATTTTCCTGTTTATGTTCCTGATCGGGCTTTGGAACTATCGTTGGAGGCCTCGGCATCCTCCCCACATGAACACTAGGCTTTCTCATGCTGATGCAGCTCATCCAGACGAGCTTGATGAGGAGTTTGACTCATTTCCAACAAGCCGGTCCCCGGAGATAGTTAAGATGAGATACGATAGGTTGAGGAGCGTTTCAGGAAGGATACAGACAGTGATTGGGGATTTAGCGACGCAAGGGGAAAGGGCACAGGCACTGGTAAGCTGGCGGGATCCCAGGGCTACCGGTATCTTTCTTATGTTTTGTGTTCTAGCAGCATTGGTTTTGTATGTGGCTCCATTTCAAGTAGTGGCTGCTATCGCGGGGTTTTATTTGATGAGACATCCGAGGTTTCGGAACAGGTTGCAATCTGGACCAGTAAATTTCTTTAGGAGGTTGCCTGCAAGGACTGACAGTCTGCTGTGAATATGATTACAGTTTCATATTAGTATGCAGTAAATTACTTCATCTTTGTATTTTAGTTATAGAAGTTTGTATTCTGGCTTGGTATATGCAATGTTCTATATTGCTTGGCAATAAATTAATAAATCTAGTTTGAGTTTTAGTATGGTTTAACACCCCCCCCCCACCCCAACCAACCCTCCTCTCCCTATTTTCATAGTATTCTATTCTTCTGGAGTTGCTGAACTGAATGTTCGATTGGGAGGAAGAAACACACGGGGCTTTCCTCAAATATTATAAGTTGGCAAACTTCTCTTCTTTGGTAGGTATTGTTTTGTATATTTCTATTATTATTTTTTAGTAGCAGGTTTGTTAGCTAAACTGCCAAGAACATTTTTGGTGAGTACTGTTTCTTAAACAAGTGTAAGCCAATGGACAAAAAGTATCTTAAATTACCTTATGGAAACATTAGTGTGGACCAACTGTTTCCTGTAAATATACCTGGCAGCTCATTTATTATAATTTTTCGGTTACTGTTTCTTCTGAAGATACAGTTCACATGCATGCATCCACAGGTAATTTTGTCAATGTTCATTCTAGCAATGTTAGTTAAGGAGCAAATTAACTTCTCGAAACTTATTGGCTCCCCGTAGACAATAACATATTGCCATTTTTGTGCTAAATTAGCCTCTCCATGCATCCATAGAGAAACATGTAAGCATTGATTCATTTTAGCAATGTTAAAGATTGAAGAGAAGATGTAATTAGGGTTTTGAACTTATTTTCTTGTATTGAATTTACAGAAATTATATATAGTTACAATTACATGGTGAGAAATAAAGTAAGATTAGGGTAAAATCAAATAGGATCTTTTCTGATCTTGCTACAACAAATTTTGGTAGTTGAGAATTTGATTGGTGTTGATTGAAATCCACTACAGCTTGTGCTCAGACAGACGTCTGCGCGCTCTCTGATTTTGTTGAAGACTTACGTCCAGATGTCTGGTGTTTTGTCTTCAGACGTCTGACCCCGCTCTGGTATTTGGGCAGACGTATGGCAGACGCCTGCCATATTCTTCTTCAGACGTTTGGCCCTGCTCTGTTATTTTGGCAGACGCCTGCCACGCCTTCTCCAGACGTCTGTCGTCGTCTTGTGCATATGTCACTGACACGCCCCCGCAAGATTGAGGCTTCATTGGAGACTCTAATCTTAGAGAGAAGTTTGAGAAATTGCATGCGTCCAAGTGTTTTTGTGAGGACATCCACAAGTTGATCATGAGTGCTGATATGGTGAACACAGATGGTTCCATCTGCAACGCATTCCCGAACGAAGTGGAAGACGAGCTTCGTACTGGGATAGATAGCCCTGGTATTGTAATGAATGAGCTGCCAGGTATATTTTGCGGTTTTGGGACAAGATCCCATGTTTCATTTTTCATAAGGGCATAAAATTCTTCGGACATTGCAGCACGCCATTTGGCATCCTTCACAGCTGTTGGTTCAAGAATTTGGATATTGGGTAAACAGTGGTATGGTTGATGTATAGAGAGTTGAAGTATTTAGGATTTGGTTTTCGTTCATGGGTGGTTCGGAGATTTGGGGCTGGGGATACCAGATTTGAACTGGTGACATGAGGATTTTCAGGCAGGGGATAGTTGTGTAGAGGGAAAATGGGGGTGAGCAGTTGTGGAGGAGGGTGGAGAGGTAGGGTCAGGAAGGTTGGCGGTGTTATCGATATTAGAGGGTGAGAATTGTAAGGAGTCGGTGGAGGGGGATAGGTCCAGGGTGTGAAAGGTTAATGATTAGGTTTCAGAAAGGTTTGGGTTAGTTAGAGTGTTGAGGATATAAAGTTTGGTGGGTTTGATGGTCATGGATTGGTTCGAAGTTGCACTAGGTGAGTCCAAATCTTGCGGGAGAATCTTGATGTCTACTATAGAGCTGCATGGGAAAGATGGTTTCGACGAATTTGACATGACAAGAAATATAAAGCTTGTGTGTGATAGGAACTAGAAATTTGTAACCAGATTGAGATGTTGAATAAGCTAGAAAAATACAGGGAGTGGATTTAGGTTGAAATTTGGAGGTGTACGGCCTTAGCCAGGGATAACAGAGACACCCAAAAATTTGAGACGATTGTAATTCGGTGGATATTGGAAGAGTTTTTTCAAATGAGGATTGGAAATTGAGAACCAGTGTAGGAAGATGATTTATAAGATAGACGGCTGTTGGGAAGGAATGACTCCAGCACTTAGAAGGAAGAAAGGTGGTATGCAAAAGTGTAAGATCGGTTTCGACAACATGACGACGACGACGTTTTGATGTGCCATTGTGTTCAGAAGTGTGCGGAGGAGTGGTGAGATGAGAGACACTATAGGAAGTGAGTGTGGATGTAAGAGATGTGTATTCACAGCCATTATCAGAGTATATTGATATTAGCGGAAATTGAAAGTATGTTTCGACAATTTTTTTTGAATTGAAGGAAAATGGTGGCAACATCAGATTTACGTTTCATAGGATACATCCAGATGTATTTTGTGTAATGATCAACAAAGATTACATAATAACGAAAACCATCACACGACAGTTCAGTGAATCCCTAAACATCAGTGTATATTAGCTGCAAAGGTTTGAAAGTGCGAAGCGAATTTTTAGAAAAAGAAAGTTTATGACTTTTATTGCAATCACAGGAGTTGCATTGAAAACTAGTGACAACAGAGACATTAGACAGTAGTTTATTGCTCCAAACAACGGATTGAAGGATTCAAATGGATGGAGGACCAAGACAACAGTGCCACTCATTTATTTCTGATTTGAAGATAGCATGTATTTGAGCTTTTGATGGAACGTGGGAGGTAGTAGATATCGTTATGGCTATCTCCGTGAAGAAGAGGCGCCTCGTGTGAAGATCCTTCACCAAAAAATGGAAGGAAAAAAAATTCAATTGAGAGTTTGTTTGATTTGCAAAATTTGACGACGGAAATCAAGTTTTGAGTAATGGATGGTGCACATAGAACATTGTCTCAAAAAAGGGATTGTTGAGGAGTGTGCAGTTTTGTTTTACCGATGTGAGATTTTCAAAACCGAACTATCACTTATGTTGATCTCATCGTGGCCACCGTAATTGGTGTTTCTGTGAAAGGTCTTGACATCGGACGTGACGTAGTGGGAACCACCGGTGTCCAATAGTCAAGAAAGAGCGGGCCGGTTAACATTCGTGGTATTTGCAATAGGTTGAGAGTGGGTCTGCGACAGATGCTGTGGTGGATTGATTTGCACCGCGTTCTCACGAAGGAAACAGGCGAGTTGGCGACAGTCTCTGGTGTTGTGACCGGGACGCTTACGGAAGTTGCAGCAGGAGTTGGAGCGGGTCGAGTTGTTGTGAGCGGCGGAATATTGGTTGCTGCGAGCGAAATTGTTGTTGTTGCGATTGTAGGAGATACTTCTATGTTGTTGAGGAGGACGATAGAAGGAACGATTACGTTGGTTGGCATGGTTGGCGGTCGTGAGAGAGAGGAACGCACCCACCCGTGTCTCCCTTCTTTAGATGTCATTCATAATCTATGACCTTGTCATAAAGCTCATCGAAAGTGATGGCGTTATTATGGACTAGGATAACAACTGCGACTTTTTTGAATTCATATCCGAGCCCAACGAGTGTATGGAGGACAAGGTCATCTTCAAAAAGAGAGTGGTCGGCGAGAGCGAGATCATCGGAGATAGATCTCTGATTGGTCGTGAAAAAGGTGTGTTCGAAAATAACCGTAATCAAGACGGTGTCGCTAGTAGCTAACTGCGATGAGTACGGGTCGTCCGCAGAGAAACGTGAACTCTTTTCTTATTTTAGACGAGTTGATAAAAGAAGGATGAATGGTTGTCGTTACGGATATAGAATTTATAAAGAAAAGGCTTATAGGGTTTATAGGACTTGGTAGTAATGGATGAATAATTAAAAATGACTCTTTTTATCTTATAATAGTTTAAAACTAGATCGATAGTGATGAATGTAGATTAGGGTTTTTAGAAGAAACTAGGGTTTCCCCACTACTAATCTTTGTCCTTGCATTGATCTCTATTCATGTCTAGCCCTTAACAAAACAAGTGTTAAACAGATCTCAAATCATGGTTGTGACTATCAATAAATTTGTAGTGCGCCCGATAAGGAGGTTAACATTTATTTTGCTAAAGTTTTTATAGATTTTAAAATATATAAAAGAAGTTAAAAGATTTTCTCATATTCTACCCTATCCTACGAACCCTAACAAGCTAGGAATTACTCACTCATGGTTAAAGATTTAGAAGAAAGGTTGAAAAAGAATGAAAATATGATTAAGATGCAGAAATGTAAGTGCAGAAAGTAGGTGCGTAAATTAATTGCAGAAAGTAAATGCGAAAAGAAATAAACTAAGATTTACCTTTATTAATCAACTACTTCATACAACTCTCATTTTTAAAACTAGATTACAAAGAACCCTAGTTGCCCTAGATCTTCTCTCTTGTTGAAAATAGATGACTAGCTGATGATCACTCGGATGCGTGGATTTCTTGATCTCTTCGGTGATGATTTTGAATGTGAAGCTCTCAGTCCTATATATATAGTCCCATAAACTAGAAACCCTAGATGCCGTAAGTGAATATATGTTGTTACAATAATATCCCCAAAATCTCACATCATATGGCTACAAATGAGCCGCGGAACCACCGCATATAGCCTTGTTTGGCCGCGGTTCCGCGACGGTTTGGTGGCTTCAGTTTTTGGGATTTTTCTGGTATTTTATCTTGATGTTTGGAGATCCTCTCGATGTCTAGATTCTGAAAATAATGCTCTGAGTTTCTGTCGTTGCTAGATCTCTCGATTTGCTAATATAATTTAGCAGATTCGATTCCGACGTCCTGGTTTATCCCGGATATCTTGGATTCCGATCTGAGCTAATATTTACACAATATCTTGAGTCATAGTATTAGTAGTATGTGGTATTTTTGAGATGTTATCCTAACCATTTTATATGATATTAAATTTTAAGAATATTGATTAGAAATATTTGATATGATATGCATATTTTAATTACAAAGATTTCATTTAAATATTATATGCATATATTTTCCCTCATTATGTTAATTAAAATGTAGAAATATATGATAATAATCTTTTTACAAATAAACCCTCATATGTTCTATATTTACGATAAGCACATTTTAGTACTTAACAAAAGTAGGGAAAAATATTCATTCAAATGTGTAATATTTTAGACTAATCAAATACCCCTAAACTTATCTTTGATCGTCCCGAGCAAACTAGTTATAAAGAGAAAGAAAAAGAAAAAAATTAACTAGCACATTTTCGTTGGCAACACGATTGCACTGAGCACGTGCAACAAGCCTTTAAATCTCTAGGTGTCCCTAATATGAGTGTTGTCTCCTGAGGGTTTTCAACGGATTACACCCATAAAATCTCATAATAAAATAGAGAAGATGAAAGTTACATACAAAAATAAGGAACATATAAAAGAAAGAACTTGAAAATAAGCGTTTCAAACTACATTAGCTTTTGAGTTGCCATGAGCCCTATCTTAATGGTCCTGAAAAAATGTTAGAAATCGCATCACCCCTCAATAAAACATCGTTTTTGGTCTTCTTCCCTACCTTTCTTCCAAATATCGATCATATACCCCTACATGTGTAAAACATATCCCTACACTTAGAGAATTCAATTCAACCTATCATACTCTTGTCCATCTTCCTTAGTACTTTTTAGTTGGTGAATGTTTTATAGATGGAATTGCTCATACATTCTTCATGCTATCGTTAATACTTCTTGAGATACTAACCAACCGATTACCAAATGTGGTCACTCATTAAGGCATAATTAGCAATATTCTTGTCTTGCAACACCTAAGGCTTATGAGCGGTTCCCAAACCAGTTGGTCTAAGGCATAGGGTGATAAGGCACCCTCGCTATATTTTTTTATGCCGCCTTAAGTAATTACAAAACCAGTGTTCATTTTTCTTTACCATTTATATTTTCTGTATCATTTATATTTTTGTTTATATATTTTTTTTTCTTCATACTAAGGTTTTTAAACTTCAAGGTATCCTCTACTATCCCAAGTTTCAAGATGTGTGCAAGTGCGTATAGTAGAGTATCAACGTTAAGATATTTGGACTCAAGAATATGGACTATTTTTCAGACTTATTTTTATCCTTGGATTAGTGATTTCCTTCATCCTACTAACTCTTGAGACAACAGCTCATGATTATCTATTACTAGCTTCGTTTTAAAACATCTAATTTTCGTGCTTTTATTGAATCTCTTCCTATCTTTCATATGTATTCTTCACTTCCTAACTTTTATTATCAAATTTTTTTGTGCTTTTATTTAGTATAATGCAAAATGATGCGTGAATAAGCACAAACCTCCCCCAAACCTATTTGCAGCAGTGTCATCACTGATATCATCTTTTAAGCTCCAAACCTGTAGACTTGAGAGGAAAAGTTCTTAATGATTAGTAAAGGGGGACAAAAAGTCAATGACAGTGAAATCCTCCCTCAAACTTATTTTTGGCTCACAGTTGTATAAAAATTTGTTTCTTTCAAGAGCCAGAATATTTTTCTCCCCTTCCCAAACTTGAGTGAAACAATATTAAGCGTATAAAATTATGAGGGGGGTAATGTTATTGGTCTATACAAAACTTTACAAATACCAAAAGTCATACCAACCATTCAAATATTTTATCGAAGTAACAACATGGTTGGTAGAAGATCATAGACGTGAAGAAGTGGGGAGATAAGAGACGGAATCGATCGGGTTTACGTCTCAGTTGGTAGAGACGAAACAGTGATGGTGAACGAAAACGAGAATATGAAAGATAAGGAGTAGGTGTAATATTCACATTCTCGTATTTGATAAGAAGAAAAGGTGGCAGTTCAACTTCTTCAGGTGGAGGTTGGTTCATCACAACATCCATGCCTTTTAGGAATGAGAGTTCTTCGGCGAAAATGTCTACAAAACTTTCATCAATGGTCTGAGTAATAATTTCATCAATATCTATATTAATGGAATATGCAGATTTACTAGGACGGTTGAAAGTTCGAAGGTCAGTATTTTGCACACCAAGATTCAAAACACTCGATTCATCAGAAATTATGGAGGTAGGAGATTCGAAATGATCGTCTTCCTCCTTCTCAAAAGAGTCTAAATCGAGTGGTCTTTCAAGAATCATAGAACTCGATATATCGGGGTGTGATTCATCAAAACTCGGTGGAGTTGAAATAAAATTAGAAGAACCAAAGAAAGTGGATGATAAAATGGGTAAACAAACTTGTTTGTCGAGCTTTGTTGAACCAGATTTGGGAGATGAAGGTTGAATATCGTTCTGCTTATCAGATAGATCGGTGGTAAGAATATGATCGGTTAATTGTACAGGAAAATATTCATATTCAATAGAAAGAATATGATGGGTTGGAGAATCCAACTCATCTAACATAACGAGTTCATCTTCAACGATATTATTACCACCGCTCTCACTAACACCTTCGGTCAAATCAAACGAATAGGTATTTAAGAATTCATCAATTATACTATCCTCATTCGATACATCACCTGGTTCACTTGATGGAGTTGGAAGGTTTGAAATATCAAGTGTAGTCGAAATAGGATCGGTTTGATTTGAAATGGTGTTAAGCTCTCTTTCACACTCACTATTAGAAAAGTCAAACATGTTATTCTTGGGCATCTCATCACTTAGACTATGAAGCGGTTGAACATTGAATATATTCGGTTGGAGTGCAGGATGGAAGGTGTCGAGATCTAAAGAATTAGTTTTGGTTTGATTTTGATGGATCTCTTGTTCTTTTTCACTACTCAATTTCAACTCTACTTCAAGACTAGATATGAGTTGTGAAGAAGTTCCAATGAAGGATTCTCTTTGAACCATGAAACTTCCTAATTGATTTTCAGAAGTACTGTCTATATAAGGTGAAGAAGTTGAGTATGGTTGGGAAGTGTCTAATTGTTGGCTACGGACAAGTTCAATGTGTTCGGCAATTGACATGCGTTTATGATTTGCCGCATTAGCCCGAAGAGAAATGTTATGAAGAGATGCCCTTAATTGTTGGATATGGGCGAGTTCAATGTGTTCCGCAATCGACATGCGTTTATGACTTGTCCCATTAGCCTCAAGAGAAATGTCAACATGAGAGAGTGAAAGTTTGGTACTATGGATAAGAATTAGAAGGGTGTACCCAAGTTTCATAAACAAGATTAGGATCAACACTGTGATATGAAGAATATTGAGATTGGTTGGTTAGTTGGCGACTGGCAATTGCTATTCGTTCAGCAATGGTCATAGGAGTAAAAGATGCCATATTCGTCTCAAAACGAGTATCAATATTTTCATATGAAAATGATGGTGTTTGTTGTCATAATGGTTTTGGATTAGTGAAATGATTGAAACTTTGGTTTTCAGCCTTTGCAATATGCTCAGCGATAGACATGCGTTTCGAAGTTTCCTCACTTGCCTTAAACGGATTATCAACATCAAAAGATATGGAATTTTGATGCGGTTGATAAGACCTTAAGTGAGGTATCCAACTGTTCTTTTCCGCTTGCTCTATCCTATCTTTTAAAGACATGGTAGAGTCTGATTTTGTACCGAAGCAGTTACGAAAACAAGATATATCTGGTTCTGGATAGCAAAGCTCGGTAAAGATTGTCTGTTTGGGTTACCCATTATAAGAAAAGAGGGTGAAATGATTTAAGCTCTTTTTGGATTTTGAAAATTATTTTTCTTTGAAGAGGAACTTGAGGCTTGACTCAACAAATCAAGAATGCACAATCAATCCCTAGAATTAGGATCTCCTAGATCAAGTCATTAGACCGCTCCTAGACTTCCAAAGGACAAGTCGCATAATCAATTCTCTACCACCTCTTTATTACTCTTGTAGCCAGATAAGTGGGAGATATCCGCTATACGAATCACCGAAATAGCGGGCCTAATTAAGTAACCACTTTCCTTAGTCATACTTGCCTAGACACCACAAGAGAAATGCGGATAAGCGATACATTACTCACGATCTTCCTCTGTCCTAATTGAGCACGACGGTCTTTAAGGGCTAGCTCTAGATATTTTTTAATTAATGTAGGGTTATGCGTATGCACGTTTATGATTTGTGGGGCTTAGGAAGGGTGATGAAATCCCCACCTAATCTGAATTTGGGTTTATTGGCTCTTAATGTCCGTTTTAGATATGCAAAACAAACCAAAATCTAAAACACGCAAAAATATTTTTGAGCGGCGATATTTGCAAAGAATCCTACAGGCAAAATCAGATTATTGGAGCTTTAGAAGAGAGAAAGATATTAGGAAATTACCTGAGGATTTTAGGGGCCTAAATCTACCAACGTGCCATGGTTTCGCCGCAATAAGCCTATTTCCGCCGTGGTTCCATCGCTGCCTTGATGGATCTCTTACTAATTTTTCTTTAAGGCCCTCCTATACTCCTCTGGTTCAAGTTGATAGTCTCTGAATCTCTATTTCCTTACTCTAGATACTCCAGATTTCCTTACAAAACTCGCACAATGATCGTTAAATATACAAGATGCGTTTTTTTAAATTTTATTTTATGAATGCCGGATTTTATAAGGAATCAACTCGAATAATTAGAAAAAAATTACGACCATTTTTCCGGCAAAGTGGCCATTTGATTGGTCGTGAAAAAAAGTATGTTCGAAAAGAACCGCAATCAAGACGGTGTCGCTAGTAGCTAGCCGCGATGAGTACGGGTCGTCCGCAGGGAAACATGAACTATTTTCTTAGTTTAGACAAGTTGATAAAATAAGGATGGCTGTTTCTCGTTACGGATATAGAATTTATAAAGAAAAGGCTTGTAGGGTTCATAGGACTTGGTAGTAATGGATGGATAATTAAATACGACTCCTTTTATCTTTTAATAGTTTAAAACTAGATCGATGGTGATGAATGTAAATTAGGGGTTTTGGAAGAAACTAGGGTTTCCCCACTACTAACCCTTGTTCTTGTATTGATCTCTATTCATGTTTAGCCCTTAACAAAATAAGTGTTAAACAGATTTCAAATTATGGTCGTGACTATCAATAAATTGGTAGCGCATCCGATAAGGAGATTAACATTTATTTTACTAAAGTTTATAGACTTTAAAATGTATAAAAAAAGTTAAAAGATTTTCTCATCCATTATTCTACTCTATCCTACGAACCCCAGCAAGCTAAGAATTACTCGCTCATGATTAATGATTTAGAAGAAATGTTGAAGAAGAATGAAAACATGATTAAGATGCAGAAATATAAGTGCAGAAAATAAGTGCGGAAATTAATTGTAGAAAGTAAATGCGAAAATAAATAAACTAAGACCTACCTTTATTAATCAACTATTTCATACAACCCACCTTTTTGAAAGCAGATTACAAAGAACCCTAGTTGCTCTATATCTTCTCTCTTATTGGAGGTAGATGACTAGCTGATGATCACTCGGATGCGTGGATCGCTTGAATCTCTTGATCTTTTCGATGATGATTTTGAATGTGAAGCTCTCGGTCCTATATATAGTCTTAGAAACTAGAAACCCTAGATACCATAAGTGAATATATGCTGTTACAATAATATCCCCAAAATCTCGCATTATATGGCTACAAATGAGCTGCGGAACTGCCGCATATAGCCTTGTTTGGCCGCCGTTCCGCGGCGGTTTGCTGGCTTCAGTTTTTAGGATTTTTTCTGGTATTTTATCTTGATATTTGGAGATCCTCTCGATGTCTAGATTATGAAAATAATGCTCCGAGTCTCTACCGTTGTTAGATCTCTCGATTTGCTTTTATAATTTGGCAGATTCGATTCCGACATCCTGATTTATCCCGGATCTTTTGAATTCCGAATCTGAGCTAATATCTACACAATATCTCGAGTCATAGTGTTAGTAGTATTTGGTATTTTTGAGATATTATCCTAACCATTTTATATGATATTAAATTTTAAGAAAATTGATTAGAAATATTTGATATGATATGCATATTTTAATTACAAAGATTTTATTTAAATATTATATGCATATATTTTGCCTCATTATGTTAATTAAAATGTAGAAACATATGATAATAATTTTTTTACAAATAAACCCTCATATGTTCTATATTTACGATAAACACCTTTTAGTACTTAACAAAAGTAGGGAAAATATTCATTCAAATATGCAATATTTTAGACTAATCAATCTCATCTCTTGTAGGTACTAATTTATAGATCGCGAGTAGCACTGATTGTTGCTGAGACATTTCTTGAGTGACATAACTCATAATCGAGATTTGTTCATAAGAAGAATGACAAGTCGATCCCATACTTTCTTGGATGAGGAAACAGTAGAGATGTGGGGCTCAATTGTTTCGACACAGCCGTCGAGAATGGCGTTGAGGATGAGTTGATCCCGACAGTACCATTGATGGTGGTTTGGATTTTCAACACGCTTGGTGTTGTCATCTACGTCAATTATGGTACTCGGAGGGGGAGATCTGGAGCCGTCGATATGACCAAGAAGATCGTGGCTGATTAAGGCCGATTGAATTTGAGATCTTTACATAGTGAAATTTATGTGGGTAAGCTTTGTTGGAAAATGGAATTCGGAAATGATTGGGATTGAGTTTTGAAAGAAAGCCACGTATCAAAATTGAGCTTTTACTGACAAGGCTATGATACCATAAAGAGAAGATGTAATTAGGGTTTGAACTTATTTTCTTGTATTGAATTTACAGAAAATATATATAGTTACAATTACATGGTGAGAAATAAAATCAAATAAGATTTGGGTAAAATCAAATAGGATCTTTTCTGATCTTGCTACAACTAATTTTGGTAGTTGAGGATTTGATTGGTGTCGATTGAGATCCACTATAACTTGCGCTCGTATTGGACAGATATTTGCGCGCTCTTTGATTTTGCTGAAGACTTACGCCCAGACGTCTGAAGCTTCTTCTTTAGACGTCTGGCCTCGCTCTGGTATTTGGGCAGACATATGGCTGTCACGTTCTTCTTGAGACGTTCAGTCCCGCTCTGTTATTTGGACAGATGTCTACCACACCTTATTCAGATGTCTGCCGTCGTCTTGGGCATGTCACTAACAAAGATGCAATGTAATACTGAGAGATATACATTCGCACGCATCCATAGAAAAATATCACTACGTTCATTCTACCCATGTTAGAGAAAACTTCCGAGCAATTAAATCTGTCATCAAAAGAGCCTTGCCTGTGTTCATTCTTGCAATGTTTCTTAAGGAACAAACTTCTTGGCATTTATATTCTCTTGCTTAGAGAATATTTAGTCTTTCCATTTTGGTGAGTACCGACTGTTAACTGTAAATACTAACATAGGATGGATATGTCGTGTGCCTGATAGATCCTTCATTGTCCTAATTTTCCGTTAATGTTTCATTCATGTTATGTTATATAACTAATTTGGTTCTTGTAGGTGTGGACTTTTCTAATAGCACAATTAGAGTAACCTATTGATTGCATTTACTTTTGAAAGAACATATGCATATATTTTGGATGATGGAAAAAAAGATTTCTAAAAGCAATAGGGTGAAATAGAGAGCAACTCCTGCATGCATAATAAAAAATGTGCAGGGCAACATTTGTACAATTGGGTTTGTTTTATCAATTGCGAAGGTAACAAATTCATTTCCTACCATTCTTTGTATTGATGGTTTGTTTTTCTCTGCTTCAATTTGGCAGTTGCCCTTCACCTACCATGCCCGATTGAAGCCTTCGGAAAGAAACATATATTGAAGGTAACAGACAAGACTTTGATAAGGTATGCCGGTTTCTGCTTCTAACTAGAGGCTTTTATTTTTATTTTAATCTAGCGAATGAAATTATAATGTGTAAAATGATCCCTCTAAATTGACATTGACATATCCATACAAGTCTTTTGCTCAAGCCTAAACGTTGAATGGTTGAAAGTTAAGGAAAGAACAGCATTCGAAATAATGAGATATGAAGCGAACACATACATAGGCTAGAGAGATGCATTAGTGGCTTAATTTGTAAAATTTCATTCTTAGAATGTTAAAATGTAGCTGAACAGCACAATTCAACTTATTGGACATGATTGCAGGAGCATTTTAATTTGGAGGGAAGATGTTCAGTCTACATGCATGCATCCGTATTGAAACATTTCTAAGTTCATTCTACCATTCCAGGAAATTATGTTCTCACTAAGAGAATATTGAATCTGCCAATTTTTTTCAGTGATTTAGTCTCCCCATATCTTTAATTTTTTAAGGCATCGACATTTCATTTATTTCAGTTATTTGTACAGTTGACATGCACACATATATAGGAAAATATAGATACTGCTGTGCACGCATTTTCATGATTCCTCTATGAAGTAAGGGAATATTGATAGAAATATTAATAAAATTGAATTCATCTGAAATGAGACTCAAAGTTATCATTCTCAGGTTCTACTGAACTTAAATTGATCATATGCCAATATTCATTTGAGGTCTCAATATTTTATGTGTATTTGTTTACATGGAACCATATTTTTCTTGGGTCTATGATTCTTACAAAGAGAACATGCATAGGGTGAAAGCAGTATAATTGTGTCATGAAAGAAATCCAAGTTTCATATCCTCGTATGCAGGAAAATATTAATTGAAAATGTAAATGTATGGTGAATCCAACGCAACCCACAAAATAAAATGTCTAAGTTCATTGTTATGACATCGCTTTTCATTTGTAAATTAAGAGAGAAAGCACTAAGTTTTTTAGTCACAATTTGAGGGAATTAATGTATTTGATAGCAAGGGGGGAAATTGAGTGTTAATATCAATCCATCCAGAAATCAAGGTACACATGTTCATTGTTGCAATATTTCTTGAAGAGCAAGCTTCTGGACAATAATATGCTCCCTAAGCTCAAACTTCAAAATTAGTCACCCCCAAGTTCATTCACAATGCTCCTTGGCGGGCAATTTTTTGGACATCAATAATATGCTCTTGCCATAAGAATATTTTACATACCAATTTTTTTCTTGAATTAGTCCCCCCCCCCCCCCCCCCCCCGAGTTTGAAATCTGAAACTTGAAATGAATCTTAATAGTAATATATAGGCAAGATATGAAATCCTTTCCCCCATGCTATATAAATGGCTTCTTTAACCTCTTCAGATCATATTATATAACCAAACTTTCTTCTGTCATTTTAAGGTTCTCTTTCAATTTTTCTACCTATATTAATTTTTTTATTCTCTACTCTTCAAAATTACTCATCTTTTTTTTTTGATGAAAAAATATTTTATGAAAAAACAACTCATTTCTTCTACATGGTATTATGTTTCTAGAAATTTTCAATTTTAATTCTAGTATATGTAAGATGGAAATGACCTAAATGCTTGCAACTATGATGTTTTCCTTTCTACAGTGTTTTTTTTGTTTGTTTCGAAAGTTGAGAAAATATATGCTTAATTAAATCTCTGAATTCTAGTACAACTACTAATGTTATTTTTTTTTTTTTATTTCATCTGGCGCAAAACTAAATTAGTTATTTTGTTTGTTCTCTTTTCAAGAGTTTTCACAATGTGAAACGAGCTCAAAGCAAAGGTTCAAAGAAAAATCAGAGCGCCGCAGTTTGCAAACCTACTTCTCCATTCATTCCAGTTACAAAATTGATATCTGCATTGTCCAAGTTTTTTACCATCAGCAAAAATAAGCTCCCTTGAGAGTATCAACAAAGACTTCCTGGTAAGCTTTTTTCTTTCTTTTCCATTTATTATTTTTTGATTAGTGACTGAAAGGAGCTTTCTGTTTAATAAGATTTTCTATATCTTGTTTAGGAACGAAAAATTCCTCCTGAAGATTTGGTCGGTCACTTCAAGAGCCTGGTGGGGCGTAGATTGATATTTGCTGCTATTGCAATTTATAACAAGAAGGTACTATGTTTTTCATCTATAAATTTTGTGTACAAACATATTCTTTTATATTTGCTTATTATTCTTATAATTTTCCTTTTCGATTTCAGAAAATGATTGTGGCGAGGGGTTCAAGACTTTGAATATGCGGGAGGGGATCATCACAGTGTTGAATGTTGAAATGTTATCTTATTAAGCTCTTCAAATTAAATAATTTTTTTGATTATTAATGTGTATCAATATCTTCTTTTCATTGTGTATGAATGTGGAAATGGATATTTCACCGAGCCATCCAATTTCAATTTTGTTGGATATAGTGTCCTCAAGACAATTATTGTAATCACATGCATGCGATTATGATGATTGAGGGAGAACCTATACGGGTAGAACAGTTTTACTCGAGATGATAGTATACTGGTGCATCTCTATCATTATGTATATGTATTATGTGGTATTATGGATCACTATTACACGTTATGTTGATAGAGCCCTTAGGATTCCTGCTTGACTATCATGGTTATTGTGTCGATTACACATGTGAGAACTTGGTAGTTTATAAGCAAATCCTTAAATGTTTCTAATCGTAGGAATATCGAGACTGGACATCGATATTTCGGAGTAAACTAGTGTATATGTTTCTTGACCCTGGCGAGATGCTATGGCTGGTCTCACAGCTATTGGTGTTAGTAAGTCACCAAAGATAGTATATATGTGCTCATTGGATTATGAGTTACACTGGATGGACTCGTCGGGAACATGATAGATGTCAGGTAGCAGTTCTCTGGTGATATGAGTACATGTTAGTTTGTCGACCTGAGATCGTCATTTGTCTCGTGTGAGTTCCCACTGTGTTTTGATTATTACCTTATCACGGCTCTACTGAGTCGTACAAATATGTTTTAGTTGGGTACAGTCCTGACCCATATGGAGGCAGCGAGCGGATCGTCGGGGATTCGTCTCTCTCGGTAGTGGGGGTAGATGTCGCGTTGTGCATGGGTGACCATCACTAGAAATCTTTGGCCAAGGTGAATGAGAATTACTGATTTGGATCAGTAGTTTCTCAGTGGGTGATGAGCTTCACACCGACACGACTTATCGCGTTATTAGAGGTCTGACTTTATCCACCTTCTAGACCCGATCTACGATACTCTTAAATGAACAGACCAGACTGTACGGATACTGTCACTTTCAGGCTCAGTGGGGATACGGACAAGTTTGCTTGTCGGCATTGTTGAAGTCGAAAATTGCACCCCGGTTGACCAAGTCAAAGTCAAAGTCAACCCCAAGCCAAGTGGGCCCATGCCCAGGTCGAGTCCGAACATGAAGCGGCCGGCCCTCCCCTATGCCAAAATGAAATCATGTAATAAATAATTTTTATGTAATTTTTTATGCATGAATGTAAACAAAATGGACATAAAGCCAAATTTTTGTAAGCTCATGGCTTATGTGCAAAAAGAAATAGCACATGAGGCATGGGATGGACAAAATGCCATTTTGTAAAGCCCAAAGGGCTATATGTAAATGTGTAAGCCTATATAAGGCAACATGATGATGAATAAAGCATAGACTTTTTTCATTCCCCCAAAAACTAGGGTTCTGTGTGCCTCCTGATCCTTCATCAAGGTTCTAAACCTTCTTCCCCTTTTTCAATTAAATCAAGAGTTTTACTCTTCATTTTCCAAAACTAAATAGTTTTTCACCGCAAAACCCACAACGAAGAACTCAGATCTCTTATCAGATCTCAAAAAGAAAAAGATTTTTAAAATCTCATACTTCTTGTTCTTCAAGACCCAGCCAACAGGGGAGGAAGGAGGAGACTCATCTCCAAAAAATTCCATCTTGGGAAGAGCCAGGGCCAAAAGGAGAAACAAAGCAGCCCTCTTTGATCATTTCTAAATTTTTAGGAGTTTAACTCCACAAATCAGGAGCACAGCTCTCAGTGCAGGGACCAAAGCCCCCTTTCTGTTTGGCACCCAGCGCCCAGAGCGCTTGCGCCCACTTGCCGAGCACGCGGCGCGCCCATCGCCCAGAGCGCTTGTGCCCACGTGCCGAGCACGTGGTGCGCTAACGCCCACGTGCCGAGCATGTGGCGCGCCCAGCGCGCATGCCCCCACGTGCCAAGCACGTGGCGTGCCCAGCGCCCAGAGTGCTTGCGCCCACGTGCCGAGCACGTGGCGCGACCAGCGCCCACGTGCCGAGCACATGGCGCGCCCAGCGCCCAGAGCTCTCGAGCCCACGTGCCGAGCACGTGGTGCGCCCAGAGCGCTCGCGCCCAGTGCTTAGTGCGCTAGTGCTCAGCGCCTGCGTGCCATGCACGCGGGGCGCTGGCCCCCTACGCATCCTTTGGATGCCCTTTCCTTTATACACACACACATACATATACACACACGCATACTCCACACTAAAAACACATTTCCCATTAGAAAAAATTTCTAACGGGACGCTGTCCCGCACCCCGCAAGGGGGCTGCTAGCCCCCTCGCTATCCGGGTAGCGGGACCCTGTAAAAACTCTGCGGGGCTCCCGATATATCCAAAACCCCTCCAAAACACAACACTGCACATTGAGTTCGCATGATCAGTTTAACCCGTTAATCGGAGGTTCTCTCGCTCCAAATGCGATGGGTAATTAACGACAGCTTAGTCCGCGGCTGCCGGAGATTCGGATTCCCACAATCAATAAACCCCAGCCTACCCTAGGCAGGGGGAATCTGTAATGCGCCTGACAAGCGCGCGCATATTCCCATCTCAATGGGGACTTATCTCTCCTCCCATATTTCGGGTTAAGCATTCATGCGAACTTAATCAATATACATATTAATGTTTATACTAAAATAATGCTTTTTCATGCAGATTTTCAAGTAATCACCTTTCAACGATGTCTCCGAAGATGAACTCAGTTCCCGTCTCCTACACGATGAAGATGGACTCCAGGACGGTCCTTCCGGCTAGTCTTGGGCGACAGTGGGAAGAGCCGCCGCTACCATTCGGCTCTATCTTGTTCTTGTCAGCTAACGCCGTCCTATCTCCTCAATCCCCGATGACAGACAGACCGGTCTCGAAAGGCAAGAGGCCAAATGTGGTGGTCTCGAAGGCGCCCCAACTCAAACGCAAGTCAGTGTTTGAACGGCTCTCCTTGGCCCTAGCTGGGGACAAGGCCATCAACACCAACAAAGCAACAGGGCGTCTCGAGCAAGCTCCGACGATGCCCCTGACAACTGCTCAATTGGGTATCTTCTCTAAGCTCCCCATCACTCAGCCTATGGCGGCTTCCCGGAGAGCAGAAGCCTGCCAAGCGCTCAAGGCAGAGAAGCTAAGACGGAAGCGGCTCAGATACAGAGCCAACCAAAGGGCTAGAGCTCTGGCCATATTAAAATTTATGAATTTCCAAGGCCCGGACCGCTCCGCGAAATCAGCCGCTAAAGATAAAGAGATGGCCAGGTTTGTGATCCGCACTGTCTACATGGCCGGACATGAAGAAACGAATCCTCCTCTTCTTCACAGCCATGGTGATGATATAATTGACGCTACCCAGCATCGGCTCGATCTAAGTGATGAAGAGCCCGCTCATGCCGATAAGCCAGATGAGCCCGTGGTTCCTGCGGAATTGTGCTTAGGCAATAAAGATGACCCGGTTGTCATAGCCGGAACTACAGAACAAGCGTTATTCCGATGGCTTCAGAGGCAGCTTTAGGACAGGGATGAGAAGTTAGCCAAGGTACAGTCCAAGGTCGACGAATTGGCAAACGTCACGGCAGATCTCACGACCCAAGTCGCCCGATTGCAATTACAGCAGAATCAAATTTTAGTTCATGAGCCAGGGATTGATACCCGGAGGCAGCCAACTGATACCCCCTTCAACCTAAGAGCAGAGCGCTTTTGCGAAAAATGGCCGCGATCAGCTTTCAGTCCCTCCGATACATACACCGGAGGAGAATCGCCTCTGAAAGAGAAGCTGGAAAAAGTCTATTCCTTCAAAAGGGACAAAGTCCACAAGATATTCAGGGACGCCCTAAGAAACGGTCTACAACTGCCAGAGTCAAAAAGACCGCAGGAAGCGAATATGACCAACGACCCCAAATACTGCCTCTATCACAGAGTGATAGGTTATGCCATTGAGGACTGCTTCGTCTTCAAAGATTGGGTCGAAAGGCAATACAAGGCGGGAGAGATAGAACTGTCTAAAGGCGTGTTAGCAAACAGTCAAGCTACGACCACCGATTTCATACAAATGGAGACCGAAGCCTTTCGGGAACCCAATCCTTCCAGACATGTGCCATTATCTGAAAAGGGCGAACAAAAAACTGATCGGCCTCAAGGACCAGCATCAGTAAGGGCACCTACTCTAATGGAGAGAAAGAAGAAGGTGTACTCCTTCAGGAGGGATGAGGTCCGCGATATATTCTAGAAAGCCTTGAACAACGGTCTTCAATTGCCTATTCCGAAGAGGCCACATGAGATGAATATGACCGGCAATCCCGTATACTGCCCATACCATAGGGTGGTGAGTCATACCATTGAAGATTGCTGTGTTTTCAAAGATTGGGCAGAGGACCAATACAAGCTTGGAAAAACCTCACAATCCTCGGAGGTATCGGCAAGCCACAGAGCTACGGTCATCAACACAGCTCCGCCAAGATCAAAATTCAAGGAGCTGGGATAAGCAAAGAGGACCGCCACGTTGTTAAACTGGGAATGATAGACCTCTAAGTATTTAAACTGGGAACCGCTGACCACAACGTCGTTAAACTGGGAATGATAGACCGCTAAGTCTTTAAACTGGGAACAGTCGATCTCTAAGTCGTTAAACTGGGAATGTAAAAAAAAATGTAAATAAACAAAAAAATGTGTAAATAAAAGAAAAATAAAGAAAAACCGAAATGATGAGGCAACTCGCAATAAAAATCATCGAGTAAAATAAAGATGAAAATAAAACCAAAATGATGGGGCAACAGCGAATAAAGCCGAAATGATAGGGCAATCGCGATAAGAAAAGCTGAAATGATAGAGCAATCGCGGTAAAACAGAAAAAAAAAAACAAAAACAAAAACAAACAAAAAAAAAACGGCGAATGATGAGTCGCTCCTGGTACCATATTCCAGTGCAGCGATGCAGACGCCAACCAAAATCCAGTTTCTCGAAATTTTTCCGGCCCTACGGTTAGTCCCCAAATTGACTACCGTATACAATCCACGGGCTCAAATAATTCTCATCATACCCATGCCCCACCGCAACCGCCAGTTATGCGGCTGGTCTCCGCTCTTGGAATTATGCTCCATTTGGTAAGACCCACTCATGTGTCCTCACGATACGTGAGGAGAAAATCCCCGCGTGATATCCTTACAACTCACAAAGGAAAAACACACTTGGGAGTCCTCACGACTCCTAAGGAGAAAATGCAACTGCGGGATCCTTACGCTCGTATGGAGAAAATACTTTTATGGGACCTTTACGGCCCATAAAATTGAAAAGCCTTAGGTGATAGGGATCTAAACCTGTCTCCTAAGCCATCGTTTCCCAATAGGCAATGGCGAATGATGAGTCACTCCTGGTACCATATTCCAGTGCAGCGATGCAGACGCCGGCCAAAATCCAAATCCCCAAGTGGCGAATGATGAGTCGCTGCTGGTACCATATTCCAGTGCAGCGATGTAGACGCCGGCCAAAATCCAAATCCCTAAGTGGCGAATGATGAGTCGCTGCCGGTACCATATTCCAGTGCAGCGATGCAGACGCCAACCAAATTCCAAATCCCATACCCCAATGGCGAATGATGAGTCGCTCCTGGTACCATATTCCAGTGCAACGATGCAGACGCCAACAAAGTCCCAAAATTTTTCCGGCCCTACGGTCTGGAACATCCTGCAAAACCGTATACAATCCATGGGCGTACAACGATCCCAATCTCTCCTAAGTCCTACCGGCGAGACCTTATTCAAAGTCCCGCCAACAAAAAAAAATTTAAAAAAATTAAAAAAAAGATATAAACAATAAAAAAATAAAAAAAAAGGGTATGTCCACAAGCAAAATGGGCACGGATGAAAACCCGAAAGGGCTCCGTGAGTAAAAACTGCAGGACTGCCAGTGAGTTTGTGAAAACCCGAAAGGGCGCGAACTCGTAAAAAAAAAGATGAAATGCACTCGCAAAGTCCTTTCGACTTTGTGAGAAGAAAATTCCTGAGTGAGATCCTTACGACTCACAAAGCAGCAACACCCTTAGGAGTCCCTACGACTCCTAAGGAGAAAATACACCTACGAAATCCTTCCAACTCGTAGGGAGAAAATGCTTTTATGGGACCCTTATAGCCCATAAAATTGAAAAACATTAGGTGATAGGGATCTAAACCTGTCTCCTAAGCCACCAATTTCCAAATCCTTCCGGGGCAAATGATGAGTTGCTCCTGGCATTATTCCAGTGCAGCAGTGCAGATGCCGACAAAAAAAAAAACCAATTCCCAAATCCTCCCGGGGCAAATGATGAGTTGCTCCTGGCATTATTCCAGTGCAGCAATGCAGATGCTGACAAAAAACCAATCCCAAAATCCCCTCAAAGACAGATGATGATTCGCCCCTGGTACCATATTCCAGTGTAGCGATGCTGATGTCAACCCAAATCACAATCAACAAGTCAACTTCAACTACAACACCGCGGAAAGCGGAGCAAGTCAGAATCCAATCTCGACACCGTAAGAAGCGGAGCAAGTCAAGTTCATCCCTGATACTGCAAGAAGCAGAGCAAGTCAAATCAAGTATCGACCGTCCATGTCATAAAAAGGGCAGTGCAGGCTTCCCACAAATCGGGAACCAAATCGCTCCGGATCAAAGCGTCGACCGTCCATGTCGCAAAAAGGGCAGTGCAGGCCACAAAAAGGGCAGTGCAGGCCATGTCGCAAAAAGGACAGTGCAGGCTTCCTATAAATCGGGAACCAAATCGCTCCGGATCAGAGCGTCGACCATCCATGTCGCAAAAAGGGCAATGCAGGCCATGTCGCAAAAAGGGCAGTGCAGGCTTCCCACAAATCGGGAACCAAATCGCTCCGGATCAGAGCGTCGACCGTCCATGTCGCAAAAAGGGCAGTGCAGGCTTCCTACAAAGCAGGAACCAGATCATTCCGGGCCAGGGAAAAGTCTACCATGGAAACTCCGTCTCGGAGACGCGTCAAGCGTCGACCGTCCATGTCGCAAAAAGGGCAGTGCAGGCTTCCCATAAATCGGGAACCAAATCGCTCCGGATCAAAGCGTCGACCGTCCATGTCGCAAAAAGGGCAGTGCAGGCTTCCCACAAATCGGGAACCAAATCGCTCCGGATCAGAGCATCGACCGTCCATGTCGCAAAAAGGGCAGTGCAGGCTTCCTACAAAGCAGGAACCAGATCACTCCGGGCCAGGGAAGCGTCTACCATGGACACTCTGTCTCGGAGACGCGTCAAGCGTCGACCGTCCATGTCGTAAAAAGTGCAGTACATCCCAAAAAGTGGGAACCAAACCAAGTTGCCTCCATGCGAAAGAAGATCCATCAATTTCATGCACACGACTCACATATGTCATGTGCATTTATTGATGGGGGGCACTTTGTTGAAGTCGAAAATTGCACCGCGGTTGACCAAGCCAAAGTCAAAGTCAACCCCAAGCCAAGTGGGCCCATGCCCAGATCAAGTCCGAACATGAAGCGGCCGGCCCTCCCCCATGCCAAAATGAAATCATGTAATAAATAATTTTTATGTAATTTTTTATGCATGAATGTAAACAAAATGGGCATAAAGCCAAATTTTTGTAAGCCCATGGCTTATGTGCAAAAAGAAATAGCACATGAGACATGTGATGGGCAAAATGCCATTTTGTAAAGCCCAAGGGGCTATATGTAAATATGTAAGCCTATATAAAGCAACATGATGATGAATAAAGCATAGACTTTTCATTCCCCCAAAAACTACGGTTCTGTGTGCCTCCTGCTCCTTTATCAAGGTTCTAAACCTTCTTCCCCTTTTTCAATTAAATCAAGAGTTTTACTCTTCCTTTTCCAAAACTAAATAGTTTTTCACCGCAAAACCCACAAAGGGGAACTCAGATCTCCTATCAGATCTCAAAAATAAAAGATTTTTAAAATCTCATACTTCTTGTTCTTCAAGACCCAGCCAACAGAGGAGGAAGGAAGAGACCCATCTCCAAAAATTCCATCTTGGGAAGAGCCAGGGCCAAAGGGAGAAACAAAGCAGCCCCCTTTGATCATTTCTAAATTTTTAAGAGTTTAACTCCACAAATTGGGAGCACAGCTCCCAGTGCAGGGACCAAAGCCCCCTTTCTATTTGACGCCTAGCGTCCTGCGCCCAGAGCGCTAGCGCCCACGTGCCGAGCACGCGGCGCGCCCAGCACCCAGAGCGCTTGTTCCCACGTGCCGAGCACGCGGCACGCCCACCGCCCACAGTGCTTGCGCCCACGTGTCGAGCACGCGGCGCGCTTAGCGCCCAGTGCGCTTGTGCCCACGTGCCGAGCACGCGGCGCGCCCACCGCCCAGTGCGCTTGCGCCCATGTGCCGAGCACGGCGCCCAGAGCGCTTGCGCCCACGTGCCGAGCACGTGGTGCGCTATCGCCCAGTGCGCTAGTGCTTACGTGCCGAGCACGTGGCGCGCTCAGCGCCCAGTGCGCTAGCGCCCACGTGCCGAGCACGTGGCGTGCCCAACACTCGCGCCCACGTTCCGAGCACGTGGTGCGCCCAGAGCGCTCGCGCCCAGTGCCTAGTGCGCTAGCGCTCAGCGCCTGCATGCCATGAACGCGGGGCGCTGGCCCCCCACGCATCCTTTGGATGCCCTTTCCCTTACACACACACACACATATACACATATACACACACGCATACTCCACACTAAAAACACCTCCCCGTTAGAAAAAATTTCTAACGGGGCGCTGCCCCGCACCCCGCAAAAACTCTGCGGGGCTCCCGATATATCCAAAACCCCTCCAAAACACAACACTGCATATTGAGTTCGCATGATCAGTTTAACCCGTTAATTGGAGGTTCCCTCGCTCCAAAGGCGAAGGGTAATTAACGGCAGCTTAGTCCGCGGCTGCCGGAGATTCGGATACCCACAATCAATAAATCTCAGCCTACCCTAGGCAGGGGGAATCTGTAATGCGTCTGACAAGCGCGCGCGTATTCCCATCTCAATGGGGTGACGAAAAACACCCTACAGGCATTCCTTTCGTTCAATACCTGGGTAGTCGTTACGTGCAGCTAGTGCCGCTGACGTGCTTATGGTTAAACCCACTTGTTTACCGCCGGAGACTGGACTGAGACACGGAGGCGTCTAGCTTGAATATGGAAGCAGATGCTATTTGGAACATATCCGTCCACCTCTCCGAAGATGCCAAGTCGATTTATGACAACGTATATCGAAGGTTTGGATGGATGCGACCGATGTAGCTTGATTTTATCAGATTCCCCCTCATTTATGAGTAGTTTTTTGATTGTGGGGACGCTCTTCCATGCAGGCATAAGCCCTGCAGTTAATTACGTTATCGCGTTGCGATAACAACTTTCTCCTGCTCTGGGCAGATCACTTCGTGTTGCGTTTGTATTTTGTTTATTTTGGTTGCCCGTGGATTGTATACGGAGACTGATATATTTCGTCGCCCGTAGGATGCGGATTAGTCCAAATCCGTACATATATGTTATGAGGGTTGAACTTAGGACATAAATCTCGTAAGAACGAGATCCATTAGTTCGATATATGTCATCTGAGGATCGATGGTCATATTTGAGGCTAAGATCGACTCAGAAATATGTGGTTAAGGCTCATTAATCATGTTTTGGATTAAGATTAACTTAATAAACAAGTATGGATTAAGGACCTTTAGTCGTCTTTAAGACTAAAATCATTTAGGTTTATTGATATTTTGATCAATACATGACATTTGAGAAACCAGAAACGGCATCATTTAATTAAACTTGGTTTAAGTGATTAAATGAGGTTTTGTAGTACAAGTGTGCAGATATATGTGCACATGCCTATTTATTTCATTTGAAAAGGATGCGCACATGCGTTGCACGTAATTACGTACTGTTTTGTTTCAAAGATGTTGCGCATGTGTATCACATGACACATCTATTATGGGTTTCAAAGTTATATATGTGCACATGCATTGTATGTAACATTTTGCACATCGGTGCGCATGCCTTCGTAGACCATTTTTATTAAGTGTGCACATATGAGTATCACGTGGTGCGTATACCTTCAGAGGCCATTTTTATTAAGTGCGCACACGTGAGTATCACGTGGTGCGCATGCCTTCAGTGGAAATTTTTTATTAAGTGCGTACACGTGTGTATCACGTGGAGCGCACATCCCCGGGGTATTATTTTCTCAAGAGCAGTAACTTTTCCATTAAGCACGCACTGATTTGGGTGCGCACTTGTTTTTATCAGAAAGCATAAGCTTTCGTTAAGAAGCCATGCGTTCTGTTTTATCTTTTTTTCTTCTTCTCTTATTTGCAGAGAAGTGAAAATCTTGGTTTTCATCTCGTTTTTTTGTACGTGTCTTATTTTTAAGAACGAAGGACGAACCCTAAGACCATTTGATCTCTTTTAATAGCGAATCGATAGATTCGAGAAGAAGCAAAGGCTTCTGTATAAAAGCGAAAGCTTTTTTAATGGAGAAAAGGAGAAGTTTTCTCTTGATTTCTACCTTGCGAAGTTTCTTTGATGAAAGAGAAGTCTTGAGATTTTTTCAAGCTTATGGAGAGTTTTTTCTCTGTCCTCGATTTCTTCATATGAGTCTCCTATTTATAGAAGAGAAGAAATTATGCTTTGTTTGGTTTGTTTTAGTTTGTTTCGATCTCAATCTGATTTCAGATTGATTTAAAATGATTTAATTGATTTATATCAATTAAGGGTAACATGCGCACCATTGGATTTTTGATCTACATATATTTCTTGTTAAGGTGTTTAACCAACAGAATATTTTTCTGTTAATTAGGGATTTTGATTACTCATTGACAAAGATTTATTTTCTTTTTAATAAGAGTTTGTTTGTGAGAATGCACATGTACTTGCACTTGTTATTAAGTGCGCATTGCGCCCGTGCGTTGCTTGTGCGTATATGCACACCTATCACACACGCACTTTTTTTGCACATGCTTGTGGCTAACATGTGCGCACGTGCTTTGTATTCGCACATCGCACTAAATGACTTTTGTTAAGTACGAGTGTCAATGATGTTTTCTATCAAGCGCGTACATAAATATAAGTGTGCAGACTGATGACCCATAATTTTCAGTGCTATCCACCTCTTTTTCAACACTTTCTTTGGTCAAACCTTGAGAATTGTTCCCATTTTAATGACACGCAAAATTTTCTGTCCAAATATATCTATTTTAGCATATCTCTTTTCGGTATTCGTATTTTAACAGAATATGGTATTTATACGAATACGCGTATTTGTGTTTTGATACAAATACGGGTATTCGTATCTTAGTACAAATACAGATATTCGTATTTTATACGAATACAGTATTCATATTTTGATACGAATGCGGGTGTATGTATTTGTAGCATATACTAATATTAGTGTATTTTGTATATATTTATATATACATATACATATATATGTGTGTACAATGAGGTAGCATTCTCTACAACTATCTTTTCATTGTAGTTTCTTATAGAATATGGTGGAACTTGTGACTCACCATGGTGAGTCACAATCCACTCATATTCAAATAAGAAAAGAAGAGAGAGAGAGAGAGAGGTGATTCATTCTTGAGTTGCCGTGCTTGTTAAACTTACACCTAAGCTTCTTCTTCCTCTCTTGGGAATTTCTTAGTTGAGAATGAAGAAAGAAAATGAGAGAACATTTAGAGATAGCCTCTACTACATCCTAGCAATCAATTCCTAGCAAGTTTTGATCACTAGTTGCTTCACTTAGCTGTTGTTGTGAAGTTAAAGCCTAAGTTTGGATTCCTTCGAGATGGATCATCTTCGGCAAGGAAGACCGACTCCCAAGCTCGTTCCTGACGACCTAAAGAGCTAAAGAAGTAGAAAGAAGGCGAAGAACACGACTACAAAGGATGTAATAAAAAACCTAGTAGTTAAATCATTCTTGTTTGTTTCTAGTTTAGTATTTGGATTTGATTCTAAGTTGTAGTAGTTCGTGCTTAAGTTCCAAAAAAAAAATCATTTTGTATTCCGCATGGCCGTTAGTTTGCGGCTCGAGCATGAGCGTCTACCTACATGATATCAGAGCTACCCAAACACTAAAACTAGGTTAGACGATATTTAAAGCTTCGAACCAACAAAACTCCGTATTTTCAAAACCAAAAATTCATGTTTTTGTCAAATATTTTTTGGTCTCAAATTTTTTTTTGGAGTATTGCAGACACATGATAGAACCATGAATATGACACTGTACTAAAACGAGGCCAATCAGAGAAATTTCGATCGTCAAAAAATTCCTAAAAACCTCAATTTGCGACCATCCTAGCTCCAAATTGGCCCGTCTTCGTACAATATCTTGGGTATTGAAAATGGGGATTTTAGTAAACTTTTTTGCCCAGATTTCACTTGGTGTTATCTTTGCATTCGGGCAACACGGGACATTTTGAACTCGAAACTTTTGCATCGTTTATCTTTTTATGTTTGTGAACGCCGTCTAATTGCTATAGGTCGATTAGACGGAGTTGCAAATACTTATTGGTTCTTTGATGCTTATTTCGATTGGAATAGTGGCGGTAGTCGTCGTGAATAGCTGAGGGTTTTTGTGAGATAAGAGTTTTATATTTACATTTGTATATTCATATTGCGTGGTGAGTGTCTGGCTTATGGACTGCCATCACTGCTTGATTTATATTCTTTTGTGGGGTACTTCTGGGTTGAGGTTGTGTCGCCTATGTATTATATTTGATTCATCTCTTGTACTTAGGATAGACTCAGGAGGAATGCTCAAGTAGCCGGGTTCTAGGAAGCAACGGATGGCCATCTCATGGAGTTGAGAATGGGTCATCCCATTCTAGAATTAGCGGGACTATTTGCCGCACTCGTAGGGGTCTAGGGACTAGGGTTTGTCTATTCACACGACCGTGGAATCCGTGTTTCATCCATGGCTTAAATGAAACATGAAATTCCTAGTATACTCTCTATTTCATAGTGTTTGCTTCTGCTGAGATTCTGTGTTTGTGATATATTATTATGCATGAGACGAATGGTGTTATATATATATATATATATATATATATATATATATATATATATATAGTAGACGCTATATATGTTTTGTATCCGCGCTAGTTCTTTCCCCGCCCTGCCGTAAGTTAATAACCTTACGGTGAAAACCCGGAACCTTGTAATGAATGCGGATAGCATATATGTGTGTGCCTATTTTTGTTTCTTTTGGTGTGATATTATTAATTGATGGGATTACATTATAGGTTTAATGCAAGGAAAAAAAACCTAATTGATGTTGTCGGAACCAATTTTTAAAGCTACTCGGTTTTCTTCAAAACCGCTTGTTTTAAAAGCTATTCGAGTTCCTTCAACGATATCAAGTTCATTACGTTCTTTTCGCCAAAATCCATTCATAGCCCTCCGTCATTTCAGATTAGTATTACTTAGTATTCGTGCGATGTTTGTCGTTGCTATTCGCCGAGGCGTAATGTGCAGTAGCTCTGTAATGCTTTTCTGTTGTATAGATAATGCGATTGGTTAGGAAAATCGTATGGCTTTGTTGATTATTCGTCAAGAGTCATGCGGATGGGTTTAATGCAATGTTGGATAATGACGGGTTGAACTTGATTAGGACCTTTTGATTTGTTGATTATTCATCAAGGTCATTTGGGTCCTGGGGGTAAAAATCACATTGGGAGTTTCAAACATAAAAGAAACTTGCCAGGCATGCGCATACCTTCTGAAGTACGGTGACTTGAGAGTGGCTTCCTTCAGGTTATCACGTGATGATAGTTGGGCCCCGATTCCCACTGATGAGTAGGTATTACTCCTCGAAAGATTTCATTTCACAATTAGCTAACCTATTAGGTGTTTAGAAAGTATTAACGAGATTACACCTATGTGGAAACATGGTTATTTAATTAGGTTCGTGCGAAAGAACGGGGAGCCTCCCTCGGAGTACTAACATTGTCCTGGCTGAATGATTAGTGAGCTTGTAAGGTGTAAATGATCCCGACTAGTTCTCCTTTTAGGGTTTGAAGGAGAATTCGAGAAAATAGTGAGAGCCATCCTGATTAGATAAAGTGATTAACCGATCTAATCTAGGTTGGAGTACACGCTGAGTGTTTCTTTTCTCTCTCTTTGGCAGCGACCATAACCCGTTTTAAACTAAAACTCGTAAACCAAGTTGACCGAATCTTTTTACAAACATGACTTTGTTTTGTCACGATTCACGACAAAACCACATATATCCATGCCATTCCTGCTTTACCCTATGCTTTCTCCAGAACATTCTATATCACTACGAAAATCCATATAGAATAGATAAAACCATCTCGTATAGTTACATACGAACTCGTACAAATTTATTTTAGCTCGAGAATGGATTCGGTTCCGGGGAATAGAATTATTCAGTTGTCTTTTCTCTTTACCTTTTCTCGGATTGCGAGGGCTCCTAGTATTAGGAGAGTACACCTATTACGCTTATTGGATAGTTTTCTTCCAAACCTTAGACATGTGTCGAAAGGTAGGAAAAGAAAAAAACTAATTAGCCTAAAGTATGATGTACAGAAGGTAAGAAGTAAAGACATATAAAGGGATTGGAGTAAGGGCAATGGAAATTGTAACTAATGTCATGAGTCTGGTATTGGAAGAGGTATTACTATGAATACCTGGCCACCCGCGCGAAATATTTTCATGCTTCAGTTTTACTGTGTAGGGTTAATTGAAAATTGCTTTCCCAATTAGATTCTGACTTCGGGGTATGTATTTACCGAACTTGATTCTCATATCTGTATAATGTTACAGATACTGAATGGGAGTAGAATTTTGGGAATTGGGTGAATAGATCCTCAAAAGTCAGAATTCTTTGTAATTGGTGATATTTGAGGAAATCACCTGGGTTTTACCTAACGGGAAATATTTGGTTTTGAATATCCGTTGTTTTGCACCAATTTCAAACCGATACATTTGTACGTTTATTTTATAAAGTGAGATATAACTTTTTGAAATTATTTTTATAACATTTACTTTTATCAGTTGATGATTAGGTAAGGTGCATTCAATAACGGTATAATTCTTCTTAACCATAATATAGTTTTCAACTTACGACACACAGGATTTGAGTCATTGGACTCAGAGGACTTATACAAAGTATTGTATGTTGTTCGATATCCAGTAGGACATAGCGGTCGGTACTCGTACTATATTCCATTTACTTATGACTTTTCTGGTTTTATACATGCATTTCGTTGAAATACAAGGTCCAAATTTTGAAAAGTTATAGGTATAAGAATAAAGTAGAGAACCACACGTTGGAAGTATCAGTATTCTTCGAGCTGATCGAAGATATAAATACTTATGCTAGGTATTTTGTCGTAAGTAATATGTTAGTTATATGTATGCCCTAGAGGCCATTACTGTACATACGATGTATATTGTAATGGATGCTTGGACATACATAGGGAGGACTTTCTTGCTCGACATGATAGTATGCTATCTGGTTGTACTTTATCTTAACATGTACTCTGATTGTCTCTATGTTACATGTTGATAAAGCCCTTAGGATATGTACTCGATTACTGAGACTATGATGAGATCATACTAGTGGGGCCACGGTAGTCGGTGAGTACATCCTATAACTGTTCCTAGTCGAGGGTGTATCGAGACGGGGCATCGATGCACCAGAGTAGACTAGCGTATACGCATCTTGACCCATATGATGGGCGATGGATGATCCCATATCCATCGGTGTTTGACATCAAGGATGGTGTACGGGTGCTCAGTGGAGACTGGGTACACTGGACGGACTCGCCGAGAACTCCCAGATGGTATTATACCTCACGTCAGATGGCAGTTCTCTGGTGACACTGGTACAGAGTAGTCTGTTGACCCGAGATCGTCATAGAGTCTTGTGTGATTCCCACTGTGCTTTGATTTCCATCATACCACGTCCAAGAGGGCGTGCAAAAAGGTGGCTTTTGGGTACAGTCCCGAATCATATGGAGGCAATAAGCGATAGGAGGGGATTCGTCTCTCCCGGTATAGGGAGTTGATGTTGTGCTGTGTTCGATTGGCTATAACCGGAAATCCCTGGCCAGGGTTGCTAAGATTTACTGGTAAGTGTTATCAGGAGTTTCTCGAACTGTTATAGACCTCATATCGACACGACTTATCGAGCTACTGGGGTCTGACGTTTGCCACCCCTAGGCCAGATATGCGACATATCAGACGACGAGACCGGACTGTACGGGAGTGTTACTGATTTGATTCACAGGAGAATGTACATGCTTGCTTGTTGATCTTCTGATCGCTCAATACCCAGGTGGACGTTACGTTTAGCAGACCGCTTGCGGCTTGTGGGTGTTTGATATGATCATCACCTACTGCCGGCGTATTGACGAGTCTTTAGAGTCCTACACAGGGGTTTCCTGGCTCAAGCGAAACGGAGTAGGATCACATATGTGATATGTGCGGGACCGAGATTAATACGATATGAGATACCGTATTCTATTCCCGCGATTCGTAACATTGATCGGTTGTATGCGATATAGCCGGGTTATCGGATCAAGTGTTGATTCGATAAGTTGTTACACATGATATTAGTCGGTTATAGCCGGGTTATCGGATCAAGAGTTGATTTAATAATTTAATGTATAATTATATATTTGATATATTACATTACATTAACTAGTATTTGCTCACTTATGATTTATTTTCTCACTAGATTGTGCACATTGTTTATATGTGATATATGCAAGTGTACATGTTTGTATCATGCTTGATGATACATACAAGATGGGTGTATGAGACTTATATCAAGTTTAAGTTAAATTAGGGTTTACTTATTTCCTTAAGAATAACAAAAGAGAGGAGACTTTAGTCAATGCTATCAAGCTTGTAGAAGCTTGTATGCAACATTGACAAAGTCAACTTTTTTGTCATTCCTTAGGATATTAGTTAACCCAACCCTTAACCTCATACTTTGGTTAATTCTATACATGAGTTAAGCATGAGGGCTTAACTCAACCATGGTGCAATAATTCAAGGGATAAGTTTTCATTTGGATGAATTATTCACTTCTTCTTCTTCATCAAGCTCCTTGAAAAAGCTTTCAAGCTCTAATGGTGCTATGAGGAAAAATGTGAGAAAATCAATTCTAAAGTGAGCCCACCTCCCACTTCTTCATCCTCTACCACTTGCCATGTAGTAGAGTGTGTTCTCTTCACAAAGTTCATGACCTAGTGAAGGAATAGCTTGAGTTAGTTTCTCCCCGACGTAGATCATCTCCGGCCTCAAAGTCATCGAAGCAAGCACGTTCGTTCTTCTTGTGGAGCTTCTCTAGAGTCCGGAGTTCACGATCGCAGCGAAGGGGACATCTACACGGAGCTATTGAAGTGAAGGACCGGATCTACAAAGGTTGTAATCCCTCTCACTTAGTGTTAAAGTGTTTAACATGCTTGTTTTCGCCTAAACTCTAGTTTAAAGATCCGGCTTTGGGTTGTTCGGCACGGCTAAATTTTTAATCGGGCATGGTTGATACCTCGTAGAACCTTGTGAGCGTGCCTAGCAACCCTACAGTGGTATCAGAGCCAACCTAGAATTTTAGGCAAAGTGTAAAGTCCGATCGAACTCCGAATACCCGGTTTATACCCCTCTCTGTACATTTTCTAAAAATGTGATTTTTTCAGTATTAAAAATACTCAGAAAAACAAGCAGGAAAAACTAAGAATTACTGTGAAGCACGGCCCACTAATTCGCTCATATGACCATGGAACCGCGGCCAAACCAAGGGTTTGGTGGCGGTTCCGCGGCCAAAATTGCGAATTAGTCCCTGGAACTTCATATATTTATTCTTAGGTCCTTTCTTGTCATTTTTTTCTGGGAATTTTTTAATTCCACTCAAGTGTTGAGTTTTCTAGGGTTGTATTGAGGACCCGTTGATTCGATCGGATAATTTAACTTTGTTTAGTTTTTCCGGGTAATTTTTAGAAACTGTTAAAAAGTTCGAACGGATATCAATAACTCACTTTTTCCTCTGTCGGAAATTTTTCAAAAGTTGGATTTTTCTCTCGAGTTTAAGAACGTTCTAAGTCGTGCAAGTAATGTGGTGGACCCTCTAGAAGACAAAAAACTTTAACTCGATTATGTGACCGTCTTGAACTGCCTCTAAACCTTAGGGCTTGGGGCAATACGGCGTGCCACATGTGAGGTGTTGGCTTGACCCTTTTACGGCTGGACCATTGGTACTGTGGCATGTGATGGATGTTTTTAAACCGATTTCAAGTGTTGAGATATATTGGGGAAATCTTGGGTGTTTGATTATTCAATCGGAAAGTTTAACATTGTCTATTTATCTGGAATGTGATACAATATTTGGAATCCATAGGTAGTTATGAGATAACTAATTTGAATGTTATAAATCTAGCAGTTCAGTCTCAGATGATCGGTTGCCACGGAATTTTGATCTGATCAAAAGTCCGTCGCAATCACGTAGCGTACGCGGATACTCGCCGGGTAAACTTAACAGACAGCCATGCCCCATAGCCCCGACCAAGTGACTGTAGGAGAACCCCGTTGCCAAAAGCATCCGTTCGGGTGCTCGCGGCAGCGGTGTTCCGCCTCAGTGCATTTCGTCGACGGCATCCGGGGGTGCGGCCGTCTACTAAAGTTTGCGACGAGCATTCGATCAGGATGTCGGGAATCTTGTTGAATTGCCCGACTTGATATTGAAAAGAGTTTTCGATAATGAGACTAAAATGCGGGGTTTATAATTGTTAGGCATGCGATGTCTAAGGAATTCATATGGTTAGGCATGCGATGTCTAAGGAGGTTGCGGATTCCAACTGTTGTAGTTTTACAGTTTCTTTTTTGTGACCGTAAGCGTAGTATGTGGTGTATCGCCGGCTTCGTTGCTATACATCAACGACAATCGGGATACGCATACTTGCTTACGTTGATGATATGAGATATTATGTGTTGCTGTGATATGTTATATTGGATCGTCGCGTTTTGAATAGCCGGGGGTTTTATGTGAGATGAGAGTTTTTTCTTTTTCATTTATATAAAATTCATTTGTATGTAATATTCTTTTATTGGGGCACTTCCGGGCTGAGGATGATGTCACCATTGTATATTATTTACTTTTCCGCATTAGGTAGACCCAAGTCGGGGAGCACAAGTAACCGGATTCTAGGGTTCAGTGGGAGACCATCTCGTGGAGTCGAGACCGGGCCTCCTAACCCTAGAATTGGCAGTGTTGCTTACCGCTCTCGTAGGGGTCTAGGGATGTGGGTTTGGCTATTCATCACGATCGTGGAATCCGTGTTTTATACAGGCTCGTATTGAAAACACGGACGTCCTAGTATATCCAATATTTCATATATGTTCTTCTGCTGCAATATTCTGTGATGAGATCATATTACTGCCTGAGACGAATGTTTATATTATATATATGAGATATATGTTATATTGCAGATTTCGTTTCAAATGTGATGCCTGTGAAGCATAATAAATGGGACTTCATTAATGAGATTAATGAAACTAAAAGAAACCTAAAGATGTTGTAGAAACTTGTTTAAAAACTGGTAGCTCTAGTTCTTGCTTTGCATAGCGATGTTCCTTGTAGAACATCCAGCACCTTATTCGATAAGGAAACAGCCGAGATCCCTTCATCGGGAATGACCTCTATAGTGAAACTAGCAGATGCTACAAGCTTGGTTTGTCTTTTGATTGCTTCTATAGTTCTTGCTTTGCATAGTGATATTTGTGAAATATCCTGCACCTTGTTCGATGAGGAAATGACCGACGATCCCTTCACCGGGAGTGACCCCTTTAGCAAAACTAGAAAAGCCTCAAAAACACTCCATTTAAAATCACTCGATTCTACAACGATATCAAGTTCATTACGCAAAGGGTTTTCTTAAAAACCTGTCGTAGCCCTCCGTCATTTCAGATAAGTCCTACTTAGTATTCGTGCTATGTTTGTTGACCTCCGTCAAGGCGTAGTGTGCGGTAGCTGACTAGTATTTATCTGCTTATGCATATGATGCAGATTGGATTAGGGTAGTCGTGCGGCCTTGTTGACCTCCGTCAAGGGTCGTGCGGGTGGGTTTAATTCAATCAGGAAATGACAGGTTGAACTTGACTAGTAGCCTATGGTTTGTTGACCTCCGTCAAGGTCATAGGACGCTAGGGGTAAAATATTATTGGGAATTTCAAGTGTTGAAATTTGCAATGAGATTGCATACCTTTTATGAGATAGTTGGATCCCGATACCCGCTGCGAGTAAGAGTTACTCCTGGGAGAGTTTTACACATTACAATTAGCCGATCAAGTAGGTGTCTTGAAAGGTGTTAACGGGGTTACACTTCTGGAAAAACGAGGTTTACTTTAATTAGGTCCGTGCGAAAGCACGGGGAACCTCCCTCAAAGTACCGACACTGGCCCGGCTGAAAGATTGGCGAACTTGTAGCGTGTAATTAATCCTGGCTAGTCTTTCCTTTTAGGGTTTGAAGGAAGATTTGATTAAAACAGTGGGAGACATCCTGATTAGATATATTAGATAACCAATCAAATCTTGCAAGAGCATACGCTGAGTGTTTTCTTCTCTCTCTCCAGGTAGCGACCATATCACGCCTTAATCAAGATAATAATACGGATGTATTGACCGAACCCGCTTGTTATACTGAGCTAGGGAACGTTGGTCCCGCTCCAACTTATAATTGTTATAAGACAGAGCAGGAAATTAGAAAATACCAGATTTCCCGTGCCGCCTAAACGAAGAAAGTGCATGCCGATGCATCTTCTTCGGGTGTGTTCATTACAGAGAACTGTTTCTCAGTATCCTTTACGTCCTGGGTATGAGATACCGGATCAGGATCCCGCATATGTAATCTGTTACATGGGCTACAGAAAGGTAGAGAACTGAGAACGGGTGATAAGTTTCATGAGACAGAAAACGATGCAAGTGTTGCGGCCAACTCTGTTGGTCACTATCACCCTGTATTACCAGAATACATTGATTCTGAACAAATGTTATTAGATACCGAACCTGATATACAACATCATATCAGTCTCTTTATTAGTAAAGAAAAGATATAATTTTGTATTGTTGGATAATGTTTTGAACATTTCCTATATCAAGAGTTGATCGGTTCAGGCACGTTATCTGAAAGCATTGACGTTCTAAATCAAACTACAGTTCTTAGTATACAGAACACACACGAGAGGAAGAATTCAGAAATGAACGAATCCTTCTTGAGGCATTGTAGACTAGGTCATATCAATGCGACCCGACTAGCTAAGTTAAATTTAGATGCATATTTAAATCTGTTTGAATTTACATCTTGTGAAACTTTCCGGCCATGTCACAAAGATAAGATGACCATAGCTCTGTTTATTGGAAGCAGAGAAAGAGTTAGTGAACTCTTGGGATTGATACATGCTGATGTATGAAGATCCCCTGTCTACACATGCCAAGACCGGTTCTTTGTACTTCATTACATTCTCTGATGATCTCTCAAGATTCAGACATATGTTCCTGTTGAAACACAAGTCCGAAACTTTTGAGATATTCACAGAATATAAGTTAGAAGTAGAGAACCAAAAATGGGTATAAGTATTATGTCCTTTGATGAGATCAGGGAGGAGAATACTTGAGCACGGAATTCCTGAACTATTCTAAAGGAGAATGAGATTCTCTCTCAGCATTACTCCTCCATATACACCATAGCACGATGGTATATCGGGGCGGAGCAATAACACCCTTTGTGATATGGTGTGCTCTATGATGAGTACTACTGAGTAGCCTATTTCCTTTTGGGAGTTATGCACTTGAGAAGCTACATACCTATTGAATAGGGTTCAAATCAAATCAGTTGCCTACCACTTCATATATGATATGGAAAGGGAAGAGCCCATATCTTAAGTTTGTTAAGATTTGGGGTTGTCCGGCCTATGTCTAAAAGCATAATCCGGACAAGCTCGAGGCAAAGTCAGTTCTATGGAAGTTTGTTGGATATCCCAAGCATTCGCAAGGGAATATCTTCTACCAAACCGAGGAACAAAAGTGTTTTGTTTCTCAGCATGCCACCTTTGTGAAAGGGAATTTCTTTTGAAGAAATTAGTGGTCATGAGGTAGAACTGGAAATAGTTCCAGCTATACAAACTACAACAGATGATTTGGTAGAACCGAAGGATTCAATAGTAACCAACGAACCTCAGCCTCTCCGTCGATCTAGTAGGGTTGCTCACCCACCTGAGAGATACTTCGGTTTCTTTATGACAGTGGGAGCGAGGATTGCATCATGAGATGATGACCCAACTAGTTTCGAGCAGGCCATCAGGAGTGGGACTCTGTAAGAATGGCTGGATGCTTAGCGATCTGAGATGGAATCCTTATACACCAACAAAGTATGGACTTTGGTTGTTTTATCTGAAGGATTAAATCACCATCAGGAGCAAGTATCTTGAGAAGATTACTTGGTGTACATGGAAAAGTTGAGACTTTCAAAGCTATGCTTAAGTCCATCCAGATCCTACTTGCCACGGCTACATACCATGACTACGATATCTGGCGGTTGGGTGTCATAACTGCTTTTCTAAATGATGTTTTAGAAAAGAGCGTTTATAAGTACACGGCCAGAGGGCTTCGTAGATGGTGGGAGCAGCGGAAACGTGTGTAAGATGTTTTATATGATAAAACAGGCATCGCGGAGTTGGAACATCTGTTTTGATGTGGTAGTCAAAGAGTTTGACTTCATCAAAATGATAGATGAACCTTGTATATACAAAAAAGTAGTAGGGAGTATGGTGGTGATCCTCGTAGAGTACGTGGATGACATACTCTTGATAGGGAAGGAGTTTCCTATGCTACGCTCGGTCAATCTCCGCTTATCACAACGATTCTCCATATAGGATCAAAGTGATACCTCCTAAATCCTGGGTTTTGGATCTATGAGATAGATCTAATTGGATGTTAGGATTCTTACTAGTTGTAGTGAGATGGTATCAATCGATCCTGGGGAGAATCACTGGAAAGGTTCCAGGGTGATAAGAATGACTGAATGTCAGTCGCAGGCATTGTCTTTACCCTCAGTGGAGGGACGGTATGTTGGAAGAGTTCCAAGCTAGATACCGTGACATACTAGACGATTAAAGGCAAGATACATCGTTACCAAGGATGCTACCAAAGAGGCAGTCTGGATATATATAAGTTCATGAGATGAACTTCGTTCCTACCATTGTGTGACAATGGAGTTGTGGCTTTAGCCAAGGTACTACCGTCCCATCAGAAATCCAGATATAATTCTTATACAGTATCACCTAATCATGGAGATGGTTGATCTCCAGGGAGATCGAGGTTAGGAGAGTATACACAGAGGACAACAGCACGGATCCACTCACAAATGCCTTTTTCCCAGTAGAGACTTTTATGGGATGGTTGAGTATGAGATACTTCAACCGCAGCTAATTGTTGGGTATGTGATACCACAACAGATGGCCCTAGTGCAAGTGGGAGATTGTTAGTTATATGTATGCCCTAGAGGCCATTACTGTACATATGATGTATATTGTAATGGATGCTTGGACATATATAGGGAGGACTTTCTTGCTCGACATGATAGTATGCTATCTGGTTGTACTTTATCTTAACATGTACTCTGATTGTCTCTATGTTACATGTTGATAAAGCCCTTAGGATATGTACTCGACTACTGGACTATGATGAGATCATACTAGTGGGGCCACGGTAGTCGGCGAGTACATCCTATAACTGTTCCTAGTCGAGGGTGTATCGAGACGGGGCATCGATGCACTAGAGTAGACTAGCGTATACGCATCTTGACCCATATGATGGGCGATGGATGATCCCATATCCATCGGTGTTTAACATCAAGGATGGTGTACGGGTGCTCAGTGGAGACTGGGTACACTGGACGGACTCGCCGAGAACTCCCAGATGGTATTATACCTCACGTCAGATGGCAGTTCTTCAGTGACACTGGTACAGAGTAGTCTGTTGACCCGAGATCGTCATAGAGTCTTGTGTGATTCCCACTGTGCTTTGATTTCCATCATACCACGTCCAAGAGGGTGTGCAAAAAGGTGGCTTTTGGGTACAGTCCCGAATCACATGGAGGCAATGAGCGATAGGAGGGGATTCGTCTCTCCCGGTATAGGGAGTTGATGTTGTGCTGTGTTCGATTGGCTATAACCGGAAATCCTTGGCCAGGGCTGCTGAGATTTACCGGTAAGTGTTATCAGTAGTTTCTCGAACTGTTATAGACCTCATATCGACACGACTTACCGAGTTACTGGGGTCTGACGTTTACCACCCCTAGGCGAGATATGCGACATATCAGACGACGAGACCGGACTGTACGGGAGTGTTACTGATTTGATTCACATGAGAATGTACATGCTTGCTTGTTGATCTTCTGATCGCTCAATACCCAGATGGACGTTGCGTTTAGCAGACCGCTTGCGGCTTTTGGGTGTTTGATATGATCATCACCTACTGCCGGCGTATTGACGAGTCTTTAGAGTCCTACACAGGGGTTTCCTGGCTCAAGCGAAACGGAGTAGGATCACATATGTGATATGTGCGGGACCGAGATTAATACGATATAAGATACCGTATTCTATTCTCGCGATTCGTAACATTGATCGGTTGTATGCGATATAGCCGGGTTATCGGATCAAGTGTTGATTCGATAAGTTGTTACACATGATATTAGTCGGTTATAGCCGGATTATCGGATCAAGAGTTGATTTAATAATTTAATGTATAATTATATATTTGACATATTACATTACATTAACTAGTATTTGCTCACTTATGATTTATTTTCTCACTAGATTGTGCACATTGTTTATATGTGATATATGCAAGTGTACATGTTTGTATCATGCTTGATGATACATACAAGATGGGTGTATGAGACTTATATCAAGTTTAAGTTAAATTAGGGTTTACTTATTTCCTTGAGAATAACAAAAGAGAGGAGACTTTAGTCAATGTTATCAAGCTTGTTGAAGCTTGTATGCAACATTGACAAAGTCAACTTTTTTGTCATTCCTTAGGATATTAGTTAACCCAACCCTTAACCTCATACTTTGGTTAATTCTCTACATGAGTTAAGCATGAGGGCTTAACTCAACCATGGTGCAATAATTCAAGGGATAAGTTTTCATTTGGATGAATTATTCACTTCTTCTTCTTCATCAAGCTCCTTGAAAAAGCTTTCAAGCTCTAATGGTGCTATGAGGAAAAATGTGAGAAAATCAATTCTAAAGTGAGCCCACCTCCTACTTCTTCATCCTCTACCACTTGCCATATAGTAGAGTGTGTTCTCTTCACAAAGTTCATGACCTAGTGAAGAAATAGCTTGAGTTAGTGTCTCCCCGACGTAGATCATCTTCGGCCTCGAAGTCATCGAAGCAAGCATGTTCGTTCTTCTTGTGGAGCTTCTCTAGAGTCCGGAGTTCATGATCGCAGCTAAGGGGACATCTACACGGAGCTATTGAAGTGAAGGACCGGATCTATAAAGGTTGCAATCCCTCTCACTTAGTGTTAAAGTGTTTAACATGCTTGTTTTCTCCTAAACTCTAGTTTAAAGATCCGGCTTTGGGTTGTTCGGCACGGCTAAATTTTTAATCGGGTATAGTTGATGCCTCGTAGAACCTTGTGAGCGTGCCTAGCAACCCTACATAATATATTTGAGAACTTGATTCTCCTTCTGGTTACTCATCCGTGGGTGCGCTCTATGTTGAGTAATGTTGCATGGTATTTTTCCATTTAGTCGATATGACTGGAAACAACTGCATAATTTTTTAATCCGGTTCCAATTAAATTTGTGCCTTTGTTTTTATATTGGATATAGAATGGATTCATATTTTAACAATATTAAGATATATAAAGTTGTCCGGCTTATACTTAAAACCATAATTCCAGATAAACTCAAAGCACGTTTTCAGTAATGGTAGTTTGTGGATTATCCCGGGTTTAGACGAGGGTTAACATTCCACCATCTACAGGATCAATAGTTATATTGCTCTTGACTCGCCACATTTTAGTAAAATGAATTCTTTTTAGAAAACATTAGTGGGAGTATGTTAGAACTAAAAGTGATTCCAGAACCATAAACGGTTACTGAATATTTAATAGAACCTAAAGATTCAATTAGATTTTACAATCCATTAGCCACTCCGCAGATTTAGTGGGTAATCTCAGCCACTCGAGAGGTAATTCGGTCCTATCAAAGACGGTGACAGGGAGGTTTTGATGACCCAAGCTTATCACTACTGTTGTTCTAGACTATGAAATCTGGCAGGTGGATGACTATAACGTCATTCTAAATTGAATTTAGAAGTATATGTGTATATCACTCTGCCAGAGGGTTATTGTAGTCAGTGGAAGCAGAAGAAGCGTGGTGGGCAAGATGTTTATGTCTATTTATAAACTAAAGCAAATATAGCGGAGATGGATCATCTATTCTTGACGTAACAGTCATAGTGTTTGACTTCATCAAGAATAATAGATGGACCTGGTAAGAAGTTTGAGTAGAGAGTACTGTCTTGTTTTGTTGAATGACATACTCCTAATATATAGTGATATTAACGACTCGCTATACTTGAATCTATCTCAATTCCTTCATTTGATTTTCATGAAGATCATTTCTTGCTTTCTTGAAATTTATTTCTGTCTCCTTATATTTATTTGACCATCTTTTATATTCAATGTTACTCTCTTATCAATTAGAGTACCGACTGGTGGAGCGACGACGAAATGCGATTATATTTAGTTCCTTATGCTGTTATCATATCCTTCTTAAGTAATTTCGAGGACAAAATTATTTTAAGGAGAGTAGAATGTAACGATAATAAAAATCCTTTATTTTCGCGTATCATTTCTTTAATAAAATATTACAATTATTAATTTTTTGTATATTTTGTTTTCTAATAAATATATTTTATCACTTCATTTATTTTATCCATTTTATAATTTTTCAAAGCCCAAACCCAAGCCGAGACAAATCCGTTTGATTTCTTTCTTTTCTTTTTCTAAGTCCACTTTCTTTTCAAGGTACGACATATATTTAATTCTTATTAAATATATGCACGAACAATCTTGTAGTTTATTGGTTAAGTCCTTACATTGTTATTCTATAAGTCACATGTTCAAATCCCTATTCTTGCAATTATTTTTTTATCAATTTTTATGCTTCTCATAACCTATAAATGAGACCCTTCATTTCATCTTCTTTTTAACTCCCAAAATAATTAGAATGGTTATGAGCTATAATTTATTAGAATTATGGTGGTCATAAATCTTTTTTATATGTCACTCTTCTTTCTTTTCTTCATCTCACATTTCTATCATTTCTCATCTCTCTCTTCATCCCATCTTAGTCATTTCCTTTTGATCAATTTTAAAAATAAAATAAAATAAAATCTCTTTTCCCTTGAACTTGGACAAACACCGGTTCCATCAAGTTTCAAAGACTCGGTTGAGAATTTTATCTAAACGGTGAGCCAGTTGTTATACCGACTCACACAACCTGTAACTCCCTTTTCTCCCTTTCCATCCCTTTCATTTTGTTATTGTGTTTTCTCCATGATTTCATTTTCTTGACCGTGGTACCTAATCGAGTGCATAAACATACATACATACATACATACATACATACATACATACATACATGCATACATCTATCTATCTATCTATCTATCTATCTATATATATATATATATATATGAATATAGTTACATATATATATATATTTAAAATATTGTTTGTTTATACTTAATCTTTATGTTTATTCATTGTTTTCTTATAGAATAAAAATGCCTTCATATCATAGATTTACTTTTACGTTAACTAGGAATATCATGGACTGAATATAAATAAACGATGCGCGATAACACAACTTTACATAAGCTCTCTTGAAATTAGAACTTTTCTGGTATTGGACCTTGTCGAAATTCATGCTCCATATATTGACATTAGGGGATCCAATTTGAAATATATATTGCATATGCTGTTTATTTTATAATTGTTTAATTTTTTTTATATAAAATAGAAAAACGAAACTGCAAATAAATCCAGTAGTTTTGTCACCTTTAAATACGGTCCTAGATAACTTTTGTTCTTAAAATAATTTTTAAAAATTAATTTTCATATCTGAAAATCCTATAAAAATTAGGATAAATAATATATATAATTTTAGGTTTACAGTAAAAATTTCATATCAAACCGAAAAACGGTTTAGAAGTTGCGTAGTTTTTTTATTCACTGTTTTTAAAACCAGAAAACTGTCAATAAGGGTCTTTTTCGAGAGATCATAACTCTGTAATTGTTGATTCAAATTAAGTATTTTCATATGTTTTGAACATCTACATCGAAAGATATAGATTTTCTTAGTTTTAAGTTTTTACTGAAAATTGACGTAAAATATAGAAAACCGCGTTACAATATTAAGCGACGAATCTGAACAGAATTTGTTCTGATTCGCACACTGTTTTTAAATAGGACATAACTCGAACTCCCGATATCCGTTCGTGAAAAACTTTAGATGTGTAGATGAAAAATTGATAGAACTATAATTTCCTGTATATTATATTACTTAGAAACACATGAAACAACCGATATAGGCTTTGCAATATAACATATAGTTTCTGTCCAGAAATCTGAATTTCTGTTTTAAACACTGATATTAAAACGATCATAACGAGAGCTTCAGAAATCCAAATCGCGTGAATCTTAGTGTTTTGGATAAGTACTCTGAGAGACCTACAATTTTCTAATAATTTTTGTAACCTGAAATCCGATAGAAATTAACTCAAACTACGTTTTAAAAATGTGTGACGATGCTGAACAGATTCCGATCTGTTTTGTGCGACGGTATGAAAATATGTATATCTCCCAAACTGGTAGTCGTATTTAGGCGAGACTGGAACTCACATGTGAATAACACTTAAGGCTATGTTTTCGTTCATATTCTGATTTCAAATGACTTGATTAACTAGTCATACATATCACATATTTACAACATTGTTTTGGACGTTACTTGTATACTTATCTCATATCATGTTCCGTGATTGCTTATTTATTTTTATTTATATGACTTGTAATTAAATCATTACATGTTAGAATTGACTTGATCTTAACATGACTCAATCATGAATACTTGAACCTAGTATGTACACTTGAACCAATTTGACTCGAACCATGAATACAATTGGTATGACTTGCACTTGATATGACTACGTGAGCTCAATCTTGAAAACTTGATATTATACATCACCTTTTATATTCATGGATTTGAGCAAGACTTGGAACTGTAATTATAATTTTAGAAGCGAGGGGTGTTGGGGTAGTTTGAGTATGAATCCAACGGAATCTCACGAGTCCCATTAATATAAATCATGTTGCTGTAGTACCGGGCTGAAACGGTACAAATCATATTGCTGTGGTACCGAGCTGAAACGGTACAAATCACGAATTCACGAATGAGGGCCCGTGTTTCCATACCCCTGGATGATAGCTTGTTGGGTTTGGAATACTTCAATAACAATTGAAGTCCCGATATTTTAGGCCCGTGATTCCTTGCCCCTGGACGATAACCTTGGGTTCGAGAATACTCTTGAGATTGGTTGACATTCACACTTGAACTCACGTTAGTTAATATTCCCTGATTAAAAAATCAGGAAAAAAGTTTCAGAAGAAGCATCACGTGCACACACGTGATCAGTGGTCACGTGTTGGCACGTGATGGTAAAGCAGCAGCAAAGAACAGAGCAAAGAAGAGGAGCCCGTTCGGAGGGGTCGCGTGCTCGCACGTGACCGAGGGTCGCGTGCTCGCACGTGACCAAAGGTCACGTGACAACACGTGACTGGCTTTAAAAGCCTTACTGTTTAACAGAATTAAATTCTGAAAAAGATCATTTAAATCTTTCCAAAATAGAGAAGAATTATGTAAAACCGTTGGATTAAGAATCCGAGGGTGATTAAATATCACCAATTTATGGAAAAATCTTAGACAAGGAAAGATTTCCCCCAAATCTCACCGAAAATAACAAACAGAATATCTTTGGATTTAAAATCCAACGGTGAATAAAATTCATTGTGTGATCTAAAGGATCATATTAATTATGAAATCAATTAAAATCTTTCAATGAAAGATTCACAAAACAAATTGATTCTTTTCTTTCTTCTATAAATAGGAGCCAAGAAGAGAAGAGGAGGGACCTTTTTTTTTGGGAGAGAAAAACAGAGAGAGGCTTGGAATCTTAAAAATTCAGAGAGAAAAGAAAGAAGAATTTGATTCTCTACAAAGCAAAAACCCTAGGTAAGAAAAAAAGGGGTAAAGGCTTCAAAAAGAGGATTTAATTCTCAATCCAAGAGTTTAACTCTTATATAAAAAAAAGAAAAGAACTTAGTTCTTTCTCTGGTGGAAGACCTGCAAAGTGCACATCTCCCCATAAGTTGAGAATTTAATTCTCATCAGGTTGAGATCCTGCCATGCAGATCCGAAACTTAGAGGGGGAATTATGTTTAGAGAATTTAATTCTCCCCAAAAAAACTAGGTTTAACCCTATATGAGTATTTAATTCTCCCAAAGTTATAGGAATTTAATTCCTCCAAGATAAAAATTAGGGTTTAACCCTATATGAGAATTTAATTCTCCTAAAATTATAGGAATTTCATTCCTTCAAGATGGACAAAACTAGGGTTTAACCCTAATCGAGAATTTAATTCTCTCAGATCAATAGGAATTTAATTCCTCCAAAAGCATAATTAGGGTTTAACCCTACAGAGAATTTAATTCTTAAAAAATAAGGAGACTTAAAAGATCTCCATGCATGCAAAGAATTAAGGTCACGTGGCCCCACGTGACCCCTGAAGAGATCCCCAAAAATGAGAGGGAATTAGCTCTGAGGCAACGCCTCACATGCTCCCACGTGACTTCCAAAACACAGAAAGAAAAAGCAAAGGAAATCCAAGCTTTGGGCGCTCTCACGTGTTACCACGTGACCCCTTAGCAAACGCTTTAGTGATCAGCGCACAGATGATCATCACGTGCCAACACGTGATGCTCAAAATAAAAATATAAAAAGTGTTTAACACTTAATTGCAGAACGAAGAAAAGGAATCTGGTCCTACCTTTGGGCGCCCTCACGTGTCCACACGTGACCCCTCTTTCTTTAGTGTTTAACACTAATTTGGAGATTATATTTCCAGTGTTTAACACTGATTGTTTTCTAGAGTTTAACACTAAATTGAAGATTATACTTCCAGTGTTTAACATTGATTGTCTTTTAGTGTTTAACACTAATTTGAGAGTTCTACCTCCAGTTTTTAACACTGTTGTTCTTTAGTGTTTAACACTACTTTTAGCCAAATTGGCTAGTTCTCCAGAGACAAAAGTCCCTCCTCCAAATGAATCTCAAAATTGAGAAAATCAAGAACAAAATGTTTTCAGAGCCCCCAAACCTCTGTTTAGTACTGCTGAATGATGAGGGGCTGAACCCAGACAAATGTCTAATGGTCCAAAGGGCCAATATTTCAAACATAATTGGACTTAGCCCAAACTGGCCATAAGTCCTCAAATCATCTTGAACTGAGCACATCTGCTCTTTCAACCAACTCACTGGTTCAAGGGTACATCTCTGAACTCCTCTGATATTTGTCGTTGTAATCCTTCAACATTTTCAGAGAGGTGATGGGTCCCGACAGCCATACATTTTATTGGACCACTATGTCCTTAAACTGGTATTGGACTACTATGTCCTTAAACTGGTATTGGACCACCATGTCCTTAAACTGGTCATCTACCGCACTGTCCCTAAACTAAACAATTGAGTCCAAATGCTCTCTTGTTGGATTTAAACGATCCTGTTAAGTTGATCTTAGTCTGAAATGAGACTAACGTATCTTTAACAAACGTTTAAGTTGATCTTAGTCTCAAATGAGACTAACGTATCCTTAAACCAACACCCACAAATCTAAGAATATACAGATTTTCACTAATCCATGCCCTACGAGCGACAACATAAATTAGTCTCCGTATACGATCCACGGGCAACCGAAAACAAAACAAATATCCACGACACGAAGTGACCATCTGGAGAAAGAGAAAGTTGTTACCGCGATGCGGTAGCGTAATTAACTGCAGGGGCTTGCGCCTGTAGGGAAGAGCGTCCCCACAATCGAAAACCCCTCAAACGAGGGGGAATCTGACGAAGTCTGCTACATCGGCCGCATCCGTTTAAACCTTCGATACATGGTGCCATAAATCAACTTGGCATCTTCGGATAGGTGGACGGATGGCACCAATTAGCATCTGCCCCGAATCTCAGGCAAGACAGTCCGTCTTGCGCCGTCTTTCGGAGGGGAACAGTTAATTTTACCCTTTTTGAGACCTTTTAGGACACTTATATTCAATTCATGTTCATTATACCTACACTCCACGATCATGCTATACTTATTTACTATGCTCATATTATATTGCCATGCTTACATAGTTGTCATTAACATTACCATGTTATACTTGTTCATGTTTTATTTCCATTCATACTATATCACATGTCACCTTGCATATTCATTTATATACTTTCACATCCCACCTTTCTTGGGGACTTACCGAGCGCAAGTTCGCTGACGGGCATTCCACCAATTTCTTTGTTTCCTCGGAATGTTCGTTAGATAATCTAGAGATTGAGGAGATTGAGCCGAGTCAGGAGGATTATTCTTAGTTTGCGGAGCAGACCGACTACTAGTTCTTTCTTTTCAGCTTTTACTTCCTGTATGCTACCTGTTTAGGCACTTTCTTTTATGCATCTTTGTTTTCAGACATCATGTATTCAGTTTGAAACTTGTGAAAGTTGGGAATGTAAATATATAAAGTTGGATTTTCATTATCATCTCTTTTCTTGTCATTTTATATTGCTTATATACGTTTAGCGTATTTGTTTTGAGAAATGACCTTCTCGGAATAAATATGTCGTGGGCTTGTTGCATGCCGTTACCGCTCTTTTGGGAAGTGGGGCATGACACTTATACTACAATCGGTTAAATTGTAGTTTTCACAGATGTTTCTTCACATAGAAACTGGATAAAATATCAGATATTATGATGACTAGATATATGGTTTTAAATCTAGATTTGGGAAGTATCCCAATTCGGGTACTTAGGCACTATTCTAAAGTATTTTAGAATGTACGATTCCGGGCGTGGTGGTGTACCCGCTGGTGATGGAGTCACCATCTCTAAAGTGATGTCTTCTAGACTGATGTAGAGAGTGATTTGCATGATTGACATATCACTTGCTTAGGCTATTGAGTCAATCATGAGATGCCAAGTACCATATCAGATATTGCTTTTGCACTAGGTGCAATAAGTAGATATTAATCCAATCCCGGAGAAACATAGGGAAACGGTTATGAATATGAGAGAATGTTCTTGGTATATGGTAACGGCGGGCTCCTTCTGGAAGCGGTTATCATTTAAGGCTTCCAAGGTGACTTGGATGACAGAGTGATTATCAGAGTTAAAGTTTACCCTCTTCTAAGGGGCAGTATGTTGGACAGAGATCCAAGCGGATACTAAGGTAAGCATGGCGCAGGATGCTGATTAAATTCAGTGGAAGATACAGTCTAAGAAGTTTGTTGGATTTGGAGTTCATTTATGAACTTGGCCCCATCAAATATCCAGACAAGTTTTAAGACATGTATCGATCATTTCGGAAGATAGTCGTTCTCCGCAAAATTAAGATATAGAGAGATAAAGACAAAAACATTGGAGCGGATCCACTCACTGAAGTTATTTCTCGAACAGGAATGTCTCGCAAACATGATTTGCGAAACTGATTAGTAGAGAAATTGGGTATCCGATATCACACAGGCTGTGAGTATGCGACACCGCAATAATTAGCCTTAAGTGCAAGTGGGAGATTTTTGGATATAGTGCTTTTAAGGCAATTATTGTAATCGCAGGCAGGCGATTATGATGATTGAGGAAGGACCTATATGGGTAGAACGGTTGTACACATGATCATAGTATGCTATCTGGTTCATCTCTATCATTATGTACATGTATTATGTGGTATTACGGATCACTATTATATGTTGATAAAGCCCTTAGGATTCCTGCTTGACTACCAGGGTTATTGTGACGATCACACCTGTGAGAACTGGGTAGTCTATAAGCAAATTCTTAAATGTCTCTAGTCGTGAGAATATCGAGACGGAGCATCGATATTCCAGAGTAGACTAGTGTATATGTTTCTTGACCCCGACGAGGGGCTATAGCCAGTCTCACAGCCATTGGTGTTAGTAAGTCACAAAAGATAGTATACATGTGCTCATTGGGTTATGAGTTACACTGGACAGACTCGCCGGGAACATGCTAGATGGTATTATACCTAGTGTCAGGTAGCAGTTCTCTAGTGACATGAGTACAGGTTAGTCTGTCGATCTGAAATCGTCATTTGTCTCGTGTGGGTTCCCGTTGTGCTTTGATTATTACCCTACCACGGCTATTCTGAGTCGTGCAAACAGATTTTTGTTGGGTACAGTCCCGAGCCACATGAAGGCAGTGAGCGGAATGTTGGGGATTCCCGGTATTGAGAGTAGATGTCACGTTGTGCACGGGTGGCCATCACCAGAAATCCTTGGCCAAGATTAATAAGAATTACTGATTTGGATCAGTAGTTTCTCAGTGGGTGATAGGCTTCACACTGACACAACTTATCGCGTTATTAGGGGTCTGACTTTATCCACTCTTCGACTCGATATGCGATACTCTTAGATGAACAAAGCAGACTGTACGGAGACTGTCGCTTTCAGGCTCAGTAGAGATACGGACAAGTTTGCTTGTCGGCCTTCCTTTCGTTCAATACTTGGGTAGCCGTTATGTACAACTAGTGTCGCTGACGTGCTTATGGTTAAACCCACTGCCAGCGTATTGTCGAATGTTTAGAGTCCCACACAAAGGGTTTTCCAGCTCGGGCGAAACGATGTAGTGTACGCACTTTGATACATACCCAGGTTCGATTAAAACACATGTTTTTGTACACGTGCTTTTAATCAAACAGTTTGTTAATACTAGCCAGTTTGAAATATAGCCAGGTTATTACATTTTGGATTAAATGTGAGCTAGTATTAAATATCTTTTTTAGTATCTCTCTTTTCGGTATTCGTATTTTGACAGAATACGGTATTTATATGAATACATGTATTTGAATAAATACGTGTATTTGTGTCTTGGTACAAATACAAGTATTTATATTTTAGTACAAATACGGGTATTTTTATTTTATACGAATATGGTATTCGTATTTTGATACGAATACGGGTATGCATTTGCAGCATATACTTATATTAGTGTATTTTGTGTGTGTGTGTGTACACACACATGTATATGTGTACAATGAGATGGCATTCTCTGAAACTCTCTTTTCTGTATAGTTTCTTATAGAATGCGGTGGAACTTGTGACTCATCATGGCGAGTCGCAATCCACTCATATTCAAATAAGAAAAGAAAAGAAAAGAGAGAGATGATTCATTCTTAAGTTACCATGCTTGTTAAACTAACACCTAAGCTTCTTCTTCCTCTCTTGGGATTTTCTAAGTTAAGAATGAAGAAAAAAAATGAGAGAAACACTTAGAGATAGTCTCTACTATATCCTAGTGATCAATTCCTAGCAAGTTTTAATCACCAGTTGCTTCACTTAGCTATTGTTGTGAAACTAGAGCCTAAGTTCGAATTCCTTCTAGGTGGATCATCTTTGGCAAGCAAGACCGACTCCTAAGCTCGTTCCCGATGACCTGAGGAGCTAAGGAAGTGGAAAGAAGATGAAGAACACGACTATAAAGGTTGTAATTACAAACCTAATAGTTAAATCTTTCTTATTTGTTTCTAGTTTAGTGTTTGGATTCGATTCTGGGTTGTACTAGTTCGTGCTTAAGTTTCGAAAATTTTCATTTTGTATTTCGTATGGTCGCTAGTTTACAGCTCGAGCATGAGCGTCTATGTCACGTCCCGCTTCCCAATAGATGGAAATGGTGACGTGGCAAGCCCGTAACAAATTACTATGAAAATACGTTAAGCGTAATTAAGCAATACAACAATAAACAAGAATAACAAAAGTAATAAAATGAAACAACAACTTTATTTACATTCAACTTTATATACAGCTGTTTGGAAATGAATGATACAATAATAATGCAAATGCCTAAACAATGACATAATGAAAGTAAGTGCAGGTAGTAAGAAACTAGTAGTCTGGCTGAGTAGCAAACTGGTCCAAGTTTTCCTGGCTCGGCTCTATGTCCTCAGAGTCCGGTCCTCTTAACGAACATTCCAAAAAAAGAAAATAGAGAGGAATATTGTTAGCGAACTAGCGCTCAGTAAGTTCCAAAAGAAATAAGAGAAGATAGTATATAATGTGAATAGAATCCAAATGAACAGTGGACATGTAAAGTTGTATACAATCATTCACAGGTATAAGATAGTTATTCTAACGTGGTTATTTATAGTTTGATAAAGAAGGTATTCATGTATACGAGAGGAGTCCATCTTACCTCATGGACTATGGTAACATGTAGTACAAGGCCCCGTCATAACCCACGGAACAACGGCATTTTGAATTCATATAGGTGTCTTTTAAGTGACCTCTCGTGCCATGATATACGTTCCGTACCGATTCACCCCTTTATCCCCATGTATTGTATTGTATAAATTAAGATTACAGGTCTTGGCCGAAACCATGGATATAAAATGTACATGTTCATGTTCAAGATATAATCATGTGTTCAGGTATTCATGTCAAGTTCATGTCAAGTTATAACCATGGTTCGGTCAAGTCGAGTCAAGTATACAAGTTTGAGGTTGATATTTGAATTCGAGTGTTCAGATTCATGATCAAGTATTCAAGTTCGTGTTTGATTTTTGGATTCTGGTTTGAGTTTGGATTCAGGTTGGAGTCAGAATCTTTTAAAAGGATTTAGTTCATAGATTCTTAAGTTCGGGAGTAATCAGCAACTGCTGCACATGGACGGCAGAATTTGTGTCTTTTTCCAAGACAATTGTCATTGATAACTCCATTAAGTTGTCTAACCTGAATAGGCAAGCACTCACTTTCTCCGGCTCCCTGGGGCTCAAGAGAAATGATACCGCTTAAACCTATATTAATCTAGAGTTCTTAAATATTTATTATTGTTGTTTACATTGTATTTATATTGTTTACATTTCTCGATGGGGTTTTATGAAAAATATACTAATATTGTTCAAAAATGAACCTCGAGAGTGATTTATAATATTTAGTGTTTTTATAAACATGTATTTTGATTTAGATGGTGTTTTAGTGATAGACCTAGCTTTTTGAAAGTTTATTGTATTTTTATGAAAATTAGCTCTTTTCGAAACTTTATGTTATTTTATTAAAATCATAATCTTTCATTTTAAAATTATATTTTCACAAGTTGTTTTTATTGAAAATACGGATTGGTAGTTTTATATAAATTTTTTAAAGATTGTTTTGTTTAGAAAAGTTGTATTTCTTAAAAATCGTATTTTTATTTTCTTCGAGACCGAATACTCCGTGAGTGGTTTTGCATCTCACTCTACTATCTCAAGGATGTGCGATAATCTGCACCATCCATTCGCGGGTTCCCTAACGAGGGTTGTAGAGGCGCAATTGCCAATGATTTAAAAATATCGATAAAAACGTATTTTTATAAAAGTGATGGTATTTATTTTTAAAAAAAAACGTATTCTCTTAAATTAACCATACATCTAAATCTCGTGCTATGAAACCATAGTGTGCGTGTGGGGGCAGGTCGTTACCCCATTAAGGATCTAGAGATAGGTATACTAGTCATCGAAAATAAGAGTTACACTAAAGTTAGTGGTATTTTAATGAAAAAATTCACTATATGAGTATTTCATATGGAAATTTTCATTACACTAAAAAGCTAAATGATGTGAATAAGATTAGGAGTGGTTTTATAGTGTTGTTGTGATTTATTTTGCTTATCGAGTGGGCGAAAATGTTTGAAAAAAAAGTAATATCAGATCTAACTCCACTTTATCGATATGTTTTAAGAATGCGATTTTAGTTAAAAAGAAAGAGAGGGTGAAGGGACTTACGGTTTTATAACGTCGAGAAAAGAGTCAGGAAGAGAGGGGGCTCCATGGCGTCACGGTAGCTCCAGGAACAACTCCGATCTTCAATGAAAGAGACTTGGTCGCTAACTCCTTTTTGACCAGTCTTAACTTCACTTGTAATTAGAGAGTTTTGAGGATTTTTGTCACGCCCCGCTTTCCAGTATACGGAGAAGGAGACATGACGAGACCCGCGACGTATTTACTCATAAGTAAACATGTTAATCGTAAATAATCAATATAAATGAATAACACAAGAATAACAAGAGATGTAATAAAACAACTTTTTATTGATAAACATTCTTTACATACAACTGAAAGTAAATACAGTGCTGGAAAGCGATGCCTAAACAATGGCATATGAACTGAAAGTAAAGTAAATACAAGTAGATCTAGAACTCTGTATCTTCAGTGAACTGCACCAAATCGTCCTGGCTGGGTTCGATCTCCGGAGAGTCAGATCCTCCTGACAACATTCCCAAAAAAAAGAAATAGGAATGTCGTCAGCGAACTAGCGCTCGGTAAGTCCCAAGAGGTAGAATAGAAATAGACAGGTAAGAGAATATAATAGTTAACTTATGTGTTTGTTATGCTAACATAGTTGTTTGTAGCTTGGTACAGAATGTGCCAGTGTATACAAAAGAAGTCCAACTTGCTCCGTGGACTAAGATAACATGTAAGTACAAGGCCCCGTCAAAACCCACGGGACAACGGCACAAGATGTTCATGTAGGTGTCTTTTAGTGACCATCATCGTGTCACTTTTAACACATTCCGTACCAATCTACCCCTTTAAAAACCCCGTAATGCATATTGTATTGTTTGTAGATATAAGACTTGCCAAGACCATGGTATAAATTGTTCATGTAAACGGATCAGGATATAAACGGATAGTCATGTAGTCAAGTTCAAGATATATCCATGGTTTGGTCAAGTCAAGGCATGTTGCATGTTTATATAGCTCTGATATTCATGTTCAAGTTCAAGCATTCATGTTTGATATATTGGATTCATGTTGAGTTGGAGTTATGTTTGGATGTATTCATATTTAGATTGTATTCAGATTAGACTGAGACTCAGATTGAGTCTCACACTTAAACAGATTTGGGTCATGAATTAGGTTTTGGAGTTATCGGTAACTGCTGCACATGGACTACAGGATTTGTGTATTTTTCCAAGACAATTACCATTTGATAACCCCGTTTTAGTTGTCTACCTTAAATAGGCAACTACCCACTTTTTCCGGCTCCCTGAGGCTCAAGAGAATTGGTCCCGCTTAAACCTATATTTACTAGGGTCCTTTTTGTAATTTAATATAACTTGAGGGGGTTTTATAAAAAATATTTTTAGTATACTTTCAAAATAAACCTCAAGTATTTATTTATCGTATTTAGGGTTTTCATGGATGTAACTTTTAAAAGGCGAGTATTCTAGTGAATATATAGACCTAGCTTGAATAGTTCAACGTATTTTAGTATAAACTTGACTTAATGGATTGTTGATGGTATTTTCATGAAACTTGTACTTCTTTTCTTTTGTTTAGAAAAACATGAAATTTATTATATATTTAAAATAGATGGTTTAATAATATTTATGTATAATTATTAAAAATAAAATTTATTTATTAAATAGAAAATCACGTTTTTTTAAAAAAATTGCATTAAAAATTCCATCGAGATCGTATGCTCCGTGAGGAGGTCTGCATCTCGCCCTGCTAGTCAGATGGATGTGCGATAACCCGCACAAACTGAATTGGATTCCCCAAAAGTGGGTTGTAGAGGCACAATCACAAGGAATTTTAAATAACACAATTTAAAGAATACGGTTTTTTAATAGTTTATGGTATTTTGATGTAAAAGTCGTATTTGTCACAAAATTATTGTTCAAAAGAATCGTGCTATGTCAAGATGTGTGTTTGTGAGAGGTAGGTCATTACCTCGTGAGATTTTTCTAAAAGTGATATAAGCAAGAATGATTAAACGATGTCATATGTAACTTCATGGTATTTAAGCGTAAAAGCTTAATAAAAGTTGTTTTACATAGAGTTTTAAATTGAAACTTGTTTCTAAAAATTGTTTAATGATTAACAAGCAAGGTTCGATGATTTGGATGATTAGTTCTTAAGAAAATTGCAATTCTAAAAAGAATAAAATTTAAAGATCGGTATAACTCCACTTACCGATGTGATTTGAAAAAATGAAGTTCTATAATAGAAAGAGAAGTATAGATGTGGGACTTACTAATTGTTTGGTTTAAGAAAAGAGAGAGGAAGAGTTTGAGGTAGTTGTGGCGTCGCCGGAAACGTTTCGAATCCTCACCGGAACTTGACCTAATGCTAACTCCACTTGTACTCTTTTTTGACTTGGAAATTTTTGAGAATTTTTAACAAGAGATTTCAGAATGAAGAGGTCTAGGGTATAGGGTTGTATTTATAGGGTAAAATTAGGGTTTCGAGAATGAAGAGAGAATTAAAAATGGGATTTAAAGCTCATTTTTAATTCTCTGTTAATTTTCAGGGAAAACAAACAGAATAGGAGTAGTGGGGTAGGCCAAGAGGTGTTGTCGGCGAAGCACGGGGGACTATCCCCTACGAACGGCCAGCGTCGCCGGCCCAAATATGCATCTCGCCGGTCGATTTGAAGCGTTGGGTGCTTAGATTGGTGCCACGTGTCCCTCTCACGGTTAATAGCATTTTGCACATGTTTAATTTTTTGTGACTTTTCATTTTACGTGTATTGCACATGTAAACTTTTGGGTTTCCAAAAAAGTTTAAAATAAAAATCAGAAAAATATATGTGACTGATGGGATTCGAACACAGGAGCTACGTCACAGCAGTACAAGGCTTTACCAATGAGCTACAAGTGCTTTCTTGCTGTTCTTAAACAAATTAAATTTATAACTTGTGCTCAGGCTAGCAAACTCCATTCTGTATATTAAATTTTAAAAATTTCGTACAGTGAAATTGGAGTCGTTGCATTCTACCCTCTTTACAAAAATTTCGTCCTCGAAATTTACAATTATATAAAAACTAATTTGAAAATAGGAAAGGGTATCTTGCACGCATGTCGTGCTCACGTTCCCACGTTGATTCTCCTAGTGAATCTTTTCTCCACATCACTCGGACCAAATTTACTTCCTTGTTCCGTAGTGTTTTCATCTTTCTGTCCAGAATATCAACAGGTTGTTGCTCACAAGATAGATCTGTCTGTATAGTGAGCTCGGAGTGATCAAGGATGTGGCTTGGGTCGCTCATATATTTTCGAAGCTGGGATATGTGGAATACGTTGTGCACTCTTTCCAATGAGGGTGGTAGTGCCAAACGATATGCCACTTCTCCGACCTGTTCGAGTATGTCGAATGGTCCAATAAATCTCGGACTGAGCTTGCCCCTCTTGCCAAAACGAATTACTCCACGGTTTGGAAAGATCTTTAAGAACACATGATCTCCCAGCTGGAACTCCAGGTGTCGGCGCTTTGCATCAGCCTAGTGCTTCTGTCGGTCTTGGGCTATGCGCATTCTTTCCCTGATCGTGTGAACTACATCCACAGTTGCTACGATCATCTCTGGTCTAAGGAGTTCCCTATCTCCGATGTCGTCCCAACTTAATGGTGATCGACACTTCCTTCCATAGTGTCATGCCCCGCTTCTCAGTATACGGGCAGAGGACGCGACGAGGCCGCTACGTATTTACTGTGAAGTAAATACGCTAAGCGTAACTAAGCAATATAAAAGTAAATGCACAAGAGACAAGTTATAATAAAACAACAACTTTATTTATTCACATTCTTTCTGTACAATGCATGGAAATGTAAATACAACTGAAATAAAGCAATGCCTAAACAATGGCATAATAGAAAAGGAAAAGTACTGAAAATGAAAGTGTACAGTGGACTAAAGCTCTGGGTCTTCAACGAAGTGGTCCAAGTCTCCAGCAGTGGGCTCGATCTCAGGAATGTCCAGATCACCTGACGACATTCAAAGAAGAAAGAAAAAGAATGTCGTCAGTGAACAGGTCGCTCGGTAAGTCCCAAACATAAGGGAGAAATAGAATAGACAGAATAAGAAGGTAGCTTTTAAAGTTGTAGTATATTGTTATAATGTTGTGTTAACGCTGCTGTTTTTAGCTTGGTACAGAAGGATACCAGTGTATACGAGAGGGGTCTCTATATTCTAGAGACCAGGGCAAACGGAATATAGAGCACAAGGCTCCGTCGATAATACCACGGAACAACGGCATGGCTGTAATTACGTCTTAAATCTTGCAGTCTCGTGCCACTTTTAACACCTTCTGTACCATTCTACCCTTTAAACCCCATGTTATCTTGATTGTATTGTTTGTATTGTAATTTTATTGTAACTTGAATTGTATTGTAATGTAGATTGTATAATTGGATGACTTACCGAAACCATGATATCAGTAAACGGATGTAACTGTAGAATCAGGTAAATGGATGTAACTGGAGAATCATGTAAATGGAATGTATATCCATGGTTCGGTTCGGTCAAATTGTATAGATTGATAGATTGAATATATGGAATAATGGATTCATGGATTCATGTTGAATTTTAATATTGTAGATTATAGATTGTAGATTGTACTTGAATCATATTCAAGTCAGATTATTAAAGAGACTCATCTGAGTCAGACAATTAGAAAAGTAAATTGAAGTCAACCGCTGCACATGGGCGGCAGGATTTGTGTCTTTTTCAAAGACGATTACCGTGTTGATAACACCGTTTGTTAATTGTCAACCTTAGATAGGCAAGCACCCACTTCTCCGGCTTCCTGAGGCTCAAGAGATTGGTCCCGCTTAAACCTATGTTTACTAGAGTCCTTAGGGTAATTTATAGAACTTGAGGGGGTTTTATGTAAAAATACTTTTCTATAGTTTTCAAAATACTCCCCAAGTATTTAGCTATCGTCTTTAGAGTTGTAATAAATGTGGATTTTATACATATGCCATTTCTATTGAGAATAACCTAATTTTCATATTATATGGTATTAAAGTGTAATATTAAACTTGTATGGATTTTATGGTATTTTAATGTAAACTGATTCTTGTGATTTTTGAAAAGAGCTGTAATATTTATATGCTTACAAAATAGATCTTTTAATGTTACATATATATATATATATATATATATAATTTTAATATATATATTATAATTCTAAAAATCTCATTTTCTTAAGATATTGTATTTTAAATCTTTCGAGACCGAATACTCCTTGCGGAGGTCTGTATCTCGCACTACTAAGCCCGAGGATGTACGATAATCCGCACCATCCCGAACGGGTTCCCCAAATGGGTTGTAGCGGCGCTTTGCAAAGATTTGTAAAATACTTAATCTTTTAGAAAACGATTTTAATAGTAAGTGGTATTTATTTGAAAGGTTTCGTTTTCCCGTATTCTATATTCCCGAAGGTATTGTGCTATATTGCATATGAGTGTTGTGAGGAGGTAGGTCATTAGCTCGTGGTCTACTTAAAGGTATAGCAAGGTTTTGATGGTTTAAATGTAGAAAAGAGACTATATGGTATTTTAATGAGAAAATACGGTAAAATGAAAATAGCAATTACTTTTGATATAGAACTTGTTCAATATGATTAGTTAGTGTTTAATAGTCAACATGAATTGGTTTTAGTATAATTGTATTAAAGAAAAGTGAGATTTTAGGAAGAAACTGAATCGGAAATCGGATTTGTTCCGATTCCGTCGGGTTTTGTAATTCCGTATTTTTAGAAAAAGAATAGATAAGAGGGATGGGGACTTATAGGTTTAGTTAATAGATGAGAGGAAGGGGAGACGAGAGGAGTCGACGGTGCGTCTTTTCGTCATCGGGAGTTCCTAGGATCGTCGTCGGAAGATGGCCGGAAAATTCGTCGGAGATTCGCCTTTCGCTTCTTCCAAAGTACACTAGGGTTTCTAGGAATTTCTTGAGAGTTGGCTCAGAATTTTGGGGTGAGGGGGTAGTGTTTAGGGATGGTATTTATAGGGTTAGGCTAGGGTTAGGGTAGATGAAGAGTTTAATTGAAAAAATGTAAAAATATATTAAAATGTATTAAAATGGAGTAAATGAGGCTTTATGAATTCTCTGGAACCGATCTAGGTAAATGAAGTGTGCAGGGGGGTAAGGGAGCCCAAGAAACAGATTTCATCAGTTGGGGACTCGGCGGTCCGGCTGAGTCCGGCCGGCGGCGCCGGCCCGGCCGACTCAGCCGAGTCCGGCCACCGAGGTGTGCGCCGTCGTCTCACTTTCTCACTGGTACATTAACATTTGTGGGTGTAGTAGAGTTTTTGTGAGATATGCATGTGAAAACTATTGGTATTCTAAAAATCCAAAGTAAAACAATATTAAAAATAATGTGGGGTATGAGATTTGAACTCCGGTGGCTTGGTTTAGCAGTGCAAGGTATTACCAATGAGCCACAAGCTCCTTTTTGTAATTAATTTGCTAATTAATTACTTATCTTGTGCTCAGGCAATAAATACCCCTTTCTGTAATTTTGAAAAAATTGTACAGAAAGTTGTACCGAAAGTTTGGGGTTGTTATACATAGAGAGTTGCAAAGGGTGTCATTCCAATACTCGCTTGGGAGCTGTTGTTGTATGAGAACTCCACGAGATGTAGGTGATCTTCCCACGATCCTCCGAAGTCTAACATACAAGCTATTAGCATGTCTTCAAGAATCTGATTTGTTTGCTCAGACTGTCTATCTGTTTGTGGATGGTAAGCTGTGCTGAAGTTCAGACTCGTTCCCAAGCTATCTTGCAGATTCTGCCAAAACTGCGATCCGAATCTGGTGTCACAATCGGAGACAATGCAAACCGGTACTCCATGTAATCTCGCAATCTCCTGCATGAGTTCATGGGTATCAGAAATAGTACACATTAAAGAGTTAAATCTTACTTAGATTCAGACTTACCTTCATGTACTTCTTTGCTAATGTCTCGGTAGATTGGCCAACTCGAAAGGGAATAAAGTGAGCCGACTTTGTAAGTCGATCCACAATAACCCATACTGCATCATTACCTTTCGTGCTACGAGGAAGAGCAGTCACAAAATCCATGGTGATGTGTTGCCATTTCCATTCTGGGATAGGTAACGGTTGAAGTAATCCAACAGTCATGTGATGTTCAGCTTTTACTTGCTGACACACCAAGCATTTGGCTATGATTCTGGCTACTTCACGCTTCATTCCATGCCACCAATAATGTTGATGTAGATCTTTGTACCACCAGGGTGTAATGAATATGGAGAGCCATGAGCTTCTTTCATCAACTTTTCCCCAACAGAACCTTGTGGTACACAGAATCTGCTTCTGTATCTCAAAGATCGTCTTCGTGGATAATGAAGTCTGTTCGAAGTCCACTTTCTACTTGTTCTCTGATCTTTTACAACTTCGCATCATTTGCTTAAGCTGTTTTGATCTTATTGACAATTGTAGACTGAATTGTAAGTTCATCAACTTTGAAGTATTTCCTGGCATAACCACTTCTATCTCCATCTTGTGCAATTCTTGCTGAAGCTTCCACTGTGCGGTGAGATTCATTGCTAATGGTTGACGGCTAAGTGCATCAGGAACTACATTCACCTTCCCAAGATGATATTGTAGGTTGATGTTGAAGTCCACCATGAGTTCTAACCATCTTCTTTGCTGCATGTTCAATTCTTTCTAAGTAAATACATATTTGAGACTTTTGTGGTCTGTGTATATATCTACCCGTTCTCCAAGAAGATAATGGCACTAAATCTTAAGTGTAAAGATAACGGCTGCCAACTCAAGATCATGCGTTGGATAGTTGCGCTCATGAACTTTCAACTGTCTTGATGCATAAGCTACAACTTTATCGTGTTGGTGTAGAACACCTCCTAATCCCTTACTGGATGCATCGCAATGCGCAACAAAACCACCAGATTGGTCCGGTATTACGAGAATAGGTGATGATGTCAATCTTGACTTGAGTTCTACAAAAGCTTGTTCACATGCTTTTGACCACACGAATGCTTCATCTTTACGTGTGAGCTTGGTTACGGATGCTGCAATCTTTGAGAAACATTCAATAAATCTTCGGTAATATTTTCACGCCCCGCTTCCCGGTATACGGGAGGGGGCGAGGCGAGGCCCGCTACATATTTACTCAGAAGTAAACACACTAAGCGTATCTAAGCAATATAAAGAAAATGTACACAAGAAAAATAACAATAGATGTAATTGAACATCAACTTTTATTTATTAAACATTTCTTTACAAGTACAACTGGAAATGTAAATATATGAATGGAAAGCAATGCCTAAACAATGGCATAACTGAAATAAAAATATGTACGAGTAAAGTCAATGCTCAGGATCTTCTGTGAACTGCTCCAAGTGCTCCTGAATAGTCTCGAGCTCTACTGTGTCCGATCCACCTAACAACATTCCAAAGATAAAGAGAAATAGGAATGTCTTCAGCGAACAATCGCTCGGTTAGTCCCAAAGAAAGGGAGAAGTAGAATAGACAGAAAGAGAGTATATCTTGTAATATTTGATTATATTGTTAACGCGGTTGTTTGTAACTTAGTACAGAATATGCCAGTGTATATGAGAGGAGTCCAACTTACACCGTGGACTTTGGTAACCCGTATTACAAGGTTCCGTCGAAAATACCACGGAACAACGACATGGATGTAATTACGTCTTTAATGACCATCTCGTGCCACCTTTAACATGTTCCGTACCATTCTACCCCTTTATAAACCCCGTAATGTATTTTGTATTGATTTGTATTGATTTTTATTGATTGCACTGTTTGTATTGTATTGTCCTGTAGTAAATGAAAGAATTGCCGAAACCATGATATCAGTAAATGGAATGGATGTAAATGGATAGTCATGTAAACGGAATATATCCATGGTTCGGTTCAGTCATGTTCATGTTGCTATAGATTGTATTCTGGTATAGACAGATTCATGTTGTATATGAAGTTATACTTGAATCGAATTCAAGTCAGATGAATTTCAGATTAGACTGTGACTCGAACTGAGTAAGACTTTTAAAAAGAATTGAAGTCCTGATTGTTTTGATGTTATCGGTAACTGCTGCACATGAACGGCAGGATTTATGACTTTTTCCAAAACAATTACCGTATTGATAACACCGTTGTTAGATTGACTACCTTAGATAAGCAAGCACCCACTTTCTCCGGCTCCCCGAGGCTCAAGAGAATTGTCCCGCTTAAACCTATGTTTATTAGGGTCCTTATTGTAAATTAGTATAACTTGAGGGGGTTTTATGTAAAAATAGTTTGATATATTTTCAAAATACACCTCAAGTATTTAATTATTGTCTTTAGGGTTTTCATAGATGTATATTTTATAAAAGTGAAATTTTCAAGTGAGTAGAACCTAGTTTTCATTGTATATGGTATTTTAATGAAATATTGGAATTTGTATTGAATTTGGATGGTAGTTTCATGTAATGGTGATTTCTTTGATTTGGAAAACATGAAATATTTGTATAATATATTTAAAATATATCTTTTGATAATATTCATACATATATCTATATATTTAATGAAAATAAATTTTATTTATTTTCTAGAAATCTCATTTTCTTAAAAATAGCATTAAAAATTCCATCGAGATCGAATGCTCCTTGCGGAGGTCTGTGTCTCGCTCTACTAGACCCGAGGATGTGAGATAACCTACACCATCCCGATCTAGGTTTCCCAAAATGGGTTGTAAAGGCGTTATTGCAAGGAATTAGATAACACACTTCTAAAGAAAACAGTTTTGTAATAGTTTAGGGTATTTTATTGTAACTCGTAATATTCCCTCAAATATTGTCAAAAAGTAAATCGTGTTATGTCATGAATGTGTGTTGTGATGAGGTAGGTCATTACCTCGTGAGTTTTCTAAAGGTAATACGGTAAAAAGTGGATAACAATGTTGTTTGTAACATGGTGGTATTTTACTGTAAAAATGAAATAAAGATTGCAACATTATTTATTTTGAGATGAAATTTGTTCTAATGTGTTTATTTATGTTTTTTAAACATTATATGAGAGTATGGTATTTTATAGTTTAAGAAAAATGGAATTTTTAAAGAAAAACGAATCGGAAGTCGGATTAACTCCGCATCCGTCGGGTTTTAAAAAATGAAAGTTTTAGAATAGAAAAAGATAGAGGGATAGGGGACTTACTGGATAGAGAATAAGAGAAGAGAGATGGGAAGCTATTGGAACCGTCAGGGCATCGTTTCGTCACCGGAATCTCCTCGAAACTTCGTCGGAACTTCGTCCTTTGCTAACTCCACTTGCACAACTTGGGACTTGAAATTTTTTTGAGAGTTTTTGTAATGAAATTCTGAGTGAGGAGGGGTGAAATGTGGTGTGGTATTTATAGGGAAAATTAGGGTTTTGGGATAATGAAGAATGAATTAAAAATGCATTAAAATTTTGGTTTAATGCCCTTTTTTAATTCTCTGTTTATTTTTAATAAAAACAAACGGTACATGGGTTAAGGGGGGAGGCCAAGGGACTAGGGTTAGCAAGATGAAGCATCACCTATGGAGGGCGACCGGCGACGCCGGGCCAGAGAGTAATCTCGCTCGTCGATTTTGTGGGGTCGGGGCTAGGATGCTTGCCACGTGTCATGCTCAGTGTATACGACATTTTCCACATATTTGTTTATTCTGTGTCTTTTCATTTTACGTATAGTGCACGTGTAAACCCTTAGGCTTCTAAAAGATTAAAAGAAAATACAATAAAAAATAATATGTGGCTGATAGGATTCGAACACATGGGCTACGTCACAGTAGTGCAAGGCTTTACCAATGAGCTACAAGTGTTTTTTTGCTGTTCAAAAGCAAATTAAATTTATAACTTGTGCTCAGGCTTAGGTGTTCCTTCTGTATTTTTGAAAAAATTATGTACAGAAAGTTTAGGGTTGTTACAAATATCCTGCTAAACTCAAGAAACTTCGAATGTCCTTCACTGTCTTTGGTGTTGGCCATTCGCTTACTGCTGATATTTTAGCTGGATCTACTGAGATTCCTTCACCTGAAACAATATGTCCGAGAAATCCAACTTGATCTAGCTAAAACTCATACTTACTGTACTTGGTGTAGAGTTGATGCTGTCGTAAAGTCTCCAGAACAATTCGTAAGTATTCAGCGTGGTCTTTCCGATTCTTTGAATACACCAGAATGTCGTCGATGAATATGACAACGAACCTGTCTAGGTACTCTCGGAAAGCTTGGTTCATTAGATTCATAAATATGGCTGGTGCATTGGTCACTCCAAATGGCATCACGAGAAATTCATAATGACCATAGCGAGTTCTGAATGTCGTCTTAGGAATATCAGACTCTTTGACCTTCACCTGATGATAACGCGAACGAAGATCTAGTTTTGAGAAAACGCAAGACCCACTTAGCTGATCGAATAGATCGTTGATGCGCGGTAGTGGATACTTGTTCTTTATAGTCACTTCGTTCAGAACTCTATAATCAACGCACATTCTGTATGAACCTTTCTTCTTCTTTACAAGCAAAACTGGAGATCCCCAACTTGAATTACTGGGACGAATCCATCCTTTCTTCAAAAGTTCGTCCAATTGAGTATGGATCTCCTTCAATCCTTCAGGACTTAAGCGATATGGTGTTTTAATCACTGGTTGTGCAACAGGTACTAAGTCAATACTGAATTCAAGAGCTCGATCGGGAGGCAAACCTGAGATATCTTCAGGAAATACATTTTCGAACTCTCGAACAACCTCCGGCTTGTCTTCTTCCGCCTAAAGTGTAGCAACCACTGCCTTCTTTGGTTTAGCTTTGTAGGTGCTAGGCTCTAGTGTACGGTCTTCACTCTTGAAATAAAATACCGAATGATCTGGAATCTCGAACACTACCCTCCTTTGACGACAGTCGATGGTAGCGAAGAAAGTTCCTAACCGGTCCATACCCAAGACTACATCAAAGTTCGGTATGTTCAGCACCTTGAAGTCAGCATAAAATTCTCTGCTACAGATGACCATTGGACACAGATCGTATCCCATAGTTGCTTTTAGAACCTCGTTCCCTAAACTGACATTCCAGCTGGATACGAGCGGTTTTACTAGAATCGCATGAGTTCGGACGAACCGTTGCGACATAAAGCAATGTGATGCTCCAGTATCGAGGAGTGCTAGTGCAGGAAGTGAGGCCATTAAGATTGTAACTAAGTTATGTGGGATATGTTTAGGCATAGAAAAAGATATTTTGATATGTATAAAGATTGAAAGAAAGTTTGAAAGGAAGGGAGTTACCAGTGATGACTTGGCCAGTGGCTTCAACTTCTTCCACGGTCATTGTGAAAGCCTGTTGCCTAGGTACATTCCTCCTTGCTGGAGGCGCATTCCTCTGTCCGTTCCTCTATTCTTGAGGTAGGTTTCTTTGTGCTTGGTGGAACTGAAGAGGAGGAGGTGCAGTAGGTCCATGAGGAGGTGGAGCTGGGAGAGCAAGTCGAGGAGCGGGTGCCTGGATAGTGTTGGGGTAAAAATTTACACCCCGGTTGACCAAGTCAAAATCAAAGTCAATCCCAAGCCAAGTGGGCCCAAGCCCCGGGTCAAGTGGGCCAATGCCCGGGTCGAGCCCGAACATGAAGCGGCCGGCCTCCCCACGTACCAAAATAAAAATTTTGTAATAAATAATTTTGTTGTATTTCTTTTATTTTATGAATAAATGTAAGAAAATGGGCATAAAGCTAAATTTTTGTAAAGCCCATGGCTTATGTGCAAAAAGAAATGGCACATGAGCCATGGGATAGGCAAAATGCCATTTTGTAAAGCCCAAGGGGCTATATGTAAAGTGTATAGCCTATAAAGGCAAGGATAATGAAAATATCCCAACAACTTTTTTTCTCTCCAAAAATTCCAGATCTGTGATCTTCCTCCTTCTCAAGGTTCTAAAACCTTCTCTTTTTTCTCTTGAATTAAATCAAGAGTTTTACTCTTCCTTTTATAAAACTAAACGGTTTTTCACCACAAAACCCACAAAGGGGAACTCAGATCTTCCATCAAATCTCAGAAAGAAGAGATTTTTAAAATCTCACATCTCTTGATCTTCAAGATCCTGCCAACAGAGAAGGAAGAAGGAGGCCCATCTCCAGAAACCCCACTTTGGGGAAGAGCTAGGGCTCAAAAGAAGAAGCCCTTCATCAGCTTCAAAACATCTTAGGAGTTTAACTCCACTCTAATTTCTCTTTCGAGAGTTTCTGGGGCTAAAAGCCCCTTTTTCTTGCTGGCGCCCGAGCGCCTTGTGCGCAAGCGCCCAGCGCCCACGTGCCGACACGTAGCGCGCTAGTGCTCGAGCGCCTAGCGCTCAAGCGCCCAGCGCCCACGTGCCGACACGTGGCGCTCAAGCGCCCAGCGCCCACGTACCGACACGTGGCATGCTAGAGCTCGAGCCTCGGCGCTCAAGCGCCAAGCGCCCACGTGCTGACACGTGGCGCGCTCGCGCTCGAGTGCCTAGCGTTCAAACGTCCTGCGCTCGAGCGCCAGGCGCCTACGTGTCGACACGTGGTGCGCTCGAGCGCCAGGCGCCTACGTGTCGACACGTGGTGCGCTGGCACTCGAGCACCAAGCGGTTAATCGCCTAGCGCCTACGTGTCGAACACGTGGCGCGCTAGCGCCTAAGCGCACAGCACCTGAGCACCCAGCGCTCAAGGCGCTGGCCCCACGCGTCCTTTGGGCACCTTTTCCCTTTTTTTTAATATATGTATACACGCATATATATGTATAGATACACACACACTCCACAACACTGTCCCTCCCAAAAAAAATTTGGGCCGGGGCGCTGCCCAGCACCCCGCTGACCCCCAGCCCGCTATCAGGGTAGCGGGACCCCCGTAAAAGCTCTGCGGGCCCCCCGATATATCCAAAACCACTCCAAAACACAACACTGCACATTGAGTTCACATGATCAGTTTAACCCGTTAATCGGAGGTTCTCTCGCTCCAAAGGGGAGGGGTAATTAACGGCAGCTTAGTCCGCGGCTGCTGGAGATTCGGATCCCCACAATCAATAAACCCCAGCCTACCCTAGGCAGGGGGAATCTGTAGTGCGCCTGAAAAGCGAGCGCATATTCCTATCTCAATGGGGTGACGAAAAACACCCTACAGATTCTGGTACGCCCGGTGGGACCCGTCTCTCCTCCTATATCTCGGGTGAAGCGTTCATGCGAACTCATTTAACATATATGCCGATATTTGTAATGAAATAATGCTTTTTTTTTTTTCGTGCAGCAATCAACTTTCAACTGTAAGTGCACGGCAGCGCCCCAACCGTCAATCCGACGCCGGAATGCGGAAATGAAACTTTTACAGAACTTGTAAACCGGCACAACCACGCACTATAATCCCGGATCGGGCCATTAACCTAATCCTAGCAAACTAGAAGATGGGTAGAATGCTATACCGAGCGATCCGTGTCCTTTGGTCTTCGGCCTCCACTCCGATCTCCTCGCGGAATCTCCGGTCTTCATCTCCTCGTCGGAACGGGCACCACATCGCCGGGTTCTTTTACGGGCTCGCACCTTTGGACCGAGGCAACTCGGGCACAAAGTTGGCGAGCCGACGTGCCCAAGGATGCTGTAGGCTAAGTGTAGTAATGTTTGTCTCATGGGGTATGAAGTTGCCATTTGGATTGAGGAGGAGAAGAAGATGTGAAAATTGGCTTTGGAATTTTGATGCAAGCATATATGAATGAATCTTTTTTTTTCACACACAAAAAATACACCCTCTACCAAAGTGGCCGGCCAAACTCTAGAATGAGAAGGGAAAAATCAATTGGAATAAAGCAAGAGAAGAAATTGTGTGATAAAGAGGAAAAAAGATCACATCAATTTCTCATCCAGTCCTTTCTCATTTAATGCAAGCCATGTGCACAAAAAGGAATCAAATGATGCTAGAAGTATCATGAAGCCTCCATTTACAAATAACACCCTTGCAATTAGCTAAATGCCACTTTGCAAGAAAACCCCTCTCATCATAAAAATCCGGCCATGAAGGAACAAAGGAAAACTGGCCGAAACGGAATACAAACTAGCAACTTCAAAAAACTGATCCCGTAATAAATTACAGGAAAACCCCACGACCGTATATACATACCCGCATTTGTATTCCGACCGAATACAAATGCAACGAGACAAAATCTACACTGTACAATACGAGGATCCGGTTTAAACCAAAGCCCGCTAGTATTATCCGTCCGATCATGATCCGTGCAATACCGCACGCATAAGATCGAACCCTGCCATATCTCCATACGGCCTCTACAGCATTTCGCCCGAAACTTGAGAAACTGTCTGTGGGGGACTCTAAAGACTCGTCAATACTTTGGCTGTGGATTTAACCACTAGCACGTCAGAGGTATTAGCCATACGTAACGGGCTACCAGGTATTGACCAAAAGGGACGTCGATGAGCGAACTCATCCTGACACCCTACTGAGCCTGTCGGTGACAATATCCGTACAGTCCGGTCCGCTCATCTATAAGCATCACATGGCAGGCCTAGGGGGTTGGTAAAAGTCAGACCCCCAAAAGCGGTATAAGTCGTGTCGGAGTGTGGCCCAGAACACCCTGAGATACTACTGGAATACCTACCAGTAAATCTCCTGCCTTGGCCAAGGACTTCGTGTAATGGCTCTCCTAGACACAGCGCGACCTCACCCCCAATACCGGGAGAGACGAACCCCTGAAGTTCCGCTCACTGCCTCCATGTGGCTCGGGACTGTACCCAACTAAAACCTGTTTGCACGACTCCTTTGAGCGTGGTAGGGTAGTAATCAAAGTACAGTGGGAACTCACACGAGACAAATGACCATTCTCAGGTCGATGAACTAACCTGTACACATGTCACCAGGGAACTGCTATCTGACGTCAGGTATAAGACCAACTAGCATGTTCCCGGCGAGTCCTGTCCGGTGTACTCATAACCCAATGAGCACCTGTATACATCTTAGGTGAACCAACTGACACCAGTGGCTTGTGAGACCGGCCACCGCCCCTCGTCGGGATCTCGAATGTATACACTAGTCTACTCTGGAGTATCGATGCCCTGTCTCGAAACTCCCTCGACTAGGGACCTTTTAAGGATGTGATTATAGACCCCAGCTCCCACGTATATGATCGTCCTCATACTGCTGGCAGTCAAGCAGGAATCCTAAGGGCTCTATCAACGTACAATAGTGACTTGTAAGGTCACCTAAAGCAGTACACGATGATAAAGATAAACCAGATAGCACACTATCATCTTGAGTAAGACTGTCCTACCGGTATAGGTCCTCCCTCAATTATTGCAATCACGTGCCTGTGATCCAATAATTGACTCTGAGGGCACTATCTCCAACAATCTCCCACTTGCACTCAAGGCTAATTATTGCGATGTCGCATACTCACAGCCCGTGTGATACCGAATACCCAACTCCTCTACTAGTCAGTCTCACAAAGCTCATTTGCGAAACTATTGCGTTCGTGGAATAGCCTCAGTGAGTGGATCCGCTGTGATGTTTCTTTCTATGTCTCTTCTTATCTCAAGTTCGCGGAGAAACCCATCTCCCGAAATGAGCAATACCTGTCTTAGAATATGTTTGGATGTCTAATGGGACCTAGTTCATAAGTGAACTCCAAATCCAAACTTCTTAGACTGTTTTGTCGACTAAACTTTATCAGTGTCCTGCGCCATGCCTCCCTCAGTATCCACCTGGACCACCTGTCCAAACTACTGCCCCTCGTCAGAGGGAAAACTATAACTCTGACAGCCACTCTGTCATCCAGGTCACCTTGGAAGCCTGGAATGATAACTGTCTCCCGAAGGAAGATGCTGTTATCATATCCCTGGAACATTCACTTATGTTCTAAAACTGCTTCCGAATGTTTCTCCAGGATTGGATCAATATCAACTTATTGCATCTCGTGCAAAAACAACATCTGGTGTGGTACTTGATATCTCATGATCAACTCAATTGCCTAAGCAAGTGATCTGCCAATCATGCACAGCCCTCTCCCCTTTAGTCTGTAAGACACCTTTAGAGTGGGTGACTCCATCACCTGCAGGTACACTACCGTGCCAGGAGTCGTCCATTCTAAAACACCTTTAGAATGTTGTCTAAGTACCCAGATTGGGAAACCACCCAAATCTAGATCTAGTAACCAGAATGTGTAATATTATATCCAAGCCCTATGTGGAGAAACCACTGTGTAACAACCAAAGTATAACCGATCGTAGTATAGGAATTTCACTTCCTACTCTGTGTATGTCATCCAAATACCAGGACATCACACCCTACTACCTTCTTAACAGATCCATCCCCTATTCTGATGAAGTCAAACCTATGACTGTCACATCAGAAATAGATGATCCATCTCCGCTATATCTGCTTTAGTTTATAAATAGACATAAGCTACTTGTCCACTATGCTTCCGTTGCTCCCACTGACTACGACAACCCTCTGGCAGAGTCATATACACGTGCACTTCTAAAGCTAGTTTAGAACGACGCTATACTCATCCTCCTGCCGGGTCTCACAGTCTGGAACAACAGCAATGGCAAGTCTGGGTAAACAAGAACCTCCCTGTCACCGTCCTTGAGGCTACCGGAGTACCTCTCGGGTGCCTGAGGTTACCCATCTTATCTACGGAGTGGCCAATGGAATGTAAAACGAGATTGAATCTTTAGGTTCTTATCAAATCTTCTGTAATCGTTTGCGGTTCTGGAATCACTTCCAGTTCTACCATACTCCCATTACTGTTTTCTGGAAAAAAAAATCCATTTTTATTAAAACTGTGGCGAGTCAAGAACAATATCACTATTGATCTTCCAGATGGTAGAAAGTCAACCCTCGTCATAGCCTGGGTCAACCCACAAACAGCCATTACATAAACGTGCCTTGAGTTATCCAGAGTCTGGTTTTAAGCATAAGCCGGACAACTCCCCGTACCTTAACATCGTTAATATATAAACTGTTCTATATCCAATATAGAAACAGAGGCACTGATTTAATTGAATCAGATTCAAATCATGCAGCTGTCTCCATCGCATGTCAACTAAATGGAAGGAGGCCTATCAGCGTTACTCAACTTAGGAATGCTTCCAATTATGAGTAACCTGAAAGAGAAGCAAGTTCTCTTGATCATTACTATCAACTGAATACCAGTATCTATATCTTCGATCACCTTGAAGAATCCCGATACTTGCAACACCTGGTTCTCTACTTTATTCATATACTTATAACTTCTCAAAACTTAGACCTTTCATTTCAACGAAACACATGTCTAAATACTAGAGAAGTCACAAGTAAACAGAATATAGCACGAGTACCAACCCCTCTGTCCTGATGAATACTGGACAACATACAATACTCTGTATAAGTCTCTTGAGTCTAATAACTCAATCCCTGTGTGTCGTAGGTTGAAAACTGTACTTATGGCTAAGAAGAATTACACCGCTATGTTCCCCTCCGAACGGACACGCGGGACGTCGGGCCGTCTCGCCTGAGATTCGGGGCAGATGCTAATTGGTGCTATCCGTCCACCTCTCCGAAGATGCCAATTTGATCCATGGCACCATGTGTCGGAGGTCTAGACGGATGCGTCCGATGTAGCAGACTTCGTCAGATTCCCCCTCATTTGAGGGGTTTTTGATTGTGGGGACGCTCTTCCCTGCAGGCGCAAGCCCCTGCAGTTAATTACGCTACCGCCTTGCGGTAACAACTTTCTCCTTCTCCAGATGGTCACTTCGTGTCGTGTGTTCTTGTTTTATGTTTCATTGCCCGTGGATCGTTTACGGAGACTGAGTTATGTCGTCGCCCGTAGGGCATGGACTAGTCCAAATCCGCATTATCTTAAATTTGGGTTTGGGGGGGGTTTGGTTTGAGGATACGTCAGCCATACTTGAGGCTAAGATCAACTCAAACGTTTGTTAAGGATACGTTAGTCTAACTTTGTGACTAAGATCAACTTAACGGGATCATTTAGATCCTACAAAAGAGTGTTTGGACTCTAATCTTCCAGTTTAGGGACGTGGCGGTCCATCGTATATGTGGCCGTCGGGACCCGTCACCTCTCTGACGACGTTGAAGGATTACAACGACGGATGTCAGAGGAGTTCAGAGATGTACCCTCGAGCCAGAGTTAATTAAGGGGATTCATAGTCCAGTCTGCTTGAAGGTTTAAGGACGCGTTAGCCATCTTTGAGGCTAAGATCAACTTAAACAGGACCGTTTAGATCCGACAAAAGAGCATATAGGGGCTCTATTGTTCTAGTTTAAGGACATCGCGGTCCATGGGTAGTTTTAAGGACATTGCGGTCCGTGGGTAGTTTAAGGACATTGCGGTCCGTGGGTAGTTTAAGGACATTGCGGTCCGTTGGTAGTTTTAAGACATCTCGGTCAAGGGGTAGTTTAAGGACATTGCGGTCCGTGGGTAGTTTAAAGACATCTCGGTCAAGGGGTAGTTTAAGGACATTGCGGTCCGTGGGTAGTTTAAAGACATCTCGGTCAAGGGGTAGTTTAAGGACATTGCGGTCCGTTGGTAGTTTTAAGACATCTCGGTCAAGGTTAAGGACGTCATAGTCCATGGGTTTAAGGACTCCACAGTCCGGTATGTGCTCTGGATGCTTCACACGGGTTCACTGCCGTGCTAGGCGAGGACCAGGCTCCGCTCTGGATGCTTCACACGGGTTCACTGCCGTGCTCTGCGAGGACCAGGATCCGCTCTGGACGTTTTCCGTGGGGTCAAAGAGTGACGTTATCCACGTTCCACGTAACCAGGAATTTTGTATTATGCATGGGTTTAAGGACCCCACAGTCCATATCATGAATGGTCTTCGGGACCCGTCACCTCTTTGAAGACATTGAGGGATTACAATGCCAAGTATCAAAGGAGTGAAGAGATGTACCCTAGAACCGGGATGGATTAAATGGTCCTTGGCCCAATTTGGGTCAAGACTGATCAATTATGTTATGAGCCTACCGGCCCAGTTAATCACAAATTGAGGACTTATGGCCAGCTTGGGCTAAGTCCAGTCAGGTCTGGAATATTGACTCTTTGTTGGTCCATTGAGGGAGAATGTTTGCCTCTATCCCTCTAGCCAATTGGGCCAAAGCCTAGTGTTAAACACTTCAGAGCAATCAGTGTTGAACACTGGGAATAAGGTTGTTGAGTTAGTGTTCAACACTAAGAGATAATTGGTGTTAAACACCAGCAATAAGGCTTTTTCAAATTAGTGTTAAACACTAAAACGGATCAGTGTTGAATCCTGCCAATAAGGCTTTTTAATCAGCATTGAATGCTAAGGCTCGACAGTGTTTTAACATTGGGCTTGAGAGTTTTAATTTTAGTGTTAAACACTAAGGCAAGAAGGGTCACGTGGCAGCACGTGAGGGCGCCCTCCCTTCATTTGTTCCGCTGAAATTATCATTTCCTTCATAGCATCACGTGCCGTCACGTGATGGGCATTCAAATGCCTTTGTGTTAAGGCTTCTGCTGAGGGTCACGTGGGTCACGTGGGGTGCTGCCTCAAAGGGGCTTTCTGTAGGGGTTTTGGGGGGTCACGTGGTAGCACTGACCCTGCCTCTATGTAGTTTCTAGAGGATCTGTTGATCTTTCTTTTCAGGAATTAAATTCCTCTGGCTTTAATTTTCAAAGGAATTAAATTCCTACTTCCCTTTCGATCCTTGAACCTTCTGTAGGAATTAGATTCCTCGTTTATATGAAGAATTGAATAGGGTTAAACCCTAATAAAAACTTTTTAAGGAATCAAACTTCCGTTTCCCGTCAGATTATGATTAAGGGACTTAAATTCCCATTGTTTCAACAGAACTAAATTCTTAATTAGGGTTAAACCCTGCTCCTTTTTATTTTGAAGGAATTAAATTCCCATAACACAGGGTCAAGCCCTACTTTTATCTTAGAGGAATTAAATTCCTATAGTTCTGTGAGAATTAAATTCTCATGCTTGCATTCTTTCTCTATGTTTTGGATCTGCATGGCAGGATCTCAACCCATTGAGAATTAAATTCTCAACCTTAAGGGGAGATGTGCACTTTGCAGATCCTCTATCAAAGAGAGAAGAAATTTGCTCTTCTGTTTTATATATTAGAGTTAAACTCTATAGAGAATTAAATTCTCTTTCTTTCGAAAGGCTTCCTCTTTCTTACCTAGGGTTTTTTTTGCAGAAGATCCGAGTCTTTTCAAAGTATCAAAGCTCTCCTCCTTTTTTCTTTTCTCTTCTCTGCGCATGTCCCTCTTTTTTGTGTCTCTTGGCTCCTATTTATAGGAGAAGCAGCCGAATAAATTAGTTTTGTGACGAATCTTCATTGAGAGATTTGATTTGCATCCTTCATTCGTTCTGGACCTTTGGATTATTAGGTGAATTTTATTCACCGTTGGATTCCAAATCCAGAGATTCTCCCTTTTTATTTTGGTTAGATTTAAGGGGGAAATCTTTCCAAACCCGAGATTTTCCATAAATAGATGACCTCTGAATCTTTAATTTGATTGGTTCCAGATAACCGCTTTCCTTTGGAAAGATCTGAATTTCTCTCAGAATTTAATTATGTTGACAAAAAGGGCTTTGAAAGCCGGTCACGTGTGACCACGTGACCCATGGTCACGTGTGAGCACGTGACCCCCCTTTTGGAATGAAGGATCCTCTTTCTTTCTGATTGTTGCTTAAGCGTCACGTGCCACCACGTGACTCTTGGTCACGTGTGAGCACGTGACCCTTGTTTGAACTCTCTTTCCTTGGTTCGTCTGGAGAACGAGTCTACTGTCTTGAACGTCACGTGCCAACACGTGACCCTGGTCACGTGGAAGCACGTGACCTCTTCTGAAGCTCTTTTTCTTGACTTTGTTCAGCGAATCATTGTGTCCCCTTTTCTGTACTTTATAGGTCACGTGTCAACACGTGACTGCTGGTCACGTGTAAGCACGTGGCCCCCTTTTCGAAGCTTTTCACAGAAGCTTTCCTGATTTTAAATCAGGAAACAAATGCCCCCACAGCGTTGTTCTCACGTGTCAGCACGTGAGTGCAACGCTGTCATCTCTTGCGACCGTTGGATTCATTTAAGGATTTGGGAGATGAAGCGTTTTCACTGTTTTCTATAAATACCGCTGTCTCTTCATAGGGGCCTTCACTTTGCTCATCTTCTTCCTCTGAGAATTTCCTCTTTGAGAATTTAATTCTCGTTTCCAGAGCTTAGTTCTCTGTTTTCAAAATTTTCCAGAGTTTAACTCTGTCAACGGATCCCTTTTCCTCAGGTAATAATGTTGAACGGCCAGAGCGCCTTCGTCCTTAAAAGAACTCTTTGGATTTTAAATCCGCGTTAAGGGTTTCACAAAGAACCCAAGTTTTTTCATAAGAACAGGAAACCACCTGACTTTCGAACTGTAGATCTCTTAGGGTTTAGGTGATCTTTAGGGGGATGATGACAGCGTTTCAACTCCCTGGACTTTAATTCCATCAAAATTATTCCTGGGAATTTAATTCCCTTTTTCCTGATAAGGAATTTAATTCTTATGAAGAACTCAGTTTCTTCCCCCAGAGGCTCCTTGGGGTCTCTTGGCCCGAGGCTGTTCTTTTGGTAATTAATGAAAGGGCGGTTTTGTAATGATTTTCGTGACTTTTATTTCAGGTATCATGGACGCCCATCTGTATCGTCTTGACGAAATCATTTCATACGGGAATATTCGTGCACTGGGCCGCAGTCAGAACCAGGAATTCACTGATGCTCAGTGCGCCGAGATCATGGGCCGCTTCGACGAGTACAATCACAGGCTACTCCCCTGTCGCTCTTCTCTTCTGAGGCTGATCGTGCTGGCGATCCGGGAGGCGCTTCCCCTCTTTTGCGCCGGCATACCGCTCGGGGACTTAGACATTGCCGAGGATAAGGTGCATTCAGTGTACCTTATGGGCTTGATCTCAAAGAGGAGGCGGGATGATCTCATTGATCTCCTTCATCAGCTTTTTCAACAATCAGCCATATTGGGCGCCTACCGGAGGGTAGAGGACATCCGCGGGGATCCCGATGCTTGTGACCGTGAGAGAAAGCATACTCGGGAGGTTCGAAATGCTTGGAAGGTCTTGGATAAAGTTAATTTCAATTTTCTCAATCCATGCCCCGCGTCTGAAGCCTTACCATTGTAAAAGTTTTTCTTTTATTTTGTATCGCCTTCTTGAAATCTGGATGATAAGCTTTATTATGCCTCTGTGTGTTTGCATATTTTTTTCTGAAATCTTATTATTCTGTTACTATTGTCGCTCGTGCTTTAATATGCAGGGTACCACTCCATATTCTTTCTTTTAAATGCACAGTAGGTTTGGGTCTCACGTGTTCTACACGTGAGATCTTCTGATGGGATTGTTTACAAAATTTTCCATGCCGCGCATTATCAGATGCATAAAAGGAGCCTTGGAAATAGTTATTTCTCCTTGATTTTCGATGCTTTTCCTTTTTGGGCCTTGGAAACATCTTTCGCATGCAAGATTTTCCGCGCATAGCACTTAGTGCACTTCTTTATATTCTTGAGGCCATAGCCTATTTTCTCTTCACAGAGAAATTCATTCCCATATCGACGTGATTTAATTTGAGGAGTATCTGAGCGCTATGGCCTGTAACCGCCCACACGCTCGTCGACAGCCATGGGAAGTGCCTATCGAGGAGATGATCCCCCACTTTGCCGCTCGGTTGGTGGATCCCCTCCTTACCGACAGCGAATGCGACTCAGCCGTGCATGAACTCTCGATCCGTAGGGGGTCTCCTCTCTCGATGGGTTCTCTCTGGCTCCGGATGATTCTCGCGGCTGTGCTTGCCGACATCCCTCCTCACCCAGCAGAGATGACCCTGGCGATGCTTGATGCGGCGGAAGAGAAGCTCGAGGGCTTTCATGAAGCTTGCCTGATTACTCAGGCCTTGAAGGATTGCTCAATTCATATGCTGGGCCAGATCAAGGCCCGGCGAGCTATTATGTCTGCTTTCGCGGACGAACACGGCGCCAATCGGTGGGGAGCGACTCCTCGTGAGAACCGTCGCTTCGATGTGCTGGAGAGAGCAGAGAGAGAGATGGAGAATTTTGTCCTTTGCTTCGTTAACCCCTGTGCCGTTGATCCCACGTTTGGTGACCTTTTTCGTTAGCGTAGAACATTTTTAAATTAGTCTCTCCTTTTTTATGCTTTATGCAGAACTTCGATGTAGGCTTGGTACTAGTATGCATGTTTCCGCTTGCATAAATAAACTTTGGATTCTTTTCATGAGAACTTTCTTTAATTGCAAATGCTATCATCACTTTCCTGCACGTCAGACCCTTTTTTGGGCATTATGAATGTTCATGCAATTGCAAATGCTATTACTATTTTTTCGAATACTCATATGATTGCGAACGCATGCTTGAAATATGTCGGAAATCTTTCTTGTTGCCTTTCGCGTCAGGTGATATGAGAGCGTTTTAGATCGACTATTCCCATCGGCTGAAAACCTACTTATACGGTCTCGTAAATGTCATGTTTGCGAGGCCGTGGTCACGAAAGTGAGCTTACGTGGTCACATAGCGAACATATCGTTATGCGAGAAAAAGGCTCGGCCGTAAATTTTCAGAGAGGGAGCTAGCTTCCAAGGCGTTGAGCGAGCTTCAGACTAGCCTTACAGCGAAAGCCAACAAAGCGTATGACCTTTGGCGAGTACTTCAGGAGTCCATCAAGGAGGTGGTAGCTCTTGATAAAGCCGCCATGTTTACTCGCGAGAGGGTTGAGGCTCACAAGGCCACTGAAAAGGAGCTTGAAGCTCGGCTCGCTTCATATCAAGCCCAACAAGCTCAGGCGGAGGCTCGCCTTATGGAGATCTTGCGTCATGAGGCCGTGGCTCAGCAACAAAACGACGAGCTGCTAAAATTGCTACACCGGCCACCAGCTTAAGGACTGTATCTTTCCTCCCCTTTTTGTACATACTCATGAATAAGGGTATCTTCCTTTTTTGTTTCTTTCATGAATTGTATTTTGTATCCATTTTGGTTTATGAATAAAAGGTACAATTTTTCTTCTCAATGACGTGTCCCCTTTTTGTTGAATGCATTCTGCGGATATCCTATCTTGATTTCCTTGCAGGACAGCAATGGCTCAGGTTTCAGGGTTAAGATCTGCTTCCTGAGACTTTTGCATTTTATGAGCCACGAGGATCTCATAAAGAGTTTTTCTCCCAGCCGTGAGGACTTGTAAGCGCCGGATACGGTTACTCTTGTCCGTGTTTTACGGAGTCAGGGGTTTCCCTAGATATTGTAGTTTAAATACGTCGCGGTCAAGGTTAAGGACCTCATAGTCCGTGGATTTAAGGACTCCACAGTCCGATATTAGTTTTAAGACATCACGGTCAAGGTTAAGGACCTCATAGTCCGTGGATTTAAAGACTCCACAGTCCGATGTTTGGTTACAGGGACCCGTCACCTCTTTGAAGACGTTGAGGAATTACAACGCCGGGCATCAAAGGAGTGAATAGATGTACCCTTAAACCGAGGCAAAAATCTGTGAGGAATAGGGGTGGTTGGTCGTTAGTTTTAAGACATCGCGGTCGAGGTTAAGGACGTCATAGTCCGTGGATTTTAAGGACTCCACAGTCCGGTGTTTGCTCTGGATGCTTCACACGGGTTCACTGCCGTGCTTGGCGAGGACCAGGCTCCGCTCTGGGCGTTTTCCGTGGGGTCAAAGAGTGACGTTATCCACGTTCCACGTAACCAGGAATTTTGCACTAGATGCTTCACACGGGTTCACTGCCGTGTTGGGCGAGGACTAGGCTCCGCTCTGGATGCTTCGCACGGGTTCACTGCCATGCTCGGCGAGGACCAGGATCCGCTCTGGACGTTTTCCACGGGGTCAAAGAGTGACGTTATCCGCTTTCCACGTAACCAGGAAGTTTGCACTAGATGCTTCACACGGGTTCACTGCCGCGTTAGGCGAGGACTAGGCTCCGCTCTGGATGCTTCGCACGGGTTCACTGCCATGCTCGGTGAGGACCAGGATCCGCTCTGGACGTTTCCCACGGGGTCAAAGAGTGACGTTATCCGCTTTCCACGTAACCAGGAAGTTTGCACTAGATGCTTCACACGGGTTCACTGCCGCGTTAGGCGAGGACTAGGCTCCGCTCTGGATGCTTCACATGGGTTCACTGCCATGCTCGGCGAGGACCAGGATCCGCTCTGGACGTTTTCCACGGGGTCAAAGAGTGACGTTATCCGCTTTCCACGTAACCAGGAAGTTTGCACTAGATGCTTCACACGGGTTCACTGCCGCGTTAGGCGAGGACTAGGCTCCGCTCTGGATGCTTCACATGGGTTCACTGCCATGCTCGGCGAGGACCAGGATCCGCTCTGGATGTTTTCCACGGGGTCAAAGAGTGACGTTATCCGCTTTCCACGTAACCAGGAAGTTTGCACTAGATGCTTCACACGGGTTCACTGCCGCGTTAGGCGAGGACTAGGCTCCGCTCTGGATGCTTCGCACGGGTTCACTGCCATGCTCGGCGAGGACTAGGCTCCGCTCTGGATGCTTCGCACGGGTTCACTGCCATGCTCGGCGAGGACCAGGATCCGCTCTGGACGTTTCCCACGGGGTCAAAGAGTGACGTTATCCGCTTTCCACGTAACCAGGAAGTTTGCACTAGATGCTTCACACGGGTTCACTGCCGCGTTAGGCGAGGACTAGGCTCCGCTCTGGATGCTTCGCACGGGTTCACTGCCATGCTCGGCGAGGACCAGGATCCGCTCTGGACGTTTCCCACGGGGTCAAAGAGTGACGTTATCCGCTTTCCACGTAACCAGGAAGTTTGCACTAGATGCTTCACACGGGTTCACTGCCGTGTTAGGCGAGCACTAGGCTCCGCTCTGGATGCTTCGCACGGGTTCACTGCCATGCTCTGCGAGGACCAGGATCCGCTCTGGACGTTTCCCACGGGGTCAAAGAGTGACGTTATCCGCTTTCCACGTAACCAGGAAGTTTGCACTAGATGCTTCACACGGGTTCACTGCCGCGTTAGGCGAGGACTAGGCTCCGCTCTGGATGCTTCGCACGGGTTCACTGTCATGCTCTGCGAGGACCAGGATCCGCTCTGGACGTTTTCCACGGGGTCAAAGAGTGACGTTATCCGCTTTCCACGTAACCAGGAAGTTTGCTGATTGTATCCGCATTTCACGGGATGGGGGTTGACTCTTGGCGATATGTGTCGCCGAGCCATGGAACTTGGGGTTGCCGCTGTTCCGTTTCGCTCGATGTTGTGTTGTCGAGACAATGAAGCTAGGAATTTGGCTTTCACTTCATTTGCTGGTATCGCGTCTGCTGTATCGAGACGAATGCCACGGTGGTGATCACTAAGTTATCTGTGAACCGCCGAGATTTTGCTTGCTTCTTTTTATTGCAAGTCGTCCCATCATTTCGGCTATTTTGTCATGCATGTGTGGCTTGCTAGCTTTTTCGCGGCAAGCTCGGATTTTTTGGATACCGGTTTCGGCGTCAGCACCGCTACAACTGGGATGTTTACCAAGAGCGAATCGTCATTTGCCTCTGTCGACGTTTGAACAAAGGTGGCTTAGCAAACAGGGTTAAGGGTCCTGTCGACCAAGGCTTTTGATTTCATGAGCCGTAAGGGTCTCACAAAGGTGTTTCTCCCTACAAGTCGTGAGGATCTTGCAAGTGTGTTTTCTCCTTAAGAATCGTGGGGATTCTTAAGTGCATGTTCTCTTGTAAGTCGTAAGGATCTTACAAAGAGGATTTTCTCCTTATAAGTCAAGGGTCGTTCACCATATGGATATATCCCCAGTCACGGGTGGGACTTTGTTAGGGAAATGTTTATTCGCGCCCGTGGATTGTATACAAGGGTCAGTCCGAGCCGCTTGTAGGGCAATGTCGGAGGTTGTGGAGGATTTGCTTAAGAACAGGTTTAGGTCTCTGTAACTCAAGACTTTCAAATCTTATGAGCCGTGAGGGTCCCATAAGAGAGTTCTCCTTACGAGTCGTGAGGATCTCGTAAGTGTATTTTCTCCTTAGGAATCGTGAGGATCCCTAAGTGTGTTGCTCCTTTGTGAGTCGTAAGGATCTCACGCAGGTGGTTTCTCCTTACAAGGTCGAGAGGACCCTATAAGTGTCTCTTAACGAGGTTGCGCCCTTTCGGGTTTTCACAAACACTCGCCAGTAGTCCTGCTGTTTTTACTCACGGAGCCCTTTCGGGTTTTCATCCGTGCCCATTTTGCTTGTGGACATACCGTTTTTTTTGTTGTTGTTTTTTTTTTTTTTTTTTGTCTCGTCAGCCTAAGGGTGCTGCGGTAGTAGTTTAGGGACGTTTCGGTCCGTCGTTAGTTTAAGGACGTTTCGGTCCGTCGTTAGTTTAAGGACGTTTCGGTCCGTCGTTAGTTTAAGGACGTTTCGGTCCGTCGTTAGTTTAAAGACGTTTCGGTCTGTTGATAGTTTAAGAACGTTTCGGTCCGTTCATAGTTTAAAGACGTTTCGGTCCCTTGTTAGTTTAAGGACGTTTCGGTCCGCCGTTAGTTTAAAGACGTTTCGGTCTGTTGATAGTTTAAGGACGTTTCGGTCCGTTCATAGTTTAAAGACGTTTCGGTCCCTTGTTAGTTTAAGGACGTTTCGGTCCGTCGCTATGGGAGGGCCAGCTACTGCTTGTAAAGTCTGAGCCTAAGAAGATAGCGAGCGGACATAGTCGTCGTCATCTATCGTTGACCCAGGCTGTGGCTCGCTAAGCATAGTATTTCTTCAAGAAGCGGCCATTTATTGGCCTGAAAGGCTTCTCACCGTGCATGTCCACGAGTAGATAGGCTCCACCCTGGTAAACCTGGTCTATGATGTACGGGCCTTCGTAGTTTGGCTCGAATTTTCCCCGCTTGGCACGGTTGGGGATCATAGGTCTTTTGACTACCAGCACGAGTTCGCCTTGGCGGAATGCCCTTGGCCTGGTCAATCTTTCGTACGAGCGCGTCATCTTTGCTTTGTAGGCTTCTAGATGTTGTTGCGCTATAAGTCGGGTTTCGTCGAGGGCATCGAGCTCCTCAAGTCGAAGGTGAGCATTTTCTTCGTCGGTCAGTTCATGGTGGACTGCAACTCGTAGAGAGGATAACTCTATCTCGAGGGGGAGTACTGCTTCCGTCCCAAATACCAACGCGTATGGCGTTGTATTTGTGGCCGTCTTGAATGTAGTTCGATAAGCCCAAAGGGCTTCTTGCAGCCTCTCGTGCCAGTCTCTCTTATTCCGGGAGACGGTCTTTTTTATGATCTTCGTCAAGGTCTAATTGAAGGCCTCGGCCAGACCGTTGGCTCGTGGGTTGTAAACTGAAGAATACCTCCAGTCTATATTGTGCTGCTGCGCGAAGCGGCTAATCTTATGGCTCCTGTAGGCTGGCCCGTTATCGGAGATAATCCGCCGTGGGGTTCCAAACCTATAGATGACGTGCGCTTTGAAGAAATGGAGGATATTCTCCGTCTTCACTTCCCTCAGTGGTACTGCTTCTGCCCATTTGGAGAAGTAATCAGTTGTCGCCAGGATAAAACGGTGTCCCCGAGATGATGCTGGTTCAATGGGGCCGACTATGTCAGTCCCCCACATCTCGAATGGCCAGCTAGCCACCGTTGGGTGTAGCGGATTGGGATGTTGGTGGATAAAGTCTCCATGAATCTGGCACGAGTGGCATTGCTTCGCATACTCGAGGCAGTCCTGGATCATTGTGGGCCAGTAGTAGCCCATTCGTTTAATCTTTAACTTCATCTTTGGGCCTGCTTGGTGAGAACCGCAAAGTCCGTCATGAACTTCGTGAACGACTTTTTCTGCTTCGTCAGGTCCTAAGCATCTCAGCCATAGAGAATCGAGCGATCTCTTGTATAGAGTATCGTTGACGAAAGCGAAAGATAGAGCTCGTTTCATGAGCTGATGTCTCGAGGACGCTTCTTTGGGTATGCGGCGGGACTTAAAGTAGTCTATGAAGACTTCCCTCCAGTCCTTGGCCTTCTCATGGTCCTTTATTTGTAGGGTCGTCTGCTCAGTCGCTCTCTTTTCTTTGCATGATTCCGGAGATATTTCTGCCGGGGCGAGCACTCGACGGCTTTGTACCACGATTCTGACGTCATCGAGGTTCTCGTCAGCCAGTTCTTTAGCGAGTTTGGCCAATGCGTCTGCTTTGCTGTTTTCCGCGCGCGGTATGTTCCCCAAAGTATAGGAGGGAATTTGGGCCAACAGCTGTTGCACCTTTTCGCCGTATCTCACCAGCTCCGGTTTACACGTCTGGTAGTCACCATTTACTTGACTAACGACCAGCTGAGAATCCCCGTATATGAGGAGGTCTTCAATCCCCATGTCAATGGCAAGCTCGAGACCTGCTATCAGGGCTTCGTATTCAGCTTCATTGTTTGTCCTCGGCTCTGTTAAGGAGAAGGCGAAGCGCATTATCCCTCCTTGTGGAGTTGCAAAGATGAGGCCTATCCCTGACTTGATCATTGGGATACCTTGCTTTTGCTTCTTTATAGAGGATGCCCCATCGAAATAGAGCTCCCATCGGGTGCTTCCACTGCTAATCGCATCAAATGCATGCTCGTCCGGCAAGTCACAATTCAAAGGAGAATCGGCCGGTATCGGGTGCTCAGCGAGGAAATCGGCAATGGCCTGGCCTTTCACCGCCTTGAGAGGTTGATATGTTATCGAGAACTCCATCAAGAGCAGGGCCCATTTAGCGAGTCGTCCCGTCAATATGGCTTTTGACATCAAGTATTTAAGAGGATCCACTTTCGAGATGAGGCAGACTTCGTGTGCCAACGCATAGTGCTTGAGCTTTGTTATCGCGAAGATTAACGCCAAGCAATGTTTTTCAATGGGAGAGTAATTGCTTTCTGCCCCCAGTAGGACTCGACTTAAGTAGTAGAGTGCTCTCTCTTTCCCCTGATCGTTCTCTTGCGCCCATAGTGCGCCCAAGGAACCTTCGAGGGCGGTTGTATAAAGAATGAGGGGTTTTCCCTTGACCGGCGCGGCCAATACCGGCGGGTTCTGCAGGTACTGCTTGATCTCGTCTAGTGCACCTTGGCATTTTTGATCCCAGACGAATGGGGTTCCCTTCTTCATCAGGTGACTGTAGGGGCGGCATTTGCCTGAAAGATTTGCGATAAATCGTCGGATGTATGCGAGCTTCCCTTGGAGAGACCGCAACTGTTTGAGGGTCCTTGGCGGGGGCATTTCCATGATCGCTTTAATCTTTGACGGATCTATCTCAATACCTCGGTGTCGGATGACGAATCCCAGGAATTTTCCCGAGGAGACTCCAAACGCGCATTTGAGGGGATTCATCTTCAAATTATATTGCCGAAGGCGTTGAAATACAGTCTCTAGGTGCTTTAAGTGATCTTCATAGGACATACTCTTTACTACGAGGTCGTCGATATAGCACTCGACGATGTCATGTATGAGGTCGTCGAAGATCTTTGTCATGGCCCTTTGATAGGTAGCGCCGGCGTTCTTTAGACCGAAGGGCATAACCCTGTAGCAAAATACACCCAAAGGGGTCCGGAAAGCGGTGTGCTTCTGGTCTTCGGGATGCATTTTTATCTGATTGTATCCTGAGGAACCGTCCATAAAGGAGAAGATCTCGTGAGTGGATGTGTTATCTATCATTAGCTCGGTTACCGGTACTGGGAAATCATCCTTTGGACAGGCCTTGTTGAGATCCCTGAAATCCACGCATATACGCACCGTCCCATTCTTCTTCATCACCGGGACGATATTGTCGATCCAATCGGGATACTGGACTTCTTGGATAAATCCAGAATCGATCAATTTCTTGACTTCGGCGTTGATGCTCATCTCAAGCTCGAGTCGCATCCTTCTTGGCGCTTGCTTGACTGGCTTGATATCCGGGGATATTGCTAATTTATGCACGGCAACCTCCGGATCTAATCCTGGCATCTCAGAGTAGTTCCACGCGAAGCAGTCTTTATGCCGTAGAAGCACGTTCTTTAACGCGGCCACCCTTTCTTCAGAGAGTAGCTCGCTGACAAATGTTGGTCGCGGGTCCTCTGCCGATCCCAACTCAATTTTTCTGAGGTTATCTGCGGTAGTATGTATACCGTCTTCCAGTTCTTTCGGAGCGGGCGGGAATTCTGAGCTAACCTCATCATCGCTGTTTTCGAAGCACCGGGGAGGGTTGTCTATCGTAATCGTATAACAGGCGCGAATCCATTCCCGGGGCCGAGGCGGATCTGGCTCTGCTCTTGTGGCCTTGGGCTCGTGCCTTCGTGGCGGCGTTACCCTCCAACTGTTGGATAAAGCGAATCTGCCCCGTCGGTACCGGTCCTCGACCCAGTTCTTGAAGGTGAAGCAGTCTTCGGTAGGATGTCCTGCGGCTCGGTGATAAGAGCAATAGCCCGAGCGAGAGGCCTTATTAGCTTGCTTAGGGTGTCTAAACTCCGGAAGCGCGATCATCTGATGTTTTAGGGCGAGCTTGAGTAACCTTTCCGTCTTGTCTCGGGGGAAGGAGTACGCTCGACTCATCTTTTCTATGAAGGACGAATCCGAGCTGTGCAATACCCGATTGCGTAACCCTCTAACCCTGCGTCGTTGTTGTTGGCTCTTTTTCCCGCTTCTCGACTTATTTCCGTCTCCGCATCGGGCTTTTCGCATGATGGGTTGACAAGGATGAGCATTCTTGCCTTTCACAGCCTGTTGAAATAGACGTTGCGCCCTGGCCTTCTCGTAGATGGCCATTTCGTGGTTGGGGTCTTCCTGACCCTTCTGACCCACTTTCTTGATAGGCTTGTCCATTTGTTCTAGAAATGACGGACTTGGCGCCTCAATCGCGTGGTCTGGTTTTGATGAGGGGTTGGCATCTCCTGACAGGGCATCCTCCTCTTCATCAAAGGTATATATAGCGTAGCTGTTATGAGCCCGTTCTCGCTTTCCGGTTCTCGCGTATCCAAGCCCTAGTGTCTCCATTTTCCCATTAGGCAATTTGCGTTGGGTTCCAGGGACATCCCAAATCCTGTTGTAGAACCGAGCCTGTTGAACAGTTTGTTTTAAGGGTACCCCTTGGCGCTTCAATAGCTTCTTTAATCCATTTGTATAGTATCTGGGCAGACGGATGGGCTGGAGTCTGTCGCACGTAGCGTCTACGCTGTGCCAGATCTCTTTCTCTATTTTCGACTCTGAGGATCGGTAGAATAGGATCACCTTCTCACCCTTTCGCCTGGGGGGGACGCAAAACGTTTGCAGCTCTTGCACACTGTGAGCTTGAAGCGTGTCGAGGTCATTGTAGTGTTCTCACGGTACCATGGTGATTTGCAGGTTATGGTCATCGCCCGGAGGTGTTTGCATTGAAAGCCGATTGGAGAATACGGCGTTGACCTCATCTTCCGAATCACTTCCGAAGACCAGTATGGGGGTGGGCGTCCTCCGGTTGTTGCGTTGAGATGGCCCCGTATAAACTATCTCTTCTTCTTCTTCGGTATCGCTTCCGAAAACAGGGATGGTGGCGGCGGCCTTGTTCTCCGAGTCGTGACACCTTTCTGTATCTTCAAAGTCTGGCAAGAAGTATTTCGCATCCTCGTATTTGCGGACTTCGTTCACGGAAAATGGGTTCAGCTCACCCGTTACAGTATACTCGAAACCATCTTCAAAGTACTTCATACACTGGTGTTGTGTAGAAGGGACGATGTTATACTCGTGTAACCAAGGACGGCCGAGCAAGGCGTTGTAACAGGTCTTAGCGTCAATGACATGGAATTTGATGTCTGTGACGAGAAGCCCGAAGCGTAACGTTAATATCACGGACCCGAGAGTCCGTGACGATTGTGAATCGAAACCGGAGATAGTGATTTTGTCACGAGCGAGATGTTGCACACTCATGCAGATTTCCTTCAACACCCGAACATTAAGGAGATTGACAGAGGATCCATTATCCACCAAGATCTTGCCTATCTTGATATCATGGCAGTATCCGGAGACATACAGGGGACGGTTATGGTCGCACGTCCCGAGAAGGAGATCTTCATCACCGAAAGTGACGTCGGCCGTATGCACTTCTTCCAGTTCGTCCTTCATCTTTTCGGTGGCGAGAAAGGCTTGGAATTGCTCAGGTTCTTGTAGTGCCTTAATTAGTGAGTCCCGTGCTTCTTTTGATAATAGGAGGGCGTCGAGAATGCTAAGCTGAGAAGGTAGCTTCCTTAGATGCGCGAGGATGTTATAGTCCACTTTACTCCTCCTAGGAAGGTCTTTAGTCGCCAGTTCCTTTGCGACTTGGTCATCCAAAGTGATATCTTCAGTGACCTTTTCCTTTCCCTTATCTTTTCTGTTCGTAGGCCCGAGATTCTTTTCCGGGAGTGTGCGATTGCGCAGCTGAGTGTTTCCGCAGGCTTCTGATTTCTCATCTTTCCTTAGCGCGGATTCTTCAAAGAGAGGGCCCAGAGTCACTTCTTCGTCAGAGTCGCTCCCAAAGGTGAGGACTTGCGACCCCTCGGCATGAGCCATATAACAGTTGCCAGTAATTCTGTTGGGCCCGTCAACGGCGCTTCTTTGCTCCCGACGGCTCTTGCGTTTCATGCGTTTGAAATGTTGCCGACGAGCAACATATCCTTGCCACCATATCTTAAAGGCGTCGCACTCCTCTGTGGGGTGTGAGACTTTCCGATGATATGCGCAGTAATCGGGGTGTTTCTCCGCCCCATCGTGCGTGTTTCCTTCCGAGGGGGGTAGCCTCATTCCCATTGACATGGCTTTGACGAACCTTTTCCTCGTCTTGAATATCTTCTTGTCCATCTCGGATGCCTTTCGTTCTGGCAGGGGTAGTTCAACTCCTTCATTCGGTCGCCCGCATTTGGTTCCTTCTGATGCTGCCATCTCACGCTCCTGATCTGCTTTACTTTTTAGACGAATCTCGTCTAGGAAGGCATTGATCATATCAGTTGTCAGCCTCGCACGCTCTGGTTCGGGCTCCGCCTCTGGCTTCTTGATGTCAGGAGCTTTCTTGCCATCGGTAAGCGAGTGGGAGATTACGTTACAACTTGCCACGTACTCTTCGGATTCATCCGATGAGCTCCCTCCATCATCTTTGTCTTGAAAGGTGTGGTTGAGGAACTCTCGCAGCGTGACAGGAGTTCGTGCCTTTTGATTGTATTCTTCCAGCGCGTCGATTTGCTTCTGCAAGTTCGTGCGCTCGTCTCTAAGCTTCGCGGGCTTCTTGGATTTCTTCTTCTTTTTCTTCGAAGCTTTTGACGGCTGGGCGTGAGTATTTGGGCCCTTATCACGAGTCTTCATAGTTGGGCGGGGCTTCAACATCCCTTCGATAATTTGAGGTTCAAGAGGGTCTTTCCATTCGATCGCAGGGCACGCATGAAGGTCTCTCAGCATCCTTTTGGTCTTCGTTGATAGCACGACCTCCCATGGAACTTCTTCGACAAAGGAGCAGGTTGCCCCCGGTGTGTCTGCCTTTTTAGGAGTATGTGGTTGTGGCGGGTTCACCTTCCACTTTTCGGACAGTACAAACTTTCCTTGGAGGTATTGATCTTCGATCCATCCTTTGAAGACGAAGCAATCTTCAATCGGATGACTTACCGTCTGATGGTAAGGGCAGTAGCTGGGGTTATTCACCTCACTAGGTTGTGGCGGTCGCCTTGGATTCGGGAGGTTAATAAGTCTGTTGCGTATTGCCAGCTCAAATAACCGTCTCGTCTTGTCTCGTGGGAACAAGTAGGGACGCTTCATCTTTTCATTATAATACCGGCGTCTTTCTTCCAGTTGATCTGCCGATTTCGGGGCGTCAGGTTGCTGTTGGGCATTCGCGACAAAGGTTGCTCTTCCTTTACCCTTATCATTCCGAGGTTCCGACTTCGGGGGAGGTGGCCTATGACCCATCTGGTCCATCTGAGCCAACTTGTCGATTAAAGCCTGGAAGGTGGTTGGCTTAAAAAACATCATAAACTGGGAGATGGTTGCGTGGGGGTCTAAGGTTCCCACGAACATACCCACTGCGGGTGCTTCCTCAATGCGTTGTTCGCATCTCGACCACAAATTCCGCCAGCGTATGGCGTACTGGACCCAGGTTTCGCCCTGTTTTACCCTGGCGTTAATAAGTGCAGTTATTGGGGTGCGTTCGCTGGCACTTGCAAATCGCTGAGTGAACAACAGCTCCATTTCAGCGAACGTTTTGATGGAATCGTTCGGGAGTTCTGAATACCATTCGAACGCTGTTTCTGATAAGCTGCCAACGAACTGACGGAGTAACAGTTTATCGTCACCGCCGGTGTTACCGCAGAGGGCCCGGAACTGGGCGACGTGTTGATGAGGATTGCCGGTCCCCTTATACACATGGAATTTCGGTATTGTATAGCCTTGCGGGTATTTGATTTGATCGTACCAGCTTGGATACGGCCGCCCCGTTTTCACGACTTGACCAGCTGCCTCAGTCGCATGATGGACCCGGATTTGCTGGGCTATGTAGTCGGCCAAGTCAGCTTTAGAGATCGTCTCCTCCTTGGCCGTAGAGAGGGCTGGTGGTGGATTTGACGTTTCTCCTCGGTCATCTTCCAGAACGATTGGGGGATCTTCAGCGGGTAGGTCCTGTTGGATCATCATTCCTATCATATCTTGGAAGAGAAGGCCCATGCGCTGTATATTAGCCGCTTGTTCGGCAGCCTCTTTGTCCTTTTTCTCCAATGTCCGGCGAAGGAACTCGGCGTCGGTTTCCTCTTCCCGGCGCGCGTCTGAGGATGTTTCTGGGCTTTCTTTTGGCCCGGTAAGTGCAGCCATAGCACTCATCATTTCCTGCAGCTTTTGTTGTTGTTCCTGGGCTCTCGTCACGGATCGGGTCAGCGGTCGGTGGCCCATAGAAGTGCGGCTTTCCTCCTTTCCAGAGACCATGTAAACAGCGTGCACCACCGTGCCCCCAGACTTGGGGTGTCCGGGCTTATTGCTTTTAGCCGTCGTTGCATGTTGAGGGCTCTTCTCTGGCCTCCTCCTTTTATGAGCGATGGAGGTTGAGGGGGCCGTCGAGGTGGGCGTCCAGACAGCCTTTTGGGGTTTAGCCTGATGACCAGCTTTCGGTTGGATTTTCAGCTTCTTATGCTGGCGGGAAAAGTTCGGATCGATGATTGAGTCTCGGGCCTGCCGCCAAACCTTATAGATTTTGGAAGACAGCCGTTGAGGAGATCGGGGCTGTTCTGATTCTATTTCCACAACCTTTTCTGATGGGGGAGGAGACCTCTTCAGCACTGCGGTAGGGGAATTCCTTCGCACCTTATTTAGCATTTCAAAGCTGTTTCCAGTTGGAACAGCAGCATTAACTTCTACCACCGGGGCTGGTGGAGTCAATCCAGAGGGGGAGTTGCCCCCAGCCTTCCTTATTCGGCGCCAATGACGACGTCGAGCGCGTCGAGCAGACGGCGTAGAGTCAGATATAAGAATGGTTTCATCTTGCCCCCTGTGTAGGTGGGGGGTCGTTGTTGGTGTTAGCCTGTCAAAGACCGATGTCCTTTGTACAGCGGGAGCGGGAGTCGAAGCTGTTAATCTCGTGAAGATCGATTTCTTGACTGGGGAAACCGCCTTGGCGATTTCGGAGGCAGGAGTGGCCTCCTTCTTAGAAGCAATCTTCTCTGGGATTGTAGGCCTCATGATGAGTTCGCAAGATTTCTGGCCCAATCTAGAGAAGACCGAGGCGTTAACGTTAGGCGACTCGTTAAGAGGAACCGCGGCAGGGGTAAGACGATCAAAGACCGACTTCCTGAGAGTTTCCTTTGTCAGCACTGGCGCCACGAAGCTTGATGAGGGGAGCATAGTCCCAAAGAACAATCCGGTAGTGGCCTGAGTCACCTGGTCTGCCGGCATTGTGAACAACGAAGCAGCTTGGGGTCCATAGGCTATACCTCCTGGCGAGGTAGAGCGTTGGTCGCAATTGCAGTTTGAGCAGTTGGAGGATTTCGCGGAAGTAGCAGCCATCGATCCTTTGTTTTCTGCAATAGGCAAGACGCCAATTCTTAGTATCTTGAAACCCAAGGGCAACCATTAGCGAACCGCGATTGGTTCGCGAATCACGACACACGAAGTGTGGAGTGGAAAGAGGAAAAGGTCCCACCGGGCGTGCCAGAATCTGTTCCCCTCCGAACGGACACGCGGGACGTCGGGCCGTCTCGCCTGAGATTCGGGGCAGATGCTAATTGGTGCTATCCGTCCACCTCTCCGAAGATGCCAATTTGATCCATGGCACCATGTGTCGGAGATCTAGACGGATGCGTCCGATGTAGCAGACTTCGTCAGATTCCCCCTCATTTGAGGGGTTTTTGATTGTGGGGACGCTCTTCCCTGCAGGCGCAAGCCCCTGCAGTTAATTACGCTACCGCCTTGCGGTAACAACTTTCTCCTTCTCCAGATGGTCACTTCGTGTCGTGTGTTCTTGTTTTATGTTTCATTGCCCGTGGATCGTTTACGGAGACTGAGTTATGTCGTCGCCCGTAGGGCATGGACTAGTCCAAATCCGCATTATCTTAAATTTGGGTTTGGGGGGGGTTTGGTTTGAGGATACGTCAGCCATACTTGAGGCTAAGATCAACTCAAACGTTTGTTAAGGATACGTTAGTCTAACTTTGTGACTAAGATCAACTTAACGGGATCATTTAGATCCTACAAAAGAGTGTTTGGACTCTAATCTTCCAGTTTAGGGACGTGGCGGTCCATCGTATATGTGGCCGTCGGGACCCGTCACCTCTCTGACGACGTTGAAGGATTACAACGACGGATGTCAGAGGAGTTCAGAGATGTACCCTCGAGCCAGAGTTAATTAAGGGGATTCATAGTCCAGTCTGCTTGAAGGTTTAAGGACGCGTTAGCCATCTTTGAGGCTAAGATCAACTTAAACAGGACCGTTTAGATCCGACAAAAGAGCATATAGGGGCTCTATTGTTCTAGTTTAAGGACATCGCGGTCCATGGGTAGTTTTAAGGACATTGCGGTCCGTGGGTAGTTTAAGGACATTGCGGTCCGTGGGTAGTTTAAGGACATTGCGGTCCGTTGGTAGTTTTAAGACATCTCGGTCAAGGGGTAGTTTAAGGACATTGCGGTCCGTGGGTAGTTTAAAGACATCTCGGTCAAGGGGTAGTTTAAGGACATTGCGGTCCGTGGGTAGTTTAAAGACATCTCGGTCAAGGGGTAGTTTAAGGACATTGCGGTCCGTTGGTAGTTTTAAGACATCTCGGTCAAGGTTAAGGACGTCATAGTCCATGGGTTTAAGGACTCCACAGTCCGGTATGTGCTCTGGATGCTTCACACGGGTTCACTGCCGTGCTAGGCGAGGACCAGGCTCCGCTCTGGATGCTTCACACGGGTTCACTGCCGTGCTCTGCGAGGACCAGGATCCGCTCTGGACGTTTTCCGTGGGGTCAAAGAGTGACGTTATCCACGTTCCACGTAACCAGGAATTTTGTATTATGCATGGGTTTAAGGACCCCACAGTCCATATCATGAATGGTCTTCGGGACCCGTCACCTCTTTGAAGACATTGAGGGATTACAATGCCAAGTATCAAAGGAGTGAAGAGATGTACCCTAGAACCGGGATGGATTAAATGGTCCTTGGCCCAATTTGGGTCAAGACTGATCAATTATGTTATGAGCCTACCGGCCCAGTTAATCACAAATTGAGGACTTATGGCCAGCTTGGGCTAAGTCCAGTCAGGTCTGGAATATTGACTCTTTGTTGGTCCATTGAGGGAGAATGTTTGCCTCTATCCCTCTAGCCAATTGGGCCAAAGCCTAGTGTTAAACACTTCAGAGCAATCAGTGTTGAACACTGGGAATAAGGTTGTTGAGTTAGTGTTCAACACTAAGAGATAATTGGTGTTAAACACCAGCAATAAGGCTTTTTCAAATTAGTGTTAAACACTAAAACGGATCAGTGTTGAATCCTGCCAATAAGGCTTTTTAATCAGCATTAAATGCTAAGGCTCGACAGTGTTTTAACATTGGGCTTGAGAGTTTTAATTTTAGCGTTAAACACTAAGGCAAGAAGGGTCACGTGGCAGCACGTGAGGGCGCCCTCCCTTCATTTGTTCCGCTGAAATTATCATTTCCTTCATAGCATCACGTGCCGTCACGTGATGGGCATTCAAATGCCTTTGTGTTAAGGCTTCTGCTGAGGGTCACGTGGGTCATGTGGGGTGCTGCCTCAAAGGGGCTTTCTGTAGGGGTTTTGGGGGGTCACGTGGTAGCACGTGACCCTGCCTCTATGTAGTTTCTAGAGGATCTGTTGATCTTTCTTTTCAGGAATTAAATTCCTCTGGCTTTAATTTTCAAAGGAATTAAATTCCTACTTCCCTTTCGATCCTTGAACCTTCTGTAGGAATTAGATTCCTCGTTTATGTGAAGAATTGAATAGGGTTAAACCCTAATAAAAACTTTTTAAGGAATCAAACTTCCGTTTCCCGTCAGATTATGATTAAGGGACTTAAATTCCCATTGTTTCAACAGAACTAAATTCTTAATTAGGGTTAAACCCTGCTCCTTTTTATTTTGAAGGAATTAAATTCCCATAACACAGGGTCAAGCCCTACTTTTATCTTAGAGGAATTAAATTCCTATAGTTCTGTGAGAATTAAATTCTCATGCTTGCATTCTTTCTCTATGTTTTGGATCTGCATGGCAGGATCTCAACCCATTGAGAATTAAATTCTCAACCTTAAGGGGAGATGTGCACTTTGCAGATCCTCTATCAAAGAGAGAAGAAATTTGCTCTTCTGTTTTATATATTAGAGTTAAACTCTATAGAGAATTAAATTCTCTTTCTTTCGAAAGGCTTCCTCTTTCTTACCTAGGGTTTTTTTTGCAGAAGATCCGAGTCTTTTCAAAGTATCAAAGCTCTCCTCCTTTTTTCTTTTCTCTTCTCTGCGCATGTCCCTCTTTTTTGTGTCTCTTGGCTCCTATTTATAGGAGAAGCAGCCGAATAAATTAGTTTTGTGACGAATCTTCATTGAGAGATTTGATTTGCATCCTTCATTCGTTCTGGACCTTTGGATTATTAGGTGAATTTTATTCACCGTTGGATTCCAAATCCAGAGATTCTCCCTTTTTATTTTGGTTAGATTTAAGGGGGAAATCTTTCCAAACCCGAGATTTTCCATAAATAGATGACCTCTGAATCTTTAATTTGATTGGTTCCAGATAACCGCTTTCCTTTGGAAAGATCTGAATTTCTCTCAGAATTTAATTATGTTGACAAAAAGGGCTTTGAAAGCCGGTCACGTGTGACCACGTGACCCATGGTCACGTGTGAGCACGTGACCCCCCTTTTGGAATGAAGGATCCTCTTTCTTTCTGATTGTTGCTTAAGCGTCACGTGCCACCACGTGACTCTTGGTCACGTGTGAGCACGTGACCCTTGTTTGAACTCTCTTTCCTTGGTTCGTCTGGAGAACGAGTCTACTGTCTTGAACGTCACGTGCCAACACGTGACCCTGGTCACGTGGAAGCACGTGACCTCTTCTGAAGCTCTTTTTCTTGACTTTGTTCAGCGAATCATTGTGTCCCCTTTTCTGTACTTTATAGGTCACGTGTCAACACGTGACTGCTGGTCACGTGTAAGCACGTGGCCCCCTTTTCGAAGCTTTTCACAGAAGCTTTCCTGATTTTAAATCAGGAAACACGCTATTTAATACTCCTTACCTAACCATCCACTGATATAGGTAAATGTCATGGACATAATTTCAAAAAGTTATATCTCACTCTATAAAAATAGACGTACAGATATATCAATTTGAAATTGGTGCATAGCAACGGATATTTAAAACCAAATATTTGCCGTCCGGCAAACAGTCCAGGCGATTTCCTCAAATATCACCAATTACAACGAATTCCGATATAATGAGGATAATCACCTAATGCCCAAAAACTTACTCCCACTCATCATCTGTAAAACCATACAGATGTGGGAATCATATCTGGTAAATACATACCCTGGAGTAAGGGCTAATTGGGAAATCAGTTTTCTTTCAACAATACACAGTGAAACTGAAACATTGAAATATTTCGTAGGGGTATCCGGGTATTCCTAGTAATGCCTCTTCTATTATCCAGATTCATAACTGTAACCGTATATTTCTTTGCCATCTCTCCAAATCCCTTTATATGTCTTTAGTCATTACCTTCTGCACACCCCTTTAGGCTAAATGGTTTTCTTCCTTCCCTACCGTTCGGTACCAGCCTATGGTTTGGAAGAAGACTATCCAATAAGCATAATGGGTGTACTGTCCTAATCCTAGGAGCACTCGCAACCCGAGAGAAGGTAAAGATAAAAGACACCTGAATAAACTTTACTCCTATTTCTGCTGAACCAGAATCCATCCCCGAACTGGAACAAGTTCCTTTCGAGTTTGTATATAACCATATGATGGAGTATCCAAATAAACTATAGATCTTCGTAGTGATATGGAGTGTTCTGGAGAAATACAAAGGTGATATAGGATTGGGGAAGAAATACTTGGTTTGGTCGTGAATAGCAGTCGCAGTTTACTTTGCCCTCTTACTAATCCCTTTATATGTCTTTACTTAATACCTTCTGCACACCTTCGTTAGGCTAATTGGTTTTTTTCATTCCCTACCGTTCGGCACCTGCCTATGGTTTGGAAGAAGACTATCCAATTTTCGTAATAGGTGTACTGTCCTGGTCCAAGGAGTACTCGCAACCTGAGAGAAGGTAAAAGGAAAAGACAACTGAATAGTCCTATTCGTTTTCTCCAGAACCGGAAACCATCCTCGAATAAATTCCTTCGAGTTCGTATATAACCATACGATGGTTTTGTCCAATGGAAGTGGATGTTCTTAGTAATACGGGGTGTCCTGGAGAAAAGGGTAAAAGTAGGATTGGCAATGAGGTATGCAGCTCTGACAATCCAAAAGCCAGTGTTTAAGAAGGTTTGGTTAATTTTGGTCACTGAGTCATAGTCAAGGGTTGGGTCATGGTCGCTGCCAAAGAGAGAGAGAAAAGAAACACTCAACGTGCACTCTAACCTAGATCAGAATGGTTATCACTTTATCTAATCAGGAAACCTCCCACTATAACGTCAAATTCTTTCCCAAACCTGAAAGAAGAATTAGTCGGGATCACCCGAGGAGTAAACCAACTCATCAGTGTGAATCGGGATCCAACTATCATCGCATGATAACGTGACGGAATCTGCTCACGTTATCACACTCCAGAAGGTATGCGCATATCTGGCAAGTTTCAGTTTCTTTAGAAACTCCCGATGTGGATTTTTGCCCCATGCTCTTATGACCTTGGCGTGAGGTCAAAATGTCATAAGTCACATGTCAAGTTCTACCCATCATTATTCAGGTTAATTTGAACCCACCCATACCTACCCTTGACGTAGGCCAAAATGGCAGTACGACTGTCTCAAACCAACGCATTCTATCTATGCAACAGATAAATATCCGGCAGCTACCAATCACTATGCCTTGGCGTGAGGTCAAAATACATAGCTTGAATACTACCGAATATTTAACTGAAATGATGGAGGGCTACGAATGGTTTCTGGCGAAAAACCTTTAACGTAATGAACTTGATATCGTTGAAGGAACCGGATAGCTTTATATAAAAATATAGTGACGAAAACCTTTGCTAAAGAGGTCACTCCCGGTGAAGGGATCTCGGCTCTTTCCCCGTAGAATGAGGTGCAGGATATTCCAACCGAATACCACGATAAAAAGCAAAAGTAATCGACTATAGTGAAGTTATTACCCTGACGCAAACTTCTGTCCAAGGGGTCACTCCCGGTGAAGGGATCTCGGCCCTTGCCTCGTCGACTGAGGTGCAGGATATTCCAACTGAATACCACTGTGCAAAACAAAAGAGAACGTCCTTGCAATAAAAACTTTTTGAAAATTGTTCCAACAACATCAGAATAGGTTTGTTTAGCTTGCATTGATCCGAATCAACGTAGTCCCATCAATTGATCACACCAATAAAGAACGAAAATACGATGTACGTATATGCCATCCGCATTCGCCACTGGGTCCCGTCATCACCCGTTAGGTTACTTAACTAACGACAGAGCGGGGACTGGACTAGCACGGATGCAAAACATATACAACATCTACTGGTATATATATCAATATATCATATTTGCTCAAGGCGTGATAAAATGCAACATCACAGAAATGTAATAAGCATCACAAAACAATACAGATATCTGAGATCCCCGGGTTTCATAGAGCTGCTACTGAAACCCGACGTTCCCCTGGTCGTGTGGATAGCCTGTGCAATGAAATCCTAGACCCCTACGGGCGCGGCAAGTTACCCGCCAAAACCTGAAGCGAGGCAGCCCCCTTCAACAACGTGAATGGACCACCCAGCACTTCACGGAATCCGGTAACTTGTGCACCCCTCCTGGGTCAACCTGTACCCCCTACGAGTGCGGCGAATAGCCCGCCAATTCTAGAGTAAAGCCCCCTCCGTCTCAACGCCATGAGATGCAGGCCCGTTGCCCTCTAGAACCCGGCTATCCGTGCACCCCACCGCGGGATAATCCTAGTACAGAAAGTAAAATATACATACAACGGGTATATCGACCTCAGCTCGGTCGTGCCCCAAAAGAATAATATACAAACAGGCAGTGAGGGCAGTCCACATGTCGGACGCTCGCCCCGCAATATCAAATGTACATATAAAATCAAACTATACTAACATTGCATCCAGGCTATCCACCACGACAAATCCGCAACATCACAGCACAACACAGAACATCAACGTGAATGTCACGTTCGCAAATCCGTCTAAAAGGGCTATAGCAGTTAGACAGGATTTACCGATCAAATGACATTCACGGTCGTAGATATAATGTAAATATTGTGAACTAACATGTTTAAAATTTTCGATCTACTAAATATACCGAAGTGGGCCCCAAGAAAACTGTAGCACTCAAAGAAAATCTGGGCCCAAACAGAACATACCAAAAACCCTATTTCCATGTCAGAAGCTCACTGTAAAAATTTGGAGCAGTTTGGACACAAAACGGCGGCGGATCCGCAGCCCAAACATGGTTTTGGCCGCTGATCCGCCGCGCTACAGTAATATCAGCCGACCAAATTTTCACAGAATTCTCAAAAAAACCTGCACGTAATTTTCCAATGTACCAAATAATTTTTTGACGACTGAAAAAATTCGACAAAAACTGATGCATGGAAAATGTGGTTTTTGGAAACTCGTTCGATCGAACTTGTAAACACGTTAGAGCAAGCTAGACTGGGTTAATGGCCTGGATCTGATACCAGTGTATGTGCGCGGTAGTGCCGGTTTACAAGTTCAACTTTTACAGAACTTGTAAACCGGCACTACCACGCACTATAAACCCGGATCGGGCCATTAACCTAATCCTAGCAAACTAGAAGATGGGTAGAATGCTATACCGAGCGATCCGTGTCCTTCGGTCTTCGGCCTCCACTCCGATCTCCTCGCGGAATCTCCGGTCTTCATCTCCTCGTCGGAACGGGCACCACATCGCCGGGTTCTTTTACGGGCTCCCACCTCTGGACCGAGGCAACTCGGGCACGAAGTTGGCGAGCCGACGTGCCCAAGGATGCTGTAGGCTAAGTGTAGTAATGTTTGTCTCATGGGGTATGAAGTTGCCATTTGGATTGAGAAGGAGAAGAAGATGTGAAAATTGGATTTGGAATTTTGATGCAAGCATATATGAATGAATCTTTTTTTTTCACACACAAAAAATACACCCTCTACCAAAGTGGCCGGCCAAACTCTAGAATGAGGAGGGAAAAATCAATTGGAATAAAGCAAGAGAAGAAATTGTGTGATAAAGAGGAAAAAAGATCACATCAATTTCTCATCCAGTCCTTTCTCATTTAATGCAAGCCATGTGCACAAAAAGGAATCAAATGATGCTAGAAGTATCATGAAGCCTCCATTTACAAATAACACCCTTGCAATTAGCTAAATGCCACTTTGCAAGAAAACCCCTCTCATCATAAAAATCCGGCCATGAAGGAACAAAGGAAAACTGGCCGAAACGGAATACAAACTGGCAACTTCAAAAAACTGATCCTGTAATAAATTACAGGAAAACCCCGCGACCGTATATAAATACCCGCATTTGTATTCCGACCGAATATAAATGCAACGAGACAAAATCTACACTGTACAATACTAGGATCCGGCTTAAACCAAAGCCCGCTAGTATTATCCGTCCGATCATGATCCGTGCAATACCGCACGCATAAGATCGAACCCTGCCATATCTCCATACGGCCTCTACAGCGTTTCGCCCGAAACTTAAGAAACTGTCTGTGGGGGACTCTAAAGACTCGTCAATACTTTGGCTGTGGATTTAACCACTAGCACGTCAAAGGTATTAGCCATACGTAACGGGCTACCAGGTATTGACCAAAAGGTACGTCGATGAGCGAACTCATCCTGACACCCTACTGAGCCTGTCGGTGACAATATCCATACAGTCTGGTCCGCTCGTCTATGAGCATCGCATGGCGGGCCTAGGGGGTTGGTAAAAGTCAGACCCCCAAAAGCGGTACAAGTCGTGTCGGAGTGTAGCCCAGAACACCCTGAGATACTACTGGAATACCTACCAGTAAATCTCTTGCCTTGGCCAAGGACTTCGTGTAATGGCTCTCCTAGACACAGCGTGACCTCACCCCCAATACCGGGAGAGACGAACCCCTGAAGATCCGCTCACTGCCTCCATGTGGCTCGGGACTGTACCCAACTAAAACCTGTTTGCACGACTCCTTTGAGCGTGGTAGGGTAGTAATCAAAGTACAGTGGGAACTCACACGAGACAAATAACGATTCTCAGGTCGATGAACTAATCTGTACACATGTCACCAGGGAACTGCTATCTGACGTCAGGTATAAGACCAACTAGCATGTTCCCGGCGAGTCGTGTCCGGTATACTCATAACCTAATGAGCACCTGTATACATCTTAGGTGAACCAACTGACACCAGTGGCTTGTGAGACCGGCCACCGCCCCTCGTCGGGGTCTCGACTGTATACACTAGTCTACTCTGGAGTATCGATGCCCTGTCTCGAAACTCCCTCGACTAGGGACCTTTTAAGGATGTGATTATAGACCCCAGCTCCCACGTATATGATCGCCCTCATACTGCTGGCAGTTAAGCAAGAATCCTAAGGGCTCTATCAACGTGCAATAGTGACTTGTAAGGTCACCTAAAGCAGTACACGATGATAAAGATAAACCAAATAGCATACTATCATCTTGAGTAAGACTGTCCTACCGGTATAGGTCCTCCCTCAATCATTGCAATCACATGCCTGTGATCCAATAATTGACTCTGAGGGCACTATCTCCAACATCAACGACGATGTCTTCTAAGACGAATTCAGCTTCTAACGCAGCCCCGATCTCGTACTTGGTCAAGATCAATGCCCGCGTGGTTCTCCCCGCCAGTCTCAGCCGGCAATGGGAGAAGCCATCCCGTCAATTTGGTTCTGTCATCATCTACCCTGCTGGAAGCGCTCATCTGGCGGAGGTCATGGCAAACCAAGCGGCCAAACCAACCTCAAGGGGCAGGAGGCCGAACGTTGTGGTCGCCAGAGCATCCCACCCCAAAAGCAAATCTGTATTCGAACGACTATCCACTATTCCGATTGGGGGCAAGGCCGTCTACACCAATGGGGCTACGAAGCATCTCCAGCAAGCTTAGATGGTGCCCTTGACAATCGCGCGAGCAGGAATCTTCTCTGGGCTCTCTGTCAATCGGCCTACGGCGTCTTCCCGAAGAGCCGAAGTCTGCCGAGTGCTTAAAACAGAAAAGTTAAGGCAGAAGCGGCTCAGGTATCGAGCCAACAAGAGGGACAGGACTCCGGCCAAGTGGAAACTTGTGAGGTTCCAAGAGCAGGGTTACTCCGCGACAACGGCTGAGTCAGCCGTAAAAATCAGCAATTCCTTCGAACCCCTGAGGTGGGTTCAGAAAAATGCCATGACCGCCAGAATCAAGAAGACAACGGTCCGAACATCACTGCAAAGAGACATGTCCCGGCCCAAACAGAAAAAGTATGACACTATCTCTTCAAGAGTCTATCAGGCGCTCTGTGCCGCGCGAAAGCAATGGGGCAAGACCAAAAAGGGAGCGTCAGCACCATTCAAGAATCCGGCCAGGCCAGCCTCCTTCAATCGTCTGCCCGTTACCGAAATAGGGGTCAAGATAGCGATCTGTGAAATCAGCCGCCGATAATAAAAGGACGGCTGGATATATTATCCATACGGTCTATATGGCGGGCGGGCGCCCCAGTGATAACCTTCGCAGCAAAAGCAAGGATGGGGCCACCACATCCCAAGCCCAATCTGGCTTGAATGTGGTTGCCGCTTCCCAAGAACAGCCGCCTCCGCTAGATGATGAAATCCCTCTTGAGGAGGACGATAGGCAGAAGGACCCTTCGGTCCAGGCAGAGTCAAGATCGGAGAGCAAGGAAGAGCCGACTTTCCGCCCCAGGACCGCGGAGCAAAAGCTGCTTCAAGAGCTTCGAAAACAGCTCAAGAGCAAAGATAAAGAGATGGCCAGGCTCTATTCGAACATTGACAACTTAACGAACGTTGTGATGCAGCCTATGGCTCAAATTGCTTGAGCGCCTCCCAATCAAGCACAAGTCGCTACTCATGAGCCGGGTGATGACAATCCGAAACTGCCAATGCCTGTCTCTTTGGGTCCAAGGTTCGTCGAGCCGCACGAAAGCCGGCCACATTCCGCTTCTGGGGACGCCTTGGCCCCAGATAACACTATTTCGCTAACACAAGATCGGATAATGGATTTGGTCACTAGCAAGGTTAAAACATTGGTGGCCGAAGATGAAGCCCAGAAAGAAATTGGCAGTAATGGGCGGCCATATCCCGCACAGTACGATCTGATCGAGTTCCCGAGCGGCTACGTCATTCCTAAGTTCGGAAGATTTGACGGGACGGGAAATGCAAATCAGCATGTCGCCTACTTTAAAGCGTCGTGCGGAAATACAGGGGGCAATGATGCGCTCCTTCTTCATCAGTTTGTCAACAGCCTGACCGGTGTCGCTTTTGACTGGTACGCGAGTATACCAGACGGGTCCGTCATTACCTTTGCCCAAATGGAGTCTCTGTTTCGGCAAAACTTCATGAGTGTCAGTGATAAAATCTCCATTGCTGACCTTGTGAAGACCAAGCCGGGGAAGAATGAAAGCAACACAGACTTTATCGCCTGATGGCGTAATCTCACGGTCAAGTGCGAACCACCGCTGGAGCAGGACCAGTCCGTCAGACTTCTCATTGGGAACCTCAGCAATTGGATCGTCCCATTCTTGTGTACAGCAGGCCTCAAGACGTTTCAAGACCTAACCAAGAAAGTCCAAATGCTGGAACGCTCAAAGCAAGAGTCTACCCCGGACTCTCAGAGAGACAAGACTTGGAAAAACAAGCGGGACGACAACCGTAGAAGCGGGAGTTCCAACAGTACCAATGTCTTCAATGCGTCCGACAATGAAGAAAAGCGAAGGGCGGGCGAATCCAAAACCAACCGGTCTCGAAAGCCAGTGCTGGGAGGAGAAGGTCCTTCCCTAGAGGAGAAAAAGAACAAGGTTTACTCTTTCAGGAGGGACAAGGTCCGAAAGATATTTAAAGATGCCTTGAACAACGGTCTACAATTGCCAGAGTCGAAAAGACCTCAAGAAGCAAAAATGACCGACAATCCCCTGTATTGCCCGTACCACCGAGTAGTGAGCCATGCGATCGAGGATTGCTATATCTTCAAAGACTGTGTCGAAAAGCAGTACAAGGCTGGAGAGATCGAGCTGTCCAAAAGTGTGTTGATGAACAATCAGGTTGCAACCACCAACTTTATATAGACAGAGCTGAAGCCTTCTGGGAGCAGACAGCCGAACCCGCTGCCCTGAGAAATGAAACTGACTCACCGCAGCCTCCGTGGAGTACGCACATATCTAATAAGACGAAGAAGATGATAAAACTACTTCGGAAAGAGCCCAGGACAGAATGGGAAGGACAGAAGAAGCCTACCATGCCAGCTGCCAATGCGGCTCCATCAGGCTCAAAATCCAAAAAGCTCAAGAAGAAGAAAAGTGCAGCTCGGCGCGAAAAGGAGTATGCAGGGAGATCGACCATTCAAAAATATATCGACTCCCTCGAAGAATATGAACAGAAGGAAAGAACTCCAATTCAATTGAAGGAGTTCCTCCCTGTACTAGCGGCTGAGATTCTGGAGGAGTTAGAAGGAGACTCCAATGAAAAGATCCCAGTAGTGACCTGCTACGCCATCCATCTTGGCAGCGACTCTGAGGAGGAGCTCTGTTTTCCTGAAGAGGACGACGAGCTCGCCACAAAGGCCAACCAAATCCAGCTCAGAAGCGGCAGGGCTCTACCACCAAATTAGGGCAACGCCCCAAAAGGGAAGGAAAAACAAGTCGCTAATGAAGAAGATGGCAGAGAACTTGCTCATGAAGATTCAAGTCCTTCCCTAGTAGACCACAATGTCTTGGCTCACCTCCGAAAGCTTCCGTCTCTCCTTAGCATTTACGATTCCTTGGTTTTATCTCAAGAGCTTAGAGATGTTCTCATTCATGCTCTATAAAACCCTGAGCGGTATCAGGCTTGCTTTGCGGAAATTAATATGAAAGAAGCTCAGTACACTTTGCAAGCCGCTGCAGTCACGTTTAAGGATGAAGACTTGCTACTGGAACGGCTGAGCATAATCGGCTGCTTTACGTGACCGGGTACAGCGACAGAGATCGGATTAATCGCATATTGATTGATCCGGGGTCCTCAGTGAACATCATGAACTTTCGGACTCTGAAGAGTTTGTCAATGGACGTCCGACACCTGTCAAGGGAAAGGAATGTTATTCAAGGCTTCAATCAAAACTGCCAGCAAGTTCTGGGGTCCATAGCTCTGCCAATCAAATTTGGGGATCTGCAAACCGAAGCTAAGATATACGTGATCGACGCTGACACGTCTTATAAAATTCTCTTGGGGCGGCCGTGGCTCCACGATTACGGCATCATTCCGTCAACTCTCCATCAATGCATGAAGTATACTAAAAATGGCGAAGAAAGACGCATTGACGGAGACATCCAGCCGTTCGGTGTGCATGAAGTCCGATATGAAGATTCTTGGTACTTTGTGAAACTCCAAAGTGCTGAGCCACAGCTGACCAAAGACAGAACAACTCCGAAACTCAAAAGCAAGCCTGAGCCGGCTGTCACTTTCAGATGCAAAAAAGCCCAAGTGCGCCCGCGTTTCGGTAGCGACACTGATGAGTCCGACGCTGGAAGTCCGTCCTTCTGTAAAACTTGCCCTCGTTTCGGTAGCGATACGGACGAATCTGATACTGAAGGCCCATCTAGCAGCAAGGTCCGTCCTCATCTTGGCAGCGACACTGAAGAGTCGGAGGAAGAGGACCTGCCTTGCAACAGCTATGCAGATTGGACCCCCGTGCAGCAGGTGAAACTGCGAGAGACCTTCGAAATTGCAGAAGGGTCCCTAGCCATCACAAGGGTGCCGGAGCAGATGTTCAAAGAGCTCGATGCATTGTCAGTCTCCACCGTGGACCAGCTGAAGACTTTATACGTTCCCGGAAGGAAAAGTGGACAGAAAGGCATCCTGTTTTATGGGTCAAATCCTGTTGTGCACCCGGACGATTTGTCTGTCGCATGCCTTCCATACGAGATAGGCATAAGGGCCATCCTCAATCCCAGATATTATGCGCCTGAGATGCGAGAATACTTCAAAAGATGCGGATGCCGGTTATATCAAACGGAGTCCAAAGCAAAGTTTTATGAAGGGCTATGGCATCCGCCTCAGGTTCGAGCACTCATCGATGGACGAATTCCAGATAGACGGGGCATAGGCTTCATTCAACCAGATTCCAAATCATGCTACATGATCCATGTTGGTGAAGCCAGCGAAAGATCAAATGATGACGACGAGATAGCTGAGCCAGAAGAAGCTCCTCAAGAGCTCGAAGATGTCGGACAAGCAACCTTTGACGAGCTAACCGAGATTGACTTAGGAACGCCCGATAATCCAAGGCCGACCTACATCAGCTCACTTTTGTCAGAGAAAATGAAAGAGCAGATAATCTCCCTGCTGCATAAGTTCGTCGACTGCTTCGCGTGGACGTACAAAGAAATGCCTGGCCTTTCCCCTGAGATAGCCGTGCATAAGCTGGCTATTTCTCCAGATGTTAAGCCAGTCAAGCAAGCTCCACGAAGAATGAGAAGGGAGCTAGAAGAAAAGGTCATCGAGAAAACTAAGAAACTTATCGATGCTGGCTTCATCAGGGAAGAGAAATATGCGGACTGGATCGCATGCATAGTCCCAGTGAAGAAGAAAAATGGGCAGATCCGAGTTTGTGTCGATTTCAGGGACCTCAACAATGCATGTCCTAAAGACGACTTCCCGTTACCGGTCATGTAAATGATGGTCGATGACACCTCAAATTACGAACTGTTCACTTTTATGGATGGCTCGTCTGGATATAATCAAATCAAGATGTCGCCTGAGGATGAGAAACACACAGCATTTCGAACCCTGATCGGAATATATTGCTACAAAGTGATGTCGTTCAGACTGAAGAACGCAGGTGCTACATATCAAAGGGCAATGACCAATATCTTTGATGACCTAATCCATAAAGTCGTCGAATGCTATGTTGATGATCTGGTCGTCAAAACTAAAGCCAAAGCCGACCACATCCAAGATCTTAGGACCGTTCTCACCAGACTGAGGAAGTACGATCTGAAAATGAATCCTCTGAAGTGCGCTTTTGGCGTGTCATCGGGAAAATTCCTGGGCTTCATAGTCTGACATCGGGGAATCGAAGTTGACCCATCCAAGATAAAGGCCATCATGGAGATGCCCCTTCCGAAGAGTCTGACGCAGCTAAGATCTTTTCAAGGCAAGCTTACTTATATACGGAGGTTTATCTCAAATTTTTCGGGGAGATGTAGACCCTTCTCAAAGCTCATGAAGAAAGGAGCTCTTTTTGTCTGGGATGCCGAATGTCAAGAAGCGTTCGAAAGCATCAAACAGTACTGTTCCCGCCAAAATTTTGGCTCACAACTTGCTCCCTTATAAAAAAAATAAAAATAAAAATTAATAATAATAAAAAATAATAATAAAAAAATAAAAAATATATATAAAAAAATAAAGGGAAAAACTCCACATGCAAAGAATGTAAATGTCTCAGTGCTGAGAGTCAAAGACTCTGCCGTAGCGCACCACGTGCAAAGCACGTGTGCACTAGCGCTAGGTGCGCTGCGCTCTAAGCAGCGCACCACGTGTGTGCTAGCGCAATGTGCTCTGTTGTAGTGCACAACGTGCAAAGCACGTGTACGCTAGCGCTAGGTGCGCCGCGCTCTAAGCAGCACACCACGTGTCATACACGTGTGCGCTAGCGCAATGTGCTCTGTGGTAACGCACCACGTGCAAAGCACGTGTGCGCTAGCGCTAGGTGCGCTGCGCTCTAAGCAGCGCACCACGTGTCATACACGTGTGCGCTGCCTTTTAAGCAGCGCACCACGTGCAAAGCACGGGTGCGCCAGCGCTGGAACCTAAAAGCTCCCCAACCGTCAGATCAAAGATCTAATAATAATGATAAATCATTAATTAATCAGAATTAAATTCTGTTAAGAAAAGATTCCTCAAAATCTTTCCAAATGACAAGATTGTGCTATGTAAATTAGAGCACCGTTGGATCAATGATCCAATGGTAAATAAAAATTACTAAAAGACAGAATAAATTCTGTTATGGAAAGATTTTCTCAACCTTGTTAAAAAAAAGAAGATTGTCTTCTGTAAAACAGAAGCCCTAGGATCAAAGATCCAACGATGGGAAATATTCCCAAATCAATCAGAGAAAGATCTCTTTAACTGATTTAACAAAACAATTGACCCTATATAAAGGCCCCTAGACTTCAAGTCTAAGGGAGACAGAAAAGAGAGAGAGAAACCCTCTGCAAACTTTGAGAAAATGAAGAGCAAGCTCTTAAGAAAAAGAAGATTTTTCTTCATTTTCAAGGTAAAAAGAACTATGTTCTTGAATAATAGAGATAAAACCATCTCGTAAAAAGAAGAACCATCTCCTAAAAAAATCAGAGATCTAAGAAAAAGACCAAGGTCTTTAATAAAGAAAAGATCAAAAAGATCTAATCATAAAAAGACTAAAAGAAGTATTTTACTTCATTCACAGATCTTTTGATCTATAAAGGCAGACCCTTTTATAAAAACAAGAACTTTTGTTCTTGGATCTTGAGGAAAAAGCCTCCTTTGAAGAACATAAATTTGTTCTTTGATCTTAAAATTGATCAGACGCATCTTGCGCTATTGAAAAGTGCCTTGCACTCATGAATTGCGCCCTTGCGCTCATTGGACCGGCGCTCAGCGCCAAAACCTACCACGTGTTAACCAGAGACACAATCTGCGCTTTGTGCTTCTAAAACAGAGCACTGCGCTTATGGGCTGGCGCTCAGCGCCAAGCGCGCCACGTGTCACTCACTGGTGCGCCAACAGACTAGCGCAAAGCGCTCATAAATTAAAAGCACAATGCGCTAACAAACTAGCACTTAGCGCTAAGCGCGACACGTGTCCTCTTCGTGTGCGCTACCCGACAGAAGCGCAATGCGCTCTTTGACTGGTGCAACGCGCCTGGCGCGCCACGTGGCGCACTATCAGAACAAGCTTTGTTTCTGATAAATGCTATGCTGTAACCCTTCGAAAATCGTTTAGGCAGTTTTTCGGTAATCGGCAAATTTTTCGGCTTTTTCCATAAAAAGTCAAAAGTGATATTTTTCATTGTAGACTTAATTATACAAAATTTAAATAAGATATTACTATAATTTTGTCACTAAAATGTCATTTATAAGTTTCTAGTTAAATAAAAAAAATTTCGGAATTAATTATTTTTTTATTATTTTAAGCCTTTTTAAATACATTTAATTAGGGATAAATACAAATTTAATTAGGTAAATTTCTTAATTAGGAGTCTTTATAAGCTAAAATATGGTGTTAAAAAATTTGTGTCATGACTTTCACATTTTTAGTTTTATGGTTTGAAATTAATGAAAAAAATGAAGTAAAATGAGGTTTTTTGTAAAAAGGTTGATGTGAAATGCATTAATTGAGATGTAAGGGGTTTTATTGACCTAGAAACATCTACACAAAGCCCCCATTCCCTTTCCCCACCTGCTGGCCGAGAGAAACCTGCAGGAACTCCATTTTTCCCCATCTCTTTTCTTGCTACAATTTCATCTCAAAAATCAACATAAAATCAACAAAAATCCACAAAATCCTTCTCACTTTCAAACCAAATTCCTATTCTACCTTCTCTCAAACCCTAATTTGTTTAAAAAGAGGAGAAAAGAGGTGTCTTGGAGGCAAGTGCAAGTGAGGAATCAACTCTTGTAAGGTATAAATTCTAAACAAGTTGTTTAAGTTGCTAGATTAAATAGTTCAAGTGTGAATTTTAGTTATAGATTAGTGTTTGTGAAATTCCAAGAAAAGGGGTGATGTTGAGGATTAGGGTTTGAAGCATGGGGTTAGAGTTAAATTAGGGCTTTGGGTTTCTAATTGGTTGTAGTGGTAAATGGTGTATTTATATGCTCGCTAAATCGACAGAATATCGGTGTTTGCATCGATTCGGTGTTGGAATCGCTTACTAGATTTTTACGAAAAATAGTATGCGTTCAAATTGCGCTAGGTTAGCAATATTACTAACTTCGTATAGGATTATTAGAGTGCGCGAACGTGGGGTTTCATCTAGTCGGGTTGTAGTTTTGTCGATTTCCCCGAAATGACGATTTTAGCTAAAAATTAGCGATTTTCGTGCGTTTTCCCGCGCACCGAGGGCGTGCTATGATTAATTTGGGAGCGTTGATATTTGTATAATGTGACTTGCATCGTTTAGGGTTTTGTAATCTTATACTTGGTGTTGTGCAAATTTAGGATCGGTCGGGGAAACTTCGGATACGGCGCGAAAAGGCAAAGCGGTGGCCGGATCAGATTAGCGGGGATTTCTGGTGAGTAGATGTATTCATCTATGGGGGAATTGTCTGGATGGCGCGAGACGCCCCCCTAGTTAGGATTACTCTACTTTATGCAATAATTATATTTTAGCTAGCTTATCCATTTATGCACATTGCATACCCTTACAGCTAACCCTATGCTAGATTGCATGGACATTCATCATCATATATGCGATATCATTTCGTAGGACACGAACACCTTACCATGGGCATCTATTGCACGCGCACTATTCATGTGACACACACGCCTTTGGTAATTGACATGCCACGTGCACGATAGAACTTGTTTATCCTAATATCATCACCTGCATTCATACTTGATATATACAACTGCATCGCATGCACATATCTCGCATCATCATCATATTTACATAGAACTCGAGCCAAAATTTACATCATACACATTGATATCATAGACATTTTTCATATATATAATATGCGGACATTATGATTTTCTTGAGGATTTCAGTTTTGCTGCGATTTCTGGATTTTTTGGGAAAACCGCAAGAATTTAACAAAAGCCTATATTCATCATTTTTAAAACAAAGTTGCGGTTTTCTCGTGATGTATGTGTCGTCCACCATGAGTTTTCATGTTTTCTGTTGGATTTCGAGACCCGATTCGAGGAGTGGATGAACCGTCTCGGGTACATGGTGGGCCCGGTATGGTACCCCGGGGCAAGAAGATCGAGTTGTAGACGATGAGCCTGGCAGGGGAAGACTACCTACCGGTGATGTCTGGCGCGGCGGATATCCGGAGGATACCGACCGTTGTCGTGAGATTTATGACATGGGCCGATCCGGACTGACGGAGCCCGATATTGAGACAGATATGATTCCTTTTTGGTGTCGATGCTTGACACGGGTTTTCAGATGATTTCTTGATGATATTTAGCTATTATACAGATATTCTTGTTCTAAAGTTAAGAATTCAATAACCTTAGCAGTTAAAACATTTAAAGACTTAATAATGACATTGCATACCTGTGCATGCATACTAGAGATATTATAGCACATATAGACATGCATGTTGTGGTGCATTGCGTGCATTCTTACGATTGCCTTATTAGATGTTATATTTACTCACGAGCTGGCAACTCACCCCCGTTGTGCCACAGTGTCTTGCAGGTCGGACCCGTCAGTCTTGTAGCGGCGGGCTATCTTGTCATCAGTTCCTTTTGCTCAGACTCGCGACATCGCCCGTAGGTGGGTTGCGAGTATACTTATTTCTTTTTGCTTTATCATTGTATCTAGTATTCTCCATCTACCACTTGTATTGTATATGCGACCTAGTGATGAGAATGAGAGATATGTATATTTGTGGTTTCTTTTGGGTCGAGCTCACTTGAGCCGATGTTGCGTTTTCTGATATTTTGGGTTTCCTCTATGCTCTTTTCTTGGTATTGCTTATATATTGCATGTGGTTGTGATCCGCCTTGGGCGAAGAGCTAGCTCCCGCTTGGGGATGCCATTTTTATGATTACAGGTTTATTATCTTGTTGTACCCATTTTTGGGGATAGAAAATACAGGGGAGACTCTGCCGAAATTTTCAGAAATTTTTGATGTTTTAAAAAGGGATTCTATGCAACTTAATTGATTTAAAAACCGTTTTCGTTTAAGGTTTTCCTTCACTCCCTTTTGATTTTGGGTTAGATTTCTGGGCTTTGGCTGACTTAGATTACGGTACGCCTTTAGACGTCTCGTAATCTAAGTGCCAGTCACGTTCCGTACTTTCGGGTCGTGACATATGCATTCAATACAAGACAAAAATGTCAGAGCCCAATGCCTAGCATTATTTAAAAAGCTGAGCCCAAATAAAGGCTTAATAGACAGAACAAAAATAAAATGTTAAACATTTTTAATTGGACTTAGCCCAATTCTGGCCATAAGTCCTCAATTTATCTTGGACTGAGCACATCTGCTCTTTCAACCAACCCACCTTGGTTCAAGGGTACATCTCTTCACTCCTTTGATATTTGTCGTTGTAATTCCTCAACGTCTTCAAAGAGGTGACGGGTCCCAATAACCACACATTTCATGGACTGTGAGGTCCTTAAACTCATGGACTATGATGTCCTTAATCTCGACCGTGATGTCTTAAAACTAACATCGGACTGTGGGGTCCTTAAACCCATGGACTATGATGTCCTTAACCTCGACCGTGATGTCTTTAAACTAACATCGGACTGTGGGGTCCTTAAACCCATGGACTATGATGTCCTTAACCTCGACCGTGATGTCTTAAAACTAACATCGGACTGTGGGGTCCTTAAACCCATGGACTATGATGTCCTTGACCTCGACCGTGATGTCTTTAAACTAACATTGGACTCTGGAGTCCTCAAACCCATGGACTATGATGTCCTTAATCTCGACCGTGATATCTTAAAACTAACAACGGACTGTGGGGTCCTTAAACCCATGGACTATGATGTCCTTAACCTCGACCGTGATCTCTTTAAACTAACAACGGACTGTGGGGTCCTTAAACTCATGGTCTATGATGTCCTTAACCTCGACCGTGACGTCTTAAAACTAACATCGGACTGTGAGGTCCTTAAACTCACGGACTATGATGTCCTTAACCTCGACCGTGATGTCTTAAAACTAACAAAGGACTGTAGAGTCCTTAAATCCACGGACTATAATGTCCTTAACCTCGACCATGATGTCTTTAAACTAATATTGGACCGAGATGTCCTTAAACTACCAATGGACCACAATGTCCTTAAACTAATTATCGACCGCAATGTCACTAAACTAAACAATAGAGCCCAATTGCTCTCTTGTCGGATCTAAACGATCCCGTTAAGTTGATCTTAGTCTAAAATTAGACTAATGTATCCTTAACAAACGTTTAAGTCGATCTTAGTATCAAATGAGACTAACGTATCCTTAAACCCCCCCAAACCCAAATCTAAGAAAGATACGGATTTGGACTAGTCCACGCCCTATGGGCGACAACATTACTTAGTCTCCGTATACAATCCACGGGCAACCAAACACAAAACAAACACCCATGACACGAAGTGACCATCTGGAGAAGGAGAAAGTTGTTACCGCGATGCGGTAGCGTAATTAACTGCAGGGGCTTGCGCCTGCAGGGAAGAGCGTCCCCACAATCAAAAACCCCTCAGACGGGGGGGGGGAGGGGGGAATCTGACGAAGTCTGCTACATCGGCCGCATCCATTTAAACTTTCGTTACATGGTGCCATAAATCAACTTGGCATCTTCGGAGAGGTGGACGGATAGCACCAATTAGCATCTGCCCCGAATTTCAGGCAAGACGTCCGCCGCGTCTTTCGGAGGGGAACAGATTCTGGCACGCCTGGTGGGATCTTTTCCTCTTTCCACTCCATACTTCGTGTGTCGTGTTCACGAACCAATCGCGGTTTGCTAATGGTTGCCCTTGGGTTTTGAGGTACTAAGATTTGGCGTTTTACTTACTGCAGAAAGCAAAGAATCAATGGCGTCCACTTGTGCAAGATGTTCCAACTGCAACTGCAACCTACGCTCCGCCTCACCTGGAGGTGTAGCTTACGGGCCCCAAGCGGCTTCCTTATTCACGATGCCAGTGGAACAGGTCACCCAAGCCACCACAGGATTGTTTTTCGTGACCATGCTCCCGCCAACGAGCTTCAGCGCTCCTATGCCAACACCGGAAGCTCCCAAGAAGTCGGTCTTTGATTGGCTTACAACTACTACGGCCTCTCTCGACGGGTCGTCCAGCTCCAACCCCTCGGTCTTCGCCAGGCTGGGCCAGAATTCCCGTGGACCCGTAATGAAGCCTGCAATACCTGAAGTGGTCATCCCAAAGAAGATATCCATCCCTGCTCCTGAAGTCGTCAAGGCGGCTTCTCCTACCAAAGGGTCGGTCTTTAGAAAACTGACTGCTCCAGCTCTCGCCCCGGCTCCCGTTCCTGCTCAAAGGTCTGTCTTTAACAGATTGAATACCACTACTCAAAAGACGGCGGTCTTCAAGAGGCTGGCACCGGCGGCGCCTCACCCGAACAGGGGGCAAGACAAAGCCATCCCCATCGCCGAACCAACCCCAACGGCTCGACACGCTCGACGTCGCCACTGGCGCCGAGTAAGGAAGGCTGGGGGCAACTCCCCCTCTGGGCTGACTCCACCAGCTCCAACGGTGGAGGTTAATGCTGTTGTTCTAACCGGGAACAGCTTTGAGCTGCTGAATAAGGTGCGCAGGAATTCGCCTACCGCCGTACTAAAAAGATCTCCGCCGCCGGTGGAGACCGTCATAGAAATGAAGCCGGAACAGTCCCCTCAACGACTATCTTCTAAAGTTTATAAAATCTGGCGACAAGTCCGAGAGTCGGTAGTTGATCAAGACTACCTCCGCCAACAGAAGAAGCCGAAGGTTCAGCCGGAAGGGAACCGTCCCAGTAAGGCGCAAAAGACAACAACCACTTGGGTGCTCGCTACAACGGCCCCCTCCACGTCGACTACTCAAAAGAAAATGAGGCCAGAGAAAGCCCCTGTAAACGTGGCAGACCACAAAAACACCGGGCCCAAACGCCCTAAGTCTGGGGGCAAGGTGGTACATTCTGTTTATATGGCATCCGGGAAAGAGGATAGCCGCGCTTCTACGGGCCACCGACTACTCACCCGATCCATCACAAAAGCTTAGGAACAGCAGCAGCAGAAGCTTCAGGAGATGCTGACTGCAATGGCCGCACTTACCGGGCCAAAAGAAAGCCCGGAGACGTCATCGGAGCAACGTCACGAGCACGGGACTGGTGCTGAATTCCTTCGCAGAATCCTCGAAAAGAAGGACAAAGAAGCCGCGGAGCAAGCGGCTAACATAAAGCGAATGGCTCTTCTCTTCCAAGACATGGTGGGCATGATGATCCAGCCAGACCCTCCAGCTGAAGATCCTCCAATAATAATTGAAGACGACAGAGGGGAGACATCGAACCCTCCTCCGGCTCTTTCAGCAGCCAAGGAGGAGACCATCTCCAAGGCCGCTCTGGATGACTATATTGCTCAGCAAATACGAGCTCACCAGGAAAATGAAGCGGCTGGCCAAGTTGTTAAAACTGGGCGACCGTATCCAGCCTGGTATGACCAAATAAAGTACCCGTCGGGATACACTATCCCCAAATTCCATGTGTACAAGGGGACAGGCAATCCCCATCAGCATGTCGCTCAGTTCAGGGCTCTTTGCGGCAATACTGGAGGTGATGATAAACTTCTGCTTCGCCAATTCGTCGGAAGCTTAGCAGAAACAGCCTTCGAATGGTACTATGAACTCCCGAACGATTCCGTTAAGACGTTTATAGAGATGGAGTTACCGTTCACCCAACGTTTTGCGAGCGCTAGTGCACGTACCCCAATCACAGCACTGATCAATGCTAGGGTGAAACCAGGCGAAACATGGGTTCAGTATGTGATACGGTGGCGAAACCTATGGTCGAAGTGCGAACAGCGCATTGTAGAAGCGCCTGCGGTAGGCATGTTCGTGGGTACTCTTGACCCTCAGGCGACCATATCCCAATTCATGATGTTCTTCAAGCCGACCACCTTCCAGGCCTTGATTGACAAGCTGGCTCAAATGGACCAAATGGGCCACATACCTTCCTCTTCAAAGACGGAGCCTTGGAATGAAAAGGGCAAAGGGAAAGCAACCTTCGTCGCCAACGCTCGACAACAACCGAGTGGCCCGAGACGGGTTGTTCGCCAAAGCAACAAGCGGCAGTCCCTCGATGAGAAGTTGAGACGTCCTTACTCATTTTCCCAGGATAAAACAAGGAAACTGTTTGAACTGGCAGTGCGCAATGGGCTCATTACTCTACCGGAGTCGAGACACCCACCGCAACCGAACGACGTCAACGATCCTAATTATTGCCCCTACCACCAAGTATTGGGCCATCCGATCGAAGACTGCTACATTTTCAAAAATTGGGTTGAAGACCAGTATCAACAGGGCAAGTTCGCGCTGTCCGAAAACTGGAAGGTAAATCCGCCACAACCACATGCTCCGAAAAAGATGGACATGTCGAGGGCATCGTGCTCATTCATAAAGGAAGCTCCATGGGAAGTTGTTCTTTCGGCAAAAACTAAAAGAATGCTGAAAGATCTTCAAACATGTCCGACGATCAGGTGGAAAAGCCCGCTAGAGCCGGAGATCATCGATGGGATGCTAAAACCACGCCCAACATCGGGAATTAATAGCGATGGGCAAAACATTCAGGCCCAGCCGTCAAAATCTTCGAAGAAAAAGAAGAAGATCAAAAAGCCCGCGCAGTTTGATGACAAGCGTACGGATCTGCAAAAACATATTGACACGCTGAAAGAATACAACCAGAAGACGCGAACCCCGGTCACACTCCAAGAATTTCTCAACAATATCCTTGAGAGCGGAGATAACGACAATAACGACGGGGATGACTCGTCAGAAGAATCTGAGGACTATGTGGCAAGTTGCCACATGATTTCTCATTCGGCGTTAACTAACGAAGAAACTCACTCGACGATAGAAGACAGCATAAAAGAGCTGAGGGCAGGAGCAGTGCCAAAACCCTTGGATTATGTGACAAGGTCTATCATGGAGAAACCTACTTGTTCATAAAGCATCCGGCGAAACTTCGCCTCAAAGCTACAGCGGACCGAAACGTTCCTAAACTAACGATGGACCGCAATGTCCTAAAACTTGCAACTGACCGAGATGTCTATAAACTACTACTGACCGCAGCATCCCTAGGCTGGCGTGGTAAAAAAAAAGAAGAAAAAAAGGTATGTCCACAAGCAAAATGGGCACGGATGAAAATCCGAAAGGGCGCCGTGAGTAAAAACAGCAGGACTACCGGCAATGTTTGTGAAAATCCGAAAGGGCGCAGACTCGTAAAAAAATGGTATGTCCAAAAGCAAAATGGGCACGGATGAAAACTCGAAAGGGTGCCGTGAGTAAAAACAACAGGACTACCGGCGAGTTTTGTGAAAACCCGAAAGGGCGCAATCTCGTTAAAAGACACTTGCAAGGTCCTCTCGACCCTGTAAGGAGAAACCACCTGCGTGAGATCCTTACGACTCACAAAGGAGAAATACACTTAGGAATCCTCACGATTCTTAAGGAGAAACTACGCTTACGAGATCCTCACGACTCATAAGGAGAATTCCCTTTTGAGACCCTCACGGCTCATAGGATTCAAAAGCCTTAAGCTACAGGGATCTTAACTTGTTCTTAAGCAATCACAACCTCCAATGCTGCCCTACAAGCGGTTCAATATTTACCCTTGTATACAATCCACGGGCACGAATAAACATTTTCCTAACAAAGTCCTACCAGCGACTGGGGATATGCTCACACGGTGAACAAACACTTATAGGTCCTCTCGACTTGCAAGGAGAAAACACTCTTGTAAGATCTTTACGACTTATAAGAGAACACACACTTAGGAATCCTTACGATTCCTAAGGAGAAAAAGCACTTACGAGATCCTCACGACTCTTAGGGAGAAACACCTTTATGATACTCTTACGGCTCATGAAGTCAAAAGCCTTAGTCGATGGGATCCTAACCCTATTTGCTAAGCCACCTTTGTTCGACATCGACAGAGGCAAATGATGATTCGCTTCTGGCAATATCCCAGTTGTAGCGATACTGATGCCTAAATCGGTATCAAATTCCAAGTCCTTTCATGGCAAATGATGATTCGCTCCTGGCAATATTCCAGTCGTAGCGATGCTGATGCCTAAATCGGTATCAAATTCCAAGTCCTTTCATGGAAAATGATGATTCGCTCCTGACAATATTCCAGTCGCAGCGATACTGATGCTAAGATTGGCATCAGATTTCAAGTTCCACACTCGCGATAAAAAAATCAGCGAGCCAAACATGCATAAGAAATAGCCGAAATGATAGGGCAACTTGCAACGAAATCAGCAAGTAAAAAATGTATGCATATAAAATAGCCGAAATGATTAGGCAACTCGCAATAAAAAGCAGCGAGTAAATAAAACAAATAGCCGAAATGATTGGGCACCGCGAAAAATAGCCGAAATGATTGGGCAATCGCGACTTGCGCGATACAAAAAGCTGAAATGATAGAGCATCGCGGAAAGAAAACAAAAAATATACATATGAAATGAAACTTTTGCCGTACATGTGAGATCACATCGATCCCTGTATACAATCCAGAGGCACAAACAAAAATGGAACCATATCATCCCACCAGGCTCCATCAGATAGAGAGCCAAGTCTCGACGGCCACATCTACAGCCTGAATACCCATGACAGCGTTCCTCCTCATTCCAGCAAAATGCAGATGCGACGTCAACAAACAACCCCAGGGTAAAAACAACGGAACCATGGCAAAGTCCCCTAGTTCCAAATCTCGATGGTTGACAGACAGCCTAGAGATCACCAACGGCGTTTTTCCTTACTCCAGCAGGATGCAGACGGGACGTCAACAACCGACCTCAGAGTCGCAACGAAGTGGAGCCATGGCAAAGTCCCTAGTTCCAAATCTCAATGGCCACATCTATGGCCCGAAGACCAACAACGGTGTGCCTCCTTATTCCAGCAGGACACAGATGCTACACCATCAATCGGAGCCACGGTAAAGTCCCCAGTTCCAAGACTCTACGGTTCACAGACAACCTGGAGTCAACCAATGATCTCCCTGCCGGATCAACGCTCCATCTCGGAAACAAGTCAACCAACCCCGGGAAAATCAGTATCATTGGCAAATACCTCGATTCAAGGAAATCAGTGTCCTTGACGAGAGCATCTCGATTCGCGTCAACCCGCAAGGAAATCAGCCTCTTTGCAGGAATACCTTGATTCGTCTCAACCCCAGGGAAATCAGTGTCCTTGGCAACCTCCTCGATTCAGGGAAATCAGCGTCCTTGACGAGAGCACCTCGATTCGCGTCGACCCGCAGAGAAATCAGTGTCTTTGCAGGAATATCTCGATTCGTTTCGACTCCAGGGAAATCAGTGTCCTTGGCAACCTCCTCGATTTTGGGAAATTAGCGTCCTTGAAGAAAGCACCTCGATTCGTGTCGACCCGCAGAGAAATCAGTGTCCTTGGCGAATACCTCGATTCAGGGAAATCAGCGTCCTTGACGAGAACATCTCGATTCACGTCGACCCGCAGGATATGAGCGTCTTTACAGGAATACCTCGATTTGTCTCAACCCCAGGAAAATCAGTGTCCTTGGCAAATACCTCGATTCAGGGAAATCAGCGTCCTTGATGAGAACATCTCGATTCGTGCCGACCCACAGAGAAATCAGTGTCTCTTCAGGAATATACAACGTCAGCAAAGCGGTACCACGGCAAAGTTCCCAGTTCCATGACTCGGTGGTGCACGGACAACCCAAAGTCAACCCTCGACCTCCCTGTTGAAACAGTGCTTTAACTCAGGAGTAGGTCAACTCATCAGTCACTTATGAGTCCTCTCGACTGGTAAGGAAGAAAGTTCTCTTGTGAGATCCTTACGGCTCTCAAGAGAAAACACACTTAGGAATGCTCACGATCCCTAAGGAGAAAATACACCTATGAGATCCTCTCGACTCGTATGGAGAGAAAAAAATCTTTACGAGACCCTCACGGCTCATAAAGTTGAAAAGTCTTAGGCGGCAGATCTGAACTTGTCTCCTGAGCCATCGCTACCATATAAAGAGTTCAGGATGAAATGTCATCTACCATCTATGGGCCACATTTGCCAAAGCCACATTCGCCGCTGAAGTGAAGAAGCTACTTACGGATCCTCACGATTCGTAAGGAAAAATACCCGAGTGAGATCCTTACGACTCACGGAGGTAATGAACACTCAGAAATCCTCACGATTTCTAGGGAGAATTTGCACCTACGAGGTCCTCTCGACTCGTAGGGAGAAAAACCTTCTTGAGACCCTTACAGCTCATGAAGACGAAGAAAGTCTTAGGCTACAAGGACCCTAAACTTGTCTCCTAAGCCCTCAATTTTGTGGTCATGCATAACTCTGCACTACTTCACCCATGTACGTACTTACGCGGGCAAAGTAGTGGGGGGCATTTGTTCCCACCAAAATTTTGGCTCACAACTAGCTCCCTTATAAAAAAAATAAAAAAAATAAAAATAAAAATTAATGATAATGATAAATAAAAAAATAATAATATATATATATATATAAATAAAGGGAAAAACTCCACATGCAAAGAATGTAAATGTCTCAATGCTGAGAGTCAAAGACTCTATCGTAGCGCACCACGTGCAAAGCACGTGTGCGCTAGCGCTAGGTGCGCTGCGCTCTAAGCAGCGCACCACGTGTCATACACGTGTGCGCTAGCGGAATGTGCTCTGTCGTAGCGCACTACGTGCAAAGCACGTGTGCGCTAGCGCTAGGTGCGCTACGCTCTAAGCAGCGCACCACGTGTCATACACGTGTGCGCTAGCGCAATGTGCTCTGTCGTAGCGCACCACGTGCAAAGCACGTGTGCGCTAGCGCTAGGTGCGCTGCGCTCTAAGCAGCGCACCACGTGTCATACACGTGTGCGCTAGCGTAATGTGCGCTGCTTTTTGAGCAGCGCACCACGTGCAAAGCACGGGTGCGCCAGCGATAGAACCTAAAAGCTCCCCAACCGTCAGATCAAAGATCTAATAATAATGATAAATCATTAATTAATTAGAATTAAATTCTGTTAAGGAAAGATTCCTCAAAATCTTTCCAAATGACAAGATTGTGCTCTGTAAATCAGAGCACCGTTGGATCAATAATCCAATGGTAAATAAAAATTACCAAAAGACAGAATAAATTCTGTTATGGAAAGATTTTCTCAATCTTGTTAAAAAACAAGAAGATTGTCTTCTGTAAAACAGAAGCCCTAGGATCAAAGATCCAACGGTAGGAAATATTCCCAAATCAATCAGAGAAAGATCTCTTTAACTGATTTAACAATTCAATTGGCCCTATATAAAGACCCATAGACTTCAAGTCTAGGAGAGACAGAAAAGAGAGAGAAAAACTATCTGCAAAATTTAAGAAAAATAAGAGCAAGCTCTTAAGAAAAAGAAGATTTTTCTTCATCTTCAAGGTAAAAAGAACTATGTTCTTGAATAATAGAGATAAAACCATCTCGTAAAAAGAAGAACCATCTTCTAAAAAGATCAGAGATCTAAGAAAAAGACCAAGGTCTTTAATAAAGAAAAGATCAAAAAGATCTAATCATAAAAAGACTAAAAGAACTATTTTACTTCATTCACAGATCTTTTAATCTATAAAGGCAGGCCCTTTTATAAAAACAAGAACTTTTGTTCTTGGATCTTGAGGAAAAAACCTCTTTTGAAGAACATAAATTTGTTCTTTGATCTTAAAATTGATCAGATGCGCCTTGCGCTATTGAAAAGTGCCTTGCACTCATGAATTGCGTCCTTGCGCTCATTGGACCAGCGCTCAGCGCCAAAACCTGCCACGTGTCAACCAGAGACACAATCTGCGCTTTGCGCTTCTAAAACAGAGCACTGCGCTTATGGACTAGCGCTCAGCGCCAAGCGCGCCACGTGTCACTCACTAGTGCGCCAACAGAATAGCGCAAAGCGCTCATAAATTAAAAGCGCAATGCGCTAACAAACTAGCGCTTAGCACTAAGCGGGACACGTGTCCTCTTCGTGTAGGCTACCCGACAGAAGCGCAATGCGCTCTTTAACTGGTGCAACGTGCTTGGTGCGCCGTGTGGTGCACTGTCAGAACAAACTTTGTTTCTGATAAATGCTATGCATTCAATACAAGACAAAAATGTCAGAGCCCAATGCCTAGCATTATTTAAAGGGCTGAGCCCAAATAAAGGCTTAATAGCCAGAACAAAAATAAAATGTTAAACATTTTTAATTGTACTTAGCCCAATTCTGGCCATAAGTCCTCAATTTATCTTGGACTGAGCACATCTGCTCTTTCAACCAACCCACCTTTGGTTCAAGGGTACATCTCTTCACTCCTTTGATATTTGTCGTTGTAATTCCTCAACGTCTTCAAAGAGGTGGCGGCTCCCAATTACCACACATTTCATGGACTGTGGGGTCCTTAAACTCATGGACTATGATGTCCTTAACCTCAACCGTAATGTCTTAAAACTAACATCGGACTGTGTGGTCCTTAAACCCATGGACTATGATGTCCTTAACCTCGACCGTGATGTCCTTAAACTAATATAGGACTGTGGGGTCCTTAAACCCATGGACTATGATATCCTTAACCTCGACCGTGATGTCTTAAAACTAACATCGAACTGTGGGGTCCTTAAACCCATGGACTATGATGTCCTTAACCTCGACCGTGATGTCTTTAAACTAACATTGGACTCTGGAGTCCTCAAACCCATGGACTATGATGTCCTTAACCTCGACCGTGATGTCTTAAAACTAACAATGGACTGTGGGGTCCTTAAACCCATGGACTATGGTGTCCTTAACCTCGACCGTGATTTCTTTAAACTAACAACGGACTGTGGGGTCCTTAAACTCATGGACTATGATGTCCTTAACCTCGACCGTGACGTCTTAAAACTAACATCGGGCTGTGAGGTCCTTAAACTCACGGACTATGATGTCCTTAACCTCGACCGTGATATCTTAAAACTAACAACGGACCGTGGAGTCCTTAAATCCACGGACTATGATGTCCTTAACCTCGACCGTGATGTCTTAAAACTAACAACGGACCGTGGAGTCCTTAAATCCACGGACTATGATGTCCTTAACCTCGACCGTGATGTCTTTAAACTAATATTGGACCGAGATGTCCTTAAACTACCAATGGACCGCAATGTCCTTAAACTAATTATCGACCGCAATGTCACTAAACTAAACAATAGAGCCCAATTGCTCTCTTGTCGGATCTAAACGATCCCGTTAAGTTGATCTTAGTCTAAAATTAGACTAACGTATCCTTAACAAACGTTTAAGTCGATCTTAGTATCAAATGAGACTAACGTATCCTTAAACCCAAATCTAAGAAAGATACGGATTTGGACTAGTCCACGCCCTACGGGCGACAACATTACTTAGTCTCCGTATACAATCCACGGGCAACCAAACACAAAACAAACACCCACGACACGAAGTGACCATCTAGAGAAGGAGAAAGTTGTTACCGTGATGCGGTAGCGTAATTAACTGCAGGGGCTTGCGCCTGCAGGGAAGAGCGTCCCCACAATCAAAAACCCCTCAGACAGGGGGGGAATCTGACGAAGTCTGCTATATCGGCCGCATCCGTTTAAACCTTCGATACATGGTGCCAAAAATCAACTTGGCATCTTCGGAGAAGTGGACGGATAGCACCAATTAGTATCTGCCTCGAATTTCAGGCGAGACTTCCGCCGCGTCTTTCGGAGGGGAACAAGTACTTGTTGCACCCTCTAGTGCTGGCCGCTCCCATTCCAAATAAACTGTTGATTCTCTACACCGCCGCTCTAGATGAGTCACTCGATGCGCTCCTTGCCTAGAACAACGAGGAGGGAAAAGAGAATGCCCTCTACTACCTCAGTCGAACTTTAGTCGGGGCGGAACACAACTATTCTCCGATCGAAAAGCAATGCCTGGCTCTGATGTTTGCTGTGAAAAAGCTGAGGCACTATTTGCTCGCTCATCGGGTTATGTTGATCTCTAGGGTCGACCCGCTCAAACACTTAATGACCAAAGCAAGCCTAGCCAGTAGAATATCAGGATGGGTTGTCTTGCTACTTGAGTTTGACATAGTTTATACTCCTCAGAAAGCAGTAAAAGGGCAAGCTCTTGCGGACTTTCTCGCTGCTCATCCCATACCAGAGGGGTCACCGCTCAATTGCGAGTTACCCGACGAACAAGTGTTGCACCTCGAGAATGATGAGCCATGTTGGGAGCTCTACTTCGATGGGGCCTCATCGATAAGGACCTCTAGTAAGCCAAGCGTCCCGGAGATAAAAGCAGGGATAAGATTGGTGTTCATCACGCCATCGATGGAAACCCTACGGTGTTCTTTTGCTCTCACCGAGCCTCGCACAAACAACGAGGCTGAGTATGAAGCTCTGATAGCTGGTTTGGAACTCGCCATAGAAATGGAAATCCTTCGGCTACGGTTTTACGGTGACTCCCAGCTTGTCGTCAAACTAAGTAAGTGGCGACTATAAGATATATAAACCCGAGTTAGCTCGGTACAGAAGTCGAGTGGTGGAACTAATAAAATGGTTCACTCATATTGAGCTGATGATAGTTCCTAGGACGTTGAATGGAAAGGCTAACATATTTGCTCGCTTAGCCAAAGAGCTGGCTGATCTTGACATGGAAGAGATTCTGATCACAGTCAGGAGCCGGCAATTTCTACCCCTAGTCTCTCTACGAGAAGAGCAAAGCGCGGAACAGAAAAGCAGTCCTGCCGAAGAAGCTTCGATCGTTCAAGACGAGCCCGATTGGAGAGAACCCTTCATAGAGTACTTTCGATACGACAAGCTGCCTGAATGAAAATCTGCGAGGGTCCAGCTGAAGAAGAGAGCTCTCCGATATGTGTTTGTAAATGACACGCTATACCGCAGGTCATATGACCAACTCTGGCTCAGGTGTCTGTCATTGGCCGAAACCCAAAAGGTCATGAAAGAAGTTCACTCGGGCGTTTGCGATGCTCACCAATCTGGCCCCAAGATGCGACTTCAAATCAAACGGCTTGAGTATTACTGGCCCACCATGATACGGGATTGCGAAGAGCATGCAAAGAAATGTCATATCTACCAAATTCACGGTGATTTCATTCACAAGTATCCCAATCCGTTGCATCCTACGGTGGCGTCGTGGCCCTTCGAAGTCTGAGGCACCGACATAGTTGGCCCAATTGATCCTCCGCATCCAAAGGCCACCGGTTCATATTGGTCGCAACTGACTATTTCTCCAGATGGGCTGAAGCTGTCCCGCTAAAAGAAGTCAAGACAGATGATATTCTGGTATTCTTCCAGCATAATATTCTATACCGCTTTGGTACACCAAGAAGAATCATATCTGACAACGGGCCTTCTTTCAAGAGCTTCAAAGTCGCAAGGTTCGCTACTCAAAATAAGATAGACTGGAGATATTCCTCCAACTATAATCCAAGAGCCAACGGGCTAGCCGAAGCCTTCAATAAGACTCTATGCAAGCTCCTGAGGAAAAATGCTTCAGCCAACAAGAGAGACTGGAATCTCAAACTTCACGAAGCGTTGTGGGCATATCGTACCGCGCACCGTACTCCAACTCAGTCGACTCCGTACTCATTGATCTTCGGAGTGGAGGCGGTCCTCCCCCTCGAAGTCGAAGTGCCAAGTTTACGAATGGCCATCCAACACGAGTTGACGGAAGAGGAAAACGTGCTCCTTCGGCTTGAGGAGCTCGACGCGCTCGAAGAAAAGAGGCTCGCGGTGCAGCAAAATCTGGAGCTATACCGAGCCCAAATGTCACGGGCCTATAACAAGATAACTCGTCTCCGCGTTTTCAAGAAAGGTGAATTAGTGTTGGTCCTCAAAAGACCGATCATCCCCAATCGACATGCCAAGGGAAAATTCGAGCCAAACTGGGAAGGACCATACGTCATCGAGAAAGTGTTCGACGGAGGATCCTACCAACTAATAAGTGCCGAGGGAGAAAGGCCCATGCCATCCATCAATGGCCGATATCTCAAGAAATACTACACGTAAACGACCCCTATAAAAAAACGGTATGTCCACAAGCAAAGCGGGCACGGATGAAAACCCGAAAAGGCTCCGTGAGTAAAAAAAGCAGGACTACCGGCGAGTTTGTGAAAGGGCGCAAACTCGTAAAAAGAGATAAAACACACTCGCAAAGTCCTCTCGACCTTGTAAGGAGAAAATCCCTGCGTGAGATCCTTACGACTCACAAAGGAGCAACACACTTAGGAATCCTCACAATTCCTAAGGAGAACATACACCTGCGAGATCCTCTCGACTGGTAGGGAGAAAATGCTTTTATGGGACCCTTACGGCTCATAAAATTGAAAAGCCTTAAGTGATAGGGACCTAAACCTGTCTCCTAAGACATCATTCCCCAACGAGCAACGGCAAATGATGAGTCGCTCCTGGCATTTCGCTTCAGTGTTAGCGGTGCTGATGCCGACCAAAAACCCAAATCCCAAGTCCTTCCAAGGCAAATGATGAGTTGCTCCTGGCATTATTCCAGTGTAGCAATGCTGATGCCAAACCAAAACCAAAACCCAATTTCTCAAAAATCTCCCAGCCCTACGGTTGGTCCTCAAGTTGACTACCGTATACAACCCACGGGCTCAAATAATTCTCAGCATACCCATGCCCCACCGCAAGCACCAGTTACGCGGATGGTCTTCGCCCTTGGGATTATGCTCCATTTGGGAAGACCCACTCATGTGTCCTCACGAAACATGAAGAGAACAAACTTACGGGATCCTCACGACTCGTAAGAAAACACCTTCGTGGGATCCTTACGACTCACGAAGGAAAAACACACTTGGGAGTCCCCACGACTCCTAAGGAGAAAGTACACCCACGAGATCCTTTCGACTCGTAGGGAGAAAATGCTTTTATGAGACCCTTACGGTTCATAAAATTGAAAAGCCTTAGGTGATAGGGACCTAAACCTGTCTCCGAAGCTATCGCTCCACAACAGGAAAAGACAAATGATGAATTGCTCCTGGCACATGTGCTTCAGTGTTAGCAACACTGATGCCTACCCTAATCCCAAAATTCCAAACTCCAATCCAATTGACCCCTAAGTCTTTAAACTGGGAACAGATGACCTCTAAGTTGTTAAACTGGGAACAGATGATCTCTAAGTCGTTAAACTGGGAACGAGGGAAATTTCCTCATGGCAAATGATGATTCGCTCCCGGTACCATATTCCAGTGTAGCGATGCTGATGTTAACCCAAATCACATCAAATCAGCAAGCCAACTTCAACCCTGACACTGCAAGAAGCGGAGCAAGTCAAATCAAGCACCGACCGTCCAAGTCGCAAAAAGGGCAGTATCGACCGTCCGTCCAAGTCGCTAAAAGGGCAGCATCGACCGTCCAAGTCGCAAAAAGGGCAGCATCGACCGTCCAAGTCGCTAAAAGGGCAGCACCGACCGTCCAAGTCGCAAAAAGGGCAGCACCGACCGTCTAAGTCGCAAAAAGGGCAGCATCGACCGTCCAAGTCGCTAAAAGGGCAGCATCGACCGTCCAAGTCGCAAAAAGGGCAGCATTGACCGTCCAAGTCGCTAAAAGGGCAGCACCGACCGTCCAAGTCGCAAAAAGGGCAGCATCGACCGTCCAAGTCGCTAAAAGGGCAGCACCGACCGTCCAAGTCGCTAAAAGGGCAGCACCGACCGTCCAAGTCGCTAAAAGGGCAGCATCGACCGTCCAAGTCGCTAAAAAGGCAGCACCAACCGTCCAAGTCGCAAAAAGGACAGCATCGACCGTCCAAGTCGCTAAAAGGACAGTACTGACCGTCGCAAAAAGGGCAGAACCGACCGTCCACGTCGCTAAAAGGGCAGCACCGACCGTCCATGTCGTAAAAAGGGCAGTGCCAGCTTCCCAAAAAAGCGGGAACCAAATCAAGTCGCCTCCACGTGAAAGAAGATCCATCAATTTTATGCACACGACCCACACGTGTGGTGTGCATTTATTGATGGGGGCAATTTGTTGGGGTAAAAATTTACACCCCGGTTGACCAGGTCAAAATCAAAGTCAACCCCAAGCAAGTGGCCCAAGCCCCGGGTCAAGTGGGCCAATGCCCGGGTCGAGCCCGAACATGAAGCGACCGGCCTCCCCATGTACCAAAATAAAAATTTTGTAATAAATAATTTTGTTGTATTTCTTTTATTTTATTTTATGAATAAATGTAAGAAAATGGGCATAAAGCCAAATTTTTGTAAAGCCTATGGCTTATGTGCAAAAAGGAATGGCACATGAGCCATGGGATGGGCAAAATGCCATTTTGTAAAGCCCAAGGGGCTATATGTAAAGTGTATAGCCTATAAAGACAAAGATAATGAAAATACCCCAACAACTTTTTTTCTCTCCAAAAATTCCAGATTTGTGATCTTCTTCCTCCTCAAGGTTCTAAAACCTTCTCTTTTTTTCTCTTGAATTAAATCAAGAGTTTTACTCTTCCTTTTATAAAACTAAACGGTTTTTCACCACAAAACCCACAAAGGGGAACTCAGATCTGCCATCAAATCTCAGAAAGAAGAGATTTTTAAAATCTCACATATCTTGATCTTCAAGATCCTGCCAACAGAGAAGGAAGAAGGAGGCCCATCTCCAGAAACCCCACTTTGGGGAAAAGCTAAGGCTCAAAAGAAGAAGCCTTTCATCAACTTCAAAACATCTTAGGAGTTTAACTCCACTCGAATTTCTCTTTCGGAAGTTTCTGGGGCTAAAAGCCCATTTTTCTTGCCGGCGCCCGAGTGCCTTGCACGCAAGCGCCCAGCGTCGACGTGCCGACACGTGGTGCGCTAGCGCTCGAGCGCCTAGCGCTCAAGCGCCCAGTGCCCACATGCCGTGCTCGAGTTCCTAGCTCCCAGCGCTCAAGTACCCAGCGCCTACGTGCCGACCGTGGCGCGCTAGCGCTCGAGCCTTGGCGCTCAAGCACCAAGCGCCCATGTGCCGACACGTGGCGCGCTCGAGTGCCTAGCGCTCAAGCGCCAAGCGCCCATGTGACGACACGTGGCGCACTCGAGTGCCTAGCGTTCAAACGCCCTGCGCCTACGTGTCGACATGTGGTGCGCTGGCGCTCGAGCGCCAAGCGCCTACGTGTCGACACGTGGTGCGCCCAGCGCTCACGTGTCGAACACGTGGCGCGCTAGCGCCTAAGCGCACAACACCTAAGCGCCCAGCGCTCAAGGCGCTGGCCCCACGCATCCTTCGGGCGCCTTTTCCCTTTTTTTATATATGTATACACACATATATATGTATAGATACACACACACTCCACAACACTGTCCCTCCCAAAAAAAATTTGGGCCGAGGCGCTGCCCCGCACCCCGCTGACCTCCAGCCCGCTATCTGGGTAGCGGGACCCCCGTTAAAGCTCTGCGGGGCCCCCGATATATCCAAAACCCCTCCAAAACACAACCATGTGGGGTTTTCAGTCTTGGGTATTTGCCCAATAAGTGTTGAACACTTTACTTTTTTGTCTCTTTATGTGGAGTGTTGAGCACTCTTTAAAGCGCCCACGTGCAAAGCACGCGAGGCACTAGACGCCAGGTGCTGAATGGTGAGTGTTAATCATCCTTATGTTCTGTGGCGCCTACAAGAAGGTCACGTGAGGCGCTGGGTGCTGAGCGCTAGGCGTCGTTCACTGAGTGCTAAGCACTCCTTTATTTTGTAGCGCCCACATGAGAGGCACGTGAGGCGCTAGGCGCTGAGCGCCAGTCACTGAGTGCTAAGCACTTCTTATTTTTGTAGTGCCCACGTGAGGGGCACGTGGGGCGCTGAGCGCTAGCCACTGAGTGCTACGCACTCATTATTTGTCTCTCTTTTTTTTGAATGATCCACAGGATCTTTATCTACCTTTTGTTTACCTAAAATTTCCAAGAAGAGAGTTCTTCTTCTTCGAGAATTTAATTCTCTGTTCTTTCAAAGCTTTCTCTTCTTCTTTTTTTGAAGTTTATGGGGGGTTCCTCTCTTCTAGACTTGAAGTCTTGGGTCCTTTATATAGTAGAGGCAAATCTGTTGATTAGTTGAAGAAATCTCTTATTGCGAGATCTTAATTGATTTGAGAATTTTACCCACCGTTGGATTTTTGATCCAAAGTTTTCTGTTTTACAGAAGATATTTTTCTTGTTTTTAACAAGATTCGGGAAATATTTTCCCACACAGAATTTATTCTGTCAATCGGTGATTCTTTAATCACCATTGGATTTTTAATCCAACAATACTCTGTTTTACAGAAAGTGATCTTTCTTGTTTAGAAAGATTTGAGGAATATTTCCTCAACAGAATTTAATTCTGCATTTTGATAATTTATCATTTCCGTTGGATCTTCGATCCAACGGCTCTGTTTAACAGAGAGTGGAATTTAATTCTACCGGGCTCCGGCGCTCACGTGTTGTGCACGTGCGGCGCCAATAAGAGTTTTTAACTCTGGCACTGGCGCCCTTATGGCAAACACGTGAGGCACCGCCTCTTGAGTTTTGAACAGAGCTTTGCTCTTTTAACTCTGGCGCTGGTGCCCGTGTGAGGAGCACGTGCGGCGCCATTATTGGATTAATCCTATAAGGTTGGCTCTGGCACTGGCGCCCTTACGGAACACGTGAGGCGCTGCCTCATTACTGAAGGTGTCTTTTCACCTTCTTTCTCTGTTTTTCCCGAGTCAAACTTTTCTTTCCCAATGCTTTCTTTTAACAGAGCTTGGAAATAGTTTCATCATGCACAACATTTTCTGTGCCTAGACTTAAATGTCACCCTTCAATACTTCTCTTCTCTCTCACTTTCAGAGAATCATTTTAACAGAGAAGAGATATGGCTTGTAATCGTCCACATGCTCACCGGCAGCCATGGGAGGTGCCTATTGAGGAAATTGTTCATCGTTTTGCTGCACGCTTGTTGAACCCAGCTCTTACGGATGACCAATGCGATACGGTGCTGCACGAGCTCTTGACACGTAGAGGATCTCCTCTCCCCATCGGCTCCATTTGGATCCAGATGGTCTTCTTTTCCGTGCTCGATGGCATTCCCCCTCATCCAACGGAGATGACTCCGGCGATACTAGACGCAGCGGAGGACAAGATCGAGTGCTTTCATGAGGCACTTTTAATTACTGAGCCTATGAGGGATCGCTCTGTTCAACTACTAAGCCAGATGCGGGCTCAACGGGTCGTCATGTCAGCTTTTGTTGATGGGTATGGCGATGACCGATGGGGAGTGACTCCTCGTGATGATCACCGCTTTGACATGGTGGATAAGGCAGAGAGGGAGTTAGAGAATTTTATCCATAGTTTTGTGAACCCCTGTACTTTTGATCCCATGTTTGGTGATCTATTTCGCATAGAATAAAATGTTCAATTAAATGCTTTCTTTTTGTCGTTGACCACCAGGTGCTCCATTTCTAACACCTGTTCTTCCTCTGATGTGTGCATGTGCATATATGAATGAGCCCGTTTTCACACATATCTGTAAACGAAACTTAAACCGGTGTAAACGAATGCCCCCACTACTTTACTTACGGGGGTATACGCGTGAGTGAAGTAGTGTAGCCTAATACGTAGCATACAACCGGTTTCGGACCGGTGTATATAACTTTTAGAATTTTGATCTGAGAAGATAGCGAGCGGACATAAGCGTCGTCGTCTATCATTAACTCAAATCTCAATTCTAAACCCCGAGGCCCATGAGTTGCACCCTTCTGTTTCTTGATGTCTTGTTCTGGTGTGAAGTAGTTTGTATACTCATTTCGGAGTTTGTAGTTTATGAGCTCATTTCGAAGCTTTCTAGTTTATTCACTCATTCCAGAGTCTCTAGTTTACGAACTCATTTTCGGAGTTTGTTTAGTTTACCTCCCATGGGCTTATAGGCAAACTTGTCCTAACGTTACAGTTAACCCCTGCTCTTTACGACAAAGGTCCGTTAGGGTCTGTGGTATTAGGGTTTTGTCCGTCGTACCGTCGCGTTGGCTGATGTATTCTCCGATATGCAGTCTTGCTGTTCGAGTGGCCCCGTGACTGTCGTGTCTCTAATCCCTTCGGGGGTCAGATAAGACGTCTTCAAGTAATCTCCCAGGTCATATTATCGTCGGAAGAGCAAGCGTTAGGGAATTTCCATGCCGCTTTTTATTTGAGGTTAGGCTCGGTTTGGGAGCCCCGATGAGTCATAAGCACTCCACGCTGGTGTGGGATGATCTCCGATAGTCTTTCAGGTTTTATTTGAGTTGTCGTCAAGACCTTGAATCTAGGGATCTTTCTTTGTTGGCATTGTGTCTGCTGTAACGAGACGAATGTCGAGGTTGTTTCTAGGTTGTTGGTGAACCGTCAAGGCTTGGAACTAGGGACTTTGCCGTGGCTCCGTTGTTTTGACCCTGGGGTCGGTTGTTGACGTTGCATCTGCATCCTGCTGGAATTGAGAAGGAACGCCGGGGTTGACACTGCGTCTGCTGTAACGAAACGAATGTCGAGGTGGTCTCTAGGTTGTCTGTGAACCGTCGAGGATGGGAACTAGGGACTTTGCCGTGGCTCCGTTGTTTTGACCCTGGGGTCAGTTGTTGACGTTGCATCTGCATCCTGTTGGAATAAGAAGGAACGCCGGGGTGATCTCTAAACTGTAGATATTGCCGTCGAGACCTGGCTTTCCCTTTGACGAAGCCTGGTAGGAAAATGTGGTTCCCTTTTCGTTTGTGCCCATGGATCGTATACAGGGGTTGATGCGGACTCACCTGCAGGGCAGCAGTTTCATTTTTTCTTTCTTTCCGCGATTCTCTATCATTTCAGCTTCTTATATCGCAAAAATCGCGATTGCCCAATCATTTCGGCTTTTTATCGCGGTGCCCAATCATTTCGGCTATTTTCTTTTTACTCGCTGCTTTTTATTGCGAGTTGCCCAAACATTTCGGCTGTTTTTATATGCATGTTTTTGCTTGATGACTTTTATTACGAGTTGCCCCATCATTTCGGCTATTTTATATGCATTTTTGCTCGCTGATTTTTATTGCGAGTATGGAACTTGATATCTGATACCAATCTTAGCATCAGCATCGCTGCGACTGGAATATTGCCAGGAGCGAATCATCATTTGCCGTGAAAGGCCTTGGAATTTGATACTGATTTAGGCATCAATATCGCTACAACTGAGATATTGCCAGGAGCGAATCATCATTTGCCCTTGTGGGTTTGAACAAAGGTGGCTTAGCAAACAGGGTTAGTGTCACGCCCCGCTTCCCAGAGTGCGCTAAGATCGGCACGTGACAGAGCCAACCATGCTACCTGTGGATAGGAAATATCCCTTCACAGTCACATTACGGCTGTCTATAAGATATCAAGAACAGGAAGGTAAAATAAGCTATCTAGTACATGTCCATATGCCAGAATAAACGAGTCAAGAAATAATACAATGCGGAAGCAAAAGATCCAATACAAGAATAAACTTGAATGTACGTCCCATAATGTGGGCTCACATCAGGAATGAAAATGCATAAATAAAACAAAAATACTACCAGGTCCTCACTGCTCGGCCTACTGACTGGAATACTCCTGCTCGGCCTGCAGCAAGGGTAAAGAATCTGGGCCATGAAAAACCACCCAGACGTCAGTGCGTCATAATATCAAGCAATAATAAAAACAGGGGGTAGCAAGACATGCATGTATGAGTATGAACGGTAAAACAGGTATAACAATAACATAAATAAGGACAGTGAAGGGTAAGGCATAGGTGATGTGCAGTGAGTAATCTAGACTGGTCTACTGGGTTAACTACTCTCAAGTCTTGAAATCAATTTGATGAATCGTCGATGTTACACAATAGTATCTCGTGCATGCCCGGGACCACGGTCAAGATTCTCGGACTGAATCCGAGATGTGCCGCTAGGCAGTAAATAGGTAACATGTACAGATGAATGATGTCAGTATCATCATCTCGGGGCTGGCCTAGCCCGTAAAACAGATCAGTATAAGTATCGAACTGTCGAGTTACAAGTCAGGTTTCATCATTGATTTCCCCATACCCCCAAGTTATGTGTTCAAGTCAGGTATTGATAAATCTGGAGCTAATGCCAACACAGGATCAAGCAAGTACAGGTTTGTCTAAATAGACAACAGGAAATGTCCGTAGGGACAACAGGTCAAGATTGTTGGCATTAGTAACAATATAAGGTAACAGGTCAAGCTGTGGTACATCAGGTCATGTTAGGTAGTGTACATGGATCCAATCATGTCAAGTAGTGCACATGTATCGAGTCGTGTCAAGCAGTAGTGTATCAAGTCATGTCAGGGAGTGCACAAGTATCGAGCGGGTGCTCATAATCAAACTATAATAAGCATGGGTACACAAAACAAGTATGGGATACCAATATAACAATAAAATGGAATAGTGTGATATGGTATGCAAATAGATATAAATTCAAAGATATGGATGCACAGTTATCGATTAGGGTTACAATTATAGATCCAATACTAATTAGGATGCACTTTATTAAACATGGAGTGTTAATATCACATTATTATGTATTACTATGATCTATGGATGCAGTTATATATATTCTAAATGAGATGGATGCAAACGGGTATCCGAAAAGTTATAAAACTATAAAATGGTAACGTGGGAAGTACAACTAAGCAATATGTGAAATAAATATTGATATGGATGCAGTATAATGAAATCTAGTATGTAACAAGATTAATTTTCATGATCTAGATTTAAAGTGATATAAACGGATGCAAACGGAACATCGACATGTTATAAAACTAAACATGGGGTACTAGATTTAAACTACAGGTATAATATTTAATTAAATAAATATATAATGAGTTATATAGCATGTAGCAAGATTAACTTGCCTCGACGAAACGCGATACGGATACGCACGGCACGTCCGACGTCGGTAAAACGTCGCAACGCACGCGCGGCACGCGGGATAGGTCCAAGCAATGCAAGAGGGTGATCACGCAGGTAAGGTACGTCCACTGGGTCTCCCGGATCGGCGACGGCGAGCACGGCTCCGGCGATCACCGGAAAAATGCGAATCCAAGAAATCAAAAAGAAGAAGAAGAAGAAGAAGAAAGGAGGTGGTCTGGGGTTAGGGTGATGTTTCTTGGCTCTGGGTTTGGGACAGAGGAGGTGAGGAGATGGTGACGACGAGGTCGTGGGTTTTTCGGCGAGGGGAAGTGGGCAATCTGATGTAGGTTCTTGACGTCGGGGATCGGGGTGTGTAGGGAAAGCTTGGGGTGCAGGGAAGTGGAGAGGGGGTGGCAAGAGGATGCCGACGACGGCAAGGAAAGTTCGACGAGGTGGGTGCAGGTGACGGGTAAGGTGAAGGCTGTGGGTCGCGGCTAGGGTGATGGCGGTGGTGGTTGTGGTGTTCGGAGGAGGAGGTGGTGAGGTAGAAGGAGAGGGGAGCAGGCGAAGGCGGTGATGAGAATGGAGGCGACGATAGTGGTGTCGAGGTTAGAGGCGTGGCGACGAGGAAGGTCGGTGATGGGTCAAGAGAGAAGGAGGGAGATCGGGCTATGATGATGGTGGTGGCCGAAGTTTAAAGAAGAGGAAGACGATGACGAGGTGGAGGGGAGGAAGCGAGGTGAGGAGGAGATGATGATGGTGAGAGGTCGACGAAGAGGAACTAGGGTTTTGGGTTCTCGTCGCCGGGTTAAAAAAAAGAAATGAAGAAGAAAGAATGAAGGAGGGAGGTGAGAGTAGTGAGAGAAGGGAGGTGTGGGGATCTCGCGTGAATAGTGATCACGAGATCTGAGGGAAAGTGGGGGAGAGAGAGAGAGAAAGAGACGTGGGCCGGGGAAAAGGAATGAGGTTAAAAGAAATATAGGAGAATAAATAGTAAGAGAGAGAGATATGTCTGTTATGATTTGAATATTAAAATATACTTAGTTATAAAATTTATATTTTCGTATAAACAGTTGATATAATATAATAATATAATATTAGATAAATTTGAGTTTTATAGCTAATACAAAATTAGTCCAAAACACGTCTGGGTCGGGTCTAAAAATCCAGTTTTAAAATACGGAAAATATACGTGTCGACCAAAACTAAAATTGGGTATCCGGGTAACGAAAATGTATACCCCCAAGAACGGATGCACGTAGCGTGCACGTAGCCATCCAAACAAGTCCGTTTCACTGAACGGGACGAGAACAAGATGCGCGGATGCTACCACGGGGTTAGGGGTATCAAGCAGGCCATGCAATGTATTTCTAAAATATTTTATGTGACTTAAAATGTTATATATAAAAAATGCAGATGTCAGATATAATGCGAGTATGCAATGTATAAATTAAAATGAAAGTGCACGAGTCTACGTAACAAGTCAGGATAGATCATAAATATGAATCAAGACAGGTTTCAAGAAAGCTGGTCGGGTCGGATGCAATATAAAATGTAAAATACTATTCGCACCCAAAACACGATAAATCAAGAAAATACCACAAATAAGAAAATACGAGAACTGGAATAGGTATAAATGAACTAGGGTGTTACATTATACCCAACTACAAAAGAATTTCGACCTTGAAATTTCCAAGAACAAAGAAGGATAAACAATCAAGAACTACAAGAGTAGATGTGGAAACTTCTGTCGGATTTCATCTTCTCGTTCCCAAGTCGATTCTCCATGCGAGCGATTTCCCCAAGAAACAAGTACGAGAGGGATAATCTTGTTCTTAAGGACCTTTTCTCTTCGATCAACGATCGACATCGGTCGTTCCTGAAAGGTCAAATCCTCTCTTACAGTCAGCTCCGAATGATCCAACACGTGTGTTTCATCTCGAACATACTTACGGAGTTGAGATACATGAAACACGTCATGAACATTCGCCAAAGATTGTGGTAAACCCAATCGATAAACCACTTCTCCAACACACTCCAAAATCTTGAAGGGCCCCACGAATCGAGGACTAAGCTTGCCTCGACTCCCAAAACGAATCACTCCTCTAGTTGGTGATATCTTCAAGAATACCAGATCACCAACAGCGAACTCTAGAGGTCTTCTCGATGTGTCGGCCCAACTCTTCTGCCGATCTTGGGCTGCCTTCATATAATTCCGGATAGTATTAACTTTCTCAACGGTTTGCACGATCAAATCCGGTCCCAACAATCTTCGCTCTCCAACATCATCCCAACAAATGGGTGAGCGACACTTGCAACCATACAACGCTTCGAATGAAGCCATCTGAATAGTCGCCTGAAACTGTTGTTGTAAGAAAACTCCACCAAGTGTAGATGATCCTCCCACGAACCCTTGAAGTCTAACATGCAAGCTCTCAACATGTCTTCAAGAGTTTGGATCGTTCTCTCCGACTGGCCATCTTTCTGAGGATGATAAGCTGTGCTAAACTTCAATCGAGTCCCTAAACTTCCCTGTAAGCTTCTCCAAAAGTGCGACAAAAATCGGGTATCACGATCAGAAACGATGTTCACAGGTACTCCATGCAATCTTACAATCTCCTGCATGTACCGTTTTGCTAACGTTTCCGTTAACTGACCAACTCGAAATGGTATGAAATGAGCTGCCTTGGTCAATCGATCAACAATCACCCAGACTGCATTGTTGCCCTTTGGATTCCGCAGTAAAGCTGTCACGAAATCCATGGTTATATGTTCCCACTTCCATTGAGGAATCGGAAGTGGTTGCAATAAACCAGCAACCCTTTGATGTTCAGCCTTAACTTGTTAACACACCAAGCACTTCGCTTCAAAGCGAGCGATCTCCCGTTTCATGCCTTCCCACCAGAAATGATGTCGTACATCACGGTACATCTTCGTGCCTCCTGGATGTACGGAATACGCTGAACTGTGCTCCTCCTTCATAACTTCTTCACGAATGTCTCCCTTTGGCACACACAAACGGCTACCATATCGCAACGAACCATCTTCATGAATCAACAAGTCCGTTTGAAGTCCTGCTTCAACTTGTTCTCGAAACTTCTGCAATCTTGGGTCCTGTGACTGCGCTGTTTTAATATTCTCGATCAACGATGATTGTACTTGCAGCTGCATCAACTGTCCCGAAGAATGCGGTAGCACGATCTCCAACTCGAATCTCCGAAAGTCTTTGATAAGTTCCTTCTGTGCAGTCAACATCCGAATTGCTGGCAACCGACTAAGCGCATCCGGCACAAGATTAACTTTCCCCGGATAGTACTTAAGATCAAGATCGTAGTCAGCCATCAGCTCCAACCATCTACGCTGCCTCATATTAAGCTCTTTCTGTGTGAACACATACTTTAGGTTTTTGTGATCGGTGAATACTTCGACCCTTTCGCCCAATAAGTAGTGTCTTCAAATATTCAAAGCGAAAATTACTGCTGCAAGCTCCAAATCATGAGTTGGGCAATTCTTCTCATGGGTCTTCAACTGTCTCGATACATAAGCTATAACATTTCCATGCTGCATCAAAACACATCCCAAACCTTTCCCAGATGCGTCGCTATGAATCACCAATCCTCCGGAACCGTCTGGTACGGTCAAAATAGGAGCGGTTATTAATCTCTGCTTCAATACCTCAAAAGCCGATGCATACTTCTCCGTCCATACGAACTGTACTTCCTTCCGCGTAAACTTGGTCAAAGGCTCAGCCAAACGAGCAAAATTCTCCACGAACCTTCTGTAATACCCGGCAAGTCCAAGAAAGCTTCTGATCTCTGCTACGTTCTTCAGAATCGGCCAATCTCAAACTGCTGCAATCTTTTCGGGATCAACGGCGATTCCATCTCCAGATACGACATGCCCCAAAAACTTCACTTCTTCAAGCCAAAACTCGCACTTGCTCATCTTTGCATACAATCTTTTTTGCCTCAATGTCTGCAGTGCAATCTTCAAGTGTTCTGCATGCTCTTCAATGCTCCCCGAGTAGACCAGAATATCATCGATGAACACCACTATAAACTGGTCCAAGAACGGTGAAAAGATTCGGTTCATCAAGTCCATAAATATTGCCGGTGCATTCGTTACTCCGAAGGGCATCACTAAATACTCGTAATGTCCATACCGAGTTCGGAACGCAGTCTTGCAAATATCCTCTGATTTAACTCGGACCTGATGATATCCGAATCGCAAATCCAGCTTCGAGAATACCCTAACGCCACTAATCTGCTCAAACAATTCGCCAATGCGAGAGATCAAGTACTTGTTCTTAATAGTCACCCGGTTTAATTCTCGATAATCGATGCACATCCTCCTTGTGCCATCTTTCTTCGTGACTAGAAGAACTGGAGCTCCCCAAGGTGAATTGTTGCTGCGAATCCAACCCTTCTCAAGTAATTCAGTAACCTGCTTCTTGACTTCTTCCAACTCTACTGGTGCCATTGGATAGTACGCCTTTGAGATTGGCGCTGCACCAGGAACAAGATCGATTGCGAACTCCACATCTCATTTTGGCGGTAAACCCGAGATGTCCTCGAACACGTCCATAAATTCTCGAACTACCGCCGGCGCTTCTTCTTTATCAACTTCCATTGACGAAAAAACGGTGTTTGTCGGCCTAGCCCTAAACTCGACTGGCCCGACAGAACTGTTTCCCCCAGTAAAAGCAAACTCCGGATGTCCGGGAATCTGGAAAATCACTTTCTTTTCCCGACAATCAATGTGAGCATGGAAAGTGCTGAGAAAATCCATTCCCAGGACAACTTCATAACTGCCGGTATCAATCACCAAGAAATCTGCAAAACATGAACTGGTAAGCAATGAAACTGAGAGAACCAAGGTAATAGAACGACCATGAACAAGGAAATGAATCAAGACCAGGACTCCAAGTTACTTGAATAGAGTACCGCATTGTAACCATGCTGCAGTTCATAGGTACAATCACATAACTCCACTCAAGTCGCCCAAATCCTAGCATCAGAATCAAGGAACATGGAGAAACAATAGGGAACCAAAAGGTTTCAAGTCGAGATGCAAAGTGGTTTGCATATCGTCAAGGCAAAGGATCAAGAGAAAGATATGATTCAAGAATCATGATAACAATGTGGCGGGACATGTTCCTAATCACGAGTATTCTGATTCGTGTATTGGGTCCAATACCCAACTACAAAAGAATCAAACCCGATTAACCTAAATCCTATGGCTCTGATACCGAACAAACCATGTCACGCCCCGCTTCCCAGAGTGCGCTAAGATCGGCACGTGACAGAGCCAACCATGCTACCTGTGGATAGGAAACATCCTTCCACAGTCACATTACGGCTGTCTATAAGATATCAAGAACAGGAAAGTAAAATAAGCTATCTAGTACAAGTCCATATGCCAGAATAAACGAGTCAAGAAATAATATAATGCGGAAGCAAAAGATCCAATACAAGAATAAACTTGAATGTACGTCCCATAATGCGGGCTCACATCAGGAATGAAAATGCATAAATAAAACCAAAATACTACCAGGTCCTCACTGCTCGGCCTGCTGACTGGAATACTCCTGCTCGGCCTACAGCAAGGGTAAAGAATCTGGGCCATGAAAAACCAGACGTCAGTGCGTCATAATATCAAGCAATAATAAAAACAGGGGGTAGCAAGACATGCAGGTATGAATATGAACGGTAAAACAGGTATAACAGTAACATAAATAAGGACAGTGAAGGGTAAGGCATAGGTGATGTGCAGTGAGTAATCTAGACTGGTCTACTGGGTTAACTACTCTCAAGTATTGAAATCAATTTGATGAATCGTCGATGTAACTCAATAGTATCCCGTGCATGCCCGGGACCACGGTCAAGATTCTCGGGCTGAATCCGAGACGTGCCGCTAGGCAGTAGTGTATCAAGTCATGTCAGAGGGTGCACAAGTATCGAGTGGGTGCTCATAATCAAACTGTAATAAGCATGGGTACACAAAACAAGTATGAGATACCAATATAACAATAAAATGGAATAGTGTGATATGGTATGCAAATAGATATAAATTCAAAGATATGGATGTACAGTTATCGATTAGGGTTACAATTATAGATCCAATACTAATTAGGATGCACTTTATTAAACATGGAGTGTTAATATCACATTATTATGTATTACTATGATCTATGGATGCAGTTATATATATTCTAAATGAGATGGATGCAAACGGGTATCCGAAAAGTTATAAAACTATAAAATGGTAACGTGGGAAGTACAACTAAGCAATATGTGAAATAAATATTGATATGGATGCAGTATAATGAAATCTAGTATGTAACAAGATTAGTTTTCATGATCTAGATTTAAAGTGATATAAACGGATGCAAACGAAACATCGACATGTTATAAAACTAAACATGGGGTACTAGATTTAAACTACAGGTATAATATTTAATTAAATAAATATATAATGAGTTATATAGCATGTAGCAAGATTAACTTGCCTCGACGAAACGCGATACGGATACGCACGGTAAGTCCGACGTCGGTAAACGTCGCAACGCACGCGCGGCATGCGGGATAGGTCCAAGCAATGCAAGAAGGTGATCACGCAGGTAAGGTACGTCCACTGGGTCTCCCAGATCGGCGACGGCGAGCACGGCTCCGGCGATCACCGGAAAAATGCGAATCCAAGAAATCAAAAAGAAGAAGAAGAAGAAAGGAGGTGGTCTGGGGTTAGGGTGATGTTTCTTGGCTCTGGGTTTGGGACAGAGGAGGTGAGGAGATGGTGACGACGAGGTCGTGGGTTTTCCGGCGAGGGGAAGTGGGCAATCCGGTGTAGGTTCTTGACGTCGGGGATCGGGGCGTGTAGGGAAAGCTTGGGGTGCAGGGAAGTGGAGAGGGGGTGGCAAGAGGATGCCGACGACGGCAAGGAAAGTTCGACGAGGTGGGTGCAGGCGACGGGTAAGGTGAAGGCTGTAGGTCGCGGCTAGGGTGATGGCAGTGGTGGTTGTGGTGTTCGGAGGAGGAGGTGGTGAGGTAGAAGGAGAGGGGAGCAGGCGAAGGTGGTGATGAGAATGGAGGCGACGATAGTAGTGTCGAGGTTAGAGGCGTGGCGACGAGAAAGGTCGGTGATGGGTCAAGAGAGAAGGAGGGAGATCGAGCTATGATGATGGTGGTGGCCGAAGTTTAAAGAAGAGGAAGACGATGACGAAGTGGAGGGGAAGAAGCGAGGTGAGGAAGAGATGAGGATGGTGAGAGGTCGACGAAGAGGAACTAGGGTTTTGGGTTCTCGTCGCCGGGTTAAAAAAAGAAACGAAGAAGAAAGAATGAAGGAGGGAGGTGAGGGGATCTCGCGTGAATAGTGATCGCGGGATCTGAGGGAAAGTGGGAGAGAGAGAGAGAGAGAGAAAGAGACGTGGGCTGGGGAAAAGGAATGAGGTTAAAAGAAATATAGGAGAATAAATAGTAAGAGAGAGAGAGAGATATGTCTGTTATGATTTGAATATTAAAATATACTTAGTTATAAAATTTATATTTTCGCATAAACAGTTGATATAATATAAGAATATAATATTAGGTAAATTTGAGTTTTATAATTAATACAAAATTAGTCCAAAACACGTCCGGGTCGGGTCTAAAAATCGAGTTTTAAAATACGGAAAATATACATGTCGACCAAAACTAAAATTGGGTATCTGGGTAACGAAATGCATACCCCCAAGGACGGATGCACGTACCGTGCACGTAGCCATCCAAACAAGTCCGTTTCACTGAACGGGACGAGAACAAAATGCGCGGATTCTACCACGGGGTTAGGGGTATCAAGCAGGTCATGCAATGTATTTCTAAAATATTTTATGTGACTTAAAATGTTATATATAAAAAATGCAGATGCCAGATATAATGCGAGTATGCAATGTATAAATTAAAATGAAAGTGCACGAGTCTACGTAACAAGTCAGGGTAGATCATAAATATGAATCAAGACAGGTTTCAAGCAAGCGGGTCGGGTCGGATGCAATATAAAATGTAAAATACTATTTGCACCCAAAACACGATAAATCAAGAAAATACCACAAATAAGAAAATACGAGAATTGGAATAGGTATAAATGAACTAGGGTGTTACAGTTAGGATCCTGCCGACTAAGGCTTTTTGATTTTACGAGCCATAAGGATCTCATAAAGGTATTTCTTCCTACGAGTCGTAAGGATCTCGTAGACGTATTTTCTCCTTAGGAATCATGGGGATTCTTAAGTGTGTGTTCTCTTATAAGTCGTAAGGATCTTACAAGAGTGTTTTCTCCTTATAAGTCGAGAGGACTTACAAGTGTCGTTCACAATATGAGGACATTAATTGGTGGAACTCGGTGGGGGAAACGTTTATTTGCGCCCATGGATTGTATACAAGGGCCAATATCGGACCACCTGTAGAGCAACTTGGGAGTATGACGGCTTAAGGACAGATTTGGATCCCTGTAACTTAAGACTTTGAATCCTATGAGCCGTGAGGGTCTCACAAGGGGAGTTCTCCTTACGAGCTGAGAGGATCTCGTAAGTGAAAATTTTATGAGATTGCGCCATTTCATGTTTTCACAAACTCGCCGGTAGCCCTGCTGTTTTTACTCACGGCGCCCTTTCAGGATTTCATCCGTTCCCATTTCGCTTGTGGACGTACCATTTTTTTTAACCCCTATGTTTACCAATGGAATTTATGGAGGACTTCGTCGCCGGGGCAGCTGTGCAGCCAACGGGACTTGAGTTGCAGTCTTCGCCGCAGGGATCTGTAGACTAGAATTCCACTATCGTCGTGTTTGAGGCGACGTATTTATTTTAAGGACATCTCGGTCCAATGTTAGTTTAAGAACATCTCGGTCCATTGTTAGTTTAGGGACATCTCGGTCCAGGGCCAGCTTCGGGGTGAAGTTTTGCCGGATACTACTGATAGAGTTTGGACTTAGGAAGACAGCGAGCGGACACGAGCGTCGTCATCTATCATTAACCTGAGCCGTGATTTTCAAGCGTGGTATTTCTTAAGGAACCGGCCGTTTATTGGCCGGAAGGGTCTTTCGCCATGCATATCCATGAGCAAATAGGCCCCACCTTGGTAGACCTTATCTATGATGTACGGGCCTTCATAGTTTGGCTCGAATCTCTCCCGCTTTGCACGGTTTGGGATCATAGGTCTTTTTATGACTAGCACGAGTTTGCCTTGGCAGAACGTTCTCGGTCTGGTTAGTCTTTCATATGAGCGGTTCATCCTTGCTTTGTAAGCTTCCAGGTTTTGCTGCGCCATGAGACGAGTTTCATCGAGGGCGTCGAGCTCCTCAAGCCAAAGATGGACATTTTCTTCATCCGTCAGCTCATGTCGAACCGCCACTCGTAGAGAGGGTAGTTCTATCTCTAAGGGAAGTACCGCTTCCGTGCCAAATACCAACGTGAATGGTGTTGTATTCATGGCTATTTTGAACGTGGTTCGATACGCCCAAAGAGCTTCATGCAGTCTCTCGTGCCAATCCTTTTTGTTCATGGACACCGTTTTCTTTATGATCTTCGTCAAGGTCTTGTTGAAAGCCTCGGCTAGACCGTTAGCTCGGGAATTATAGACTGAAGAGTATCTCCAATCTATATTATGTTGCTGTGCGAAGCGGCTGATCTTATGGCTTCTGTAGGCTGGCCCATTATCCGAGATGATTCGTCGCGGAGTGCCGAACCTGTAGATGACATGTGTTATGAAGAAATGGAGGATGTTCTCCGTCTTTACTTCCTTTAGCGGTATTGCCTCTTCCCACTTAGAGAAGTAATCGATCGTCGCCAGTATGAACCGATGTCCTTTAGATGACGCTGGTTCGATGGGCCCAATTATATCGGTTCCCCACATTTTGAACGGCTAACTAGCCAGTGTTGGGTGTAGCGGATTCAGATGCTGGTGGATGAAGTCCCCGTGAACTTGGCATGAGTGACACTGCTTCGCATATTTGAGACAGTCCTAAATCATTATGGGCCAATAGTAACCCATTCTTTTGATCTTCAGCTTCATCTTTGGCCCGGCCTGATGGGAACCGCAGAGTCCGTCATGAGTTTCTTGGACGACCCTTTTTGTTTCTTCTGGTCCCAGGCATCTCAGCCACAGACAGTCAAATGATCTCTTATATAGAGTATCATTGACGAAGGTGAAAGACATAGCTCGCTTCATGAGCTGATATCTTGATGATGCGTTTTCGGGCGTTCGATGGGATTTGAAGTAGTCTATGAAGACTTCCCTCCAATCCTTGCCCTTTTCTTTGTCTTCTATCCGGAGAACCACTTGTTTGGTCGTTTCTTCTCCTCCAGACGACTTCGGAGATATTTCTGCTAGCGCGAGAATCTGGCAGCTTTGCACAATGATCCTTATGTCATCGAGGTTTTTGTCGGCCAGTTCTTTAGCGAGCTTAGCTAATGCATCTGCCTTGCTATTTTTTGCACGCGGTATGATTTCCAGGATGTATGAGGGAATTTGAGTCAGCAGTTGCTGCACTTTTTCACCATATTTTACCAACTCCGGTTTACACGTCTGATAGTCTCCATTTACTTGGCTAACGACTAGTTGGGAGTCTCTATATATGAGGAGGTTTTCGATTCCCATGTCGACAGCAATTTCAAGACCCGCTATCAAAGCTTTGTACTCAGCCTCATTGTTCGTCCTCGGTTCTGTTAAGGAAATGGCGAAACGCATTATCCCTCCTTGCGGAGTCACGAAGATAAGGCCCACCCCAGCTTTGATTATGGGGGTGCTTTGATTTTGCTTCTTCAAAGAAGATGCTCCGTCGAAGTATAGTTCCCATCGGGCATCACTCCCTTCTTTCTCCCCATCGATTGTGTCAAACGCGTGTTCATCTGGCAATTCGCAATTTAAGGGAGAATCGGCTGGTACTGGATGTTCAGCGAGAAAGTCGGCGATGGCCTGACCTTTCACTGCCTTGAGGGACCGATACGTTATCGAGAACTCCATCAAGAGGATAGCCCATTTGGCAAGCCTTACCGTTAGTATGGCTCTTGACATCAAATATTTGAGAGGATCCACCTTTGATATGAGATGGAGCTCATGCGCCAAGGCATAATGTCGAAGCTTCATTATCGCGAAGATCAGTTCCAGGCAATGCTTTTCGATGGGGGGTAGTTGTTTTCTGCCCCCAGGAGAACTCGACTCAAATAATATAGAGCTCATTCCTTTCCCTGATCGTTCTCCTGTGCCTATAGCGCGCCTAGAGAACCTTCAAGGGCTGTTGTGTACAGGATGAAGGGATTTCCCTTGACCAGAGCGGTCAGTACCGGTGGATTCTGCAGATATTGCTTGATTTCGTCCAGTGCACTTTGGCATTTACGATCCCAAATGAACGGAGTCCCCTTCTTCATTAGATAGTTGTAGGGGCGGCATTTGCCGGAGAGATTAGCTATGAACCGTCGGATATACGCAAGCTTTCCTTGGAGAGACCGCGGTTGCTTAAGAGTTCTTAGCGAGGGCATTTCCATCTGATCGCCGGACATGTTTGAAGATCCTTCAGTATTCTTTTAGTTTTAGCTGAAAGGACCACTTCCCAAGAAGCTTCTTTCACAAACGAGCATAATGCCTCCGGCGTATCTACCTTTTTAGGAGTGTGCTTCTGTGGCGGGTTCACCCTCCAGTTTTCGGACGGCACAAACTTGCCTTGTTGGTACTAGTCCTCGACCCAATTTTTGAAGATATAGCATTCCTCAATTGGGTGGCCTAATACTCTATGGTAGGAGAAGTAGTTGGGAATGTTGACGTCATCAGGCTGTAGTGGACGTCTCGGATCCGGCAGAGTGATAATTCTGTTGCGCACTGCCAATTCGAACAATCTCTTCATTTTATCTTGAGGAAATGAGTAAGGACGTCCTGGCTTCTCTTCGAGGGATCAGCGTGGGCATGTGTCTCTTTGGCGAGCAACTGGTTTCGGGTCAATTGGTTGATGTTGAACATTGGCAACGAAGGTCTCTTTCCCTTTACCCTTTTCATTCCGGGGATCTGTTTTTAAAGAGGACGGCCTATGGCCTATCTGGTCCATTTGGGCCAGCTTGTTGATCAAGGCCTGGAAGGTGGTCGGCTTGAAGAATATCATAAATTGGGATACAGTCGCCCGAGGATAGAGGGTCCCTACGAACATGCCAATGGCAGAAGCTTCTTCTATGTGTTGTTCGCATTTTGACCATAGGTTCCACCACCGAATTGCATATTGAACCCAGGTCTCTCCTGGCTTCACCCTGGTATTGATTAATGTCGTGACCGGGGTGCGCTCGCTTGCGCTTGCGAACCGCTGTGTGAATAGTAATTCCATCTCCGTGAATATTTTGACGGAGTCATTTGGGAGCTTGGAGTACCATTCAAATGTCATTTCCGACAAGCTGCCAACAAACTGGTGAAGCAGCAGTTTGTCGTCGCCTCCAGTATTATCGCACAAAGCTCTGAATTGAGCAACGTGCTGATGCGGATTGCCTGTCCCCTTGTACACATGGAATTTAGGGATCGTATATCCCGGCGGGTACTTGATTTGATCGTACCAGCCTAGATAAGGTCGCCCAGTTCTGATGGCTTGGACAGCCGCTTCACCCGCTTGATGAGCTCGTATTTGTTGAGCTATATAGTCATCAAGGGTAGCCTTGGGGATTGTCTCTTCCTGGGCTGCTGAGACAGCCAGCGGAGGGTTTGAAGTTTCCCCTCTGTCGTCTTCGATGATTATCGGAGGGTCTTCGGCTGGAGGTTCCGGCTGGATCATCATCCCAACCATGTCTTGGAACAGAAGCGCCATCTGCTTTATATTAGCGGCCTGTTCCGCGACCTCCTTATCCTTCCTTTCCAGCACCCTCCGCAGGAACTCGGTGTCGGTCTCTTGTTCCTGGCGCTGCTCAGACGTTGATTCCAGGCTTTCTTTCTGCCCGGTGAGTGCTGACATTTTCATCAGCATTTCTTGGAGCTTTTGTTGCTGCTCCTGAGCTTTTGTCAATGACCGAGTGGGTGGTCGATGACCTACGGAAGCACGGCTTTCCTCTTTCCCAGAAGCCATGTATACCGTGTGCACGATCATTCCCCCAGATTTGGGGTGTTTGAGTCTAGTGCCTTTGGAATTCGTCGCAGGCGGTGGAGTTTTCTGTGGCCTTCTCCTTTTATGGGAGGTTGAAGTCAGAGTAGACGATGCCTTCCGTGGTACGACGGAGGGATGGCCTTCCTCTTGCCGAGCTTTCATTTTATTTAGTTGGCTAGATTAGTCTTTATCGATCACAGAATCTTGGGCCTTCCGCCAGACTCCGTGGATTTTGGAGGACAACCGCTGAGGGGGTTGCTCCGACTTTGCCTGCATTATGTTTTCAGCAGGCGGGGGATACTTCTTCAATACAGCGCTTGGGGAGTTCTTTCGCACCCTCCTGAGCGGATCAAAGTTGTTCCCGGTTGGAACAGCAGCGCCAATTTCCACCATTGGAGCTGGTGGGGTAAGTCCAGAGGGGGAACTGCCCCCAGCTTTCCTCACTCGGCGCCAGTGGCGACGTCGAGCATGTCTTGCAGACGGGATTGCCTCGGTTATGGAAGCGGCTTCATCATGCCCTCTGCTCTGATGGAGGGCTACTGCTGGTGCCAGCCTGTTGAAGACTGACGTCTATTGAGAGGGGACGTTCAATCTTTCGAAGGCCGACCATCTGGTAGGGGAAGCAATCTTGATGACTCGCTAGAAGCAGGAGTTAGAATGGCCAATCTTGCAAAGACCGATCCTTTAGCAGGAGAAGCCCTGTCGACGACTTCTCTCGCCGGAGCTGGAACGGCTATCCGTTTCGGGATAACCCCCTCAGGTATCGCGAGCCTCTTTGCGGGCCCACTTGAGCTGTGGCTCAGCCTGTTGAATACTGAGGCGTTAGAATTGGACGACTCGTTGAGAGGGGCCGTGGAGATTGCAAGTCAATCGAAGACCGACTTCTTGGGAGCTTCCTGTGGTGGCACTAGAGCACTGAAGCTTGCTGGCGGGATCATGGTCCCAAAGAACAGTCCAGTGGTGGCTTGAGTCACCTGATCCACTGGCATTGCAAAGATGGAGGCCACTTGGGGCCCATAAGTCACTCCTCCATTTAGGGTGGACCGAGAGTTGCTGTTGCAGGTGCAGTTGGAAGCCATCGATTTCTCTTCTCTTCTGCATAGGAGCAAGTCATGAAATCTTAGTACCTCGAATCTAGGGGCAACCATATTAAACCGCGATTTGTTCGCGAACACGACACACGAAGTGTGGAGTGGAAAGAGGAAAAGTTCCCACCGGGCGTGCCAGAATCTGTTTACCGCCGAAATTAGGAGACGAAACCACGTAGGTCGTCTTGCCTGAATTTAGGGGCAGATGCTATTTGGGTTTATCCGTCCACCTCTCCGAAGATTCCAAATTGATTTATGACACCATGTATCGGAGGTTTGGACGGATGCGGCCATTGTACCAGACTTCGTCAGATTCCCCCTCGTTTGCGAGGGGTTTTTGATTGTGGGGACGCTCTTCCCTGCAGGCGCAAGCTCCTGCAGTTAATTACGTTACCGCATCGCGATAACCACTTTCTCCTTCTCCAGTAGTTCACTTCGTGTCGTGTGAGTTTGTTTTATTTTTGGTTGCCCGTGGATTGTATACGGAGACTAATTTATGCCATCGCCCGTAGGGCGTGTATTAGTCCAAATCCGTATATCTTAGATTTGGGTTTGGTTTGATTTAAAGATCGTTGATCTGTTTTGAGATCAAGATCGACTTAAATGTAGACAAGCGGTTGGGGGCTTGGTTGTTTTTTTTGATGTCATGAGTCATGTTTGGGAAACGATGAGTCCATGGACTCAGTTGATCTGAATTAGGGACCTAGCCAACTTGGGCTTGGCCCACTCAATTTTCCTTTGATTTAAAAGAAGTGCTAAGCACTGGTGTGGGCTTAGTCCCCTTCTTCTTGGAAAAAGTGCTGAGCACTTATATGGGTTCTGACGCTTACACATAACCATGTGAGGTTTTCAGTCATGGGGATTTGCCCAATAAGTGTTGAACACTTTACTTTTTTGTCTCTTTTTGTGGAGTGCTGAGCACTCTTTAAAGCGCCCACATGCAAAGCGCGCGAGGAACTAGGCGCCAGGTGCTGAATGATGAGTGTTAATCATCCTTATGTTCTGTGGCGAACACGTGAGGGTCACGTGAGGCGCTGGGCGCTGAGCGCTAAGCGTTGCTCACTGAGTGCTAAGCACTCCTTTATTTTGTAGTGCCCACGTGAGAGGCACGTGAGGCGCTGGGCGCTGAGAGCCAGTCACTGAGTGCTAAGCACTCCTTATTTTTGTAGCGCCCACGTGAGGGGCACATGGGGCTCTGGGCGTTGAGCGCCAGCCACTGAGTGCTAAGCACTCCTTATCTGTTTCTCTCTTTTTTGAATGATCCACGAGATCTTAATCTACTTTTTGTTTACCTAAAATTTCCAAGAAGAGAGTTCTTCTTACTCGAGAATTTAATTCTCTATTCTTTCAAAGCTTTCTCTTCTTTTTTTTTGAAGTTTATGGGGTGTTCCTCTCTTCTAGACTTGAAATCTTGGGTCCTTTATATAGTAGAGGCAAATCTGTTAATTAGTTGAAGAAATCTCTCATTGAGAGGTCTTAATTGATTTAGGAATTTTATCCACCGTTGGATCAGAAGATATTTTTCTTGTTTTTAACAAGATTAGGGAAATATTTTCCCACACATAATTTATTCTGTCGATCGGTGATTCTTTAATCACCATTGGATTTTTAATCCAACGATACTCTATTTTACAGAGAGTGATCTTTCTTATTTAGAAAGATTTGAGGAATATTTCCTCAACAGAATTTAATTTGGCATTTTGATGATTTATCATCTCCGTTGGATTTTCGATCCAACGGCTCTGTTTAACAGAGAGTAGAATTTAATTCTACCAGACGCCGGCGCTCACGTGCTGTGCACGTGCAGCGCCAATAAAAGTTTTTAACTCTGGCGCTGGCGCCCTCGTGGCAAACATGTGAGGTGTTGCCTCTTGAGTTTTGAACAGAGCTTTGCTCTTTTAACTCTGGTGCTGGCGCCCGTGTAAGGAGCACGTGCGGCGCCATCATAGGATTAATCCTATAAGGTTAGCTTTGGCGTTGGCTCTCTAGTTGTCGACATATCGTGATTTACTCTAAAACTTGACCGAGCTTGGAAATAGTTCCATCATGCACAATATTTTCTGTGCCTAGATGATTTAAATGATTTTCCGATTGTGTAATTGGTTTTTAGAAAATAGATTTTAGAAATCACAATCAAAAATATTTTGACCGCAATCAATAACGGTGTCGGATGTAGCGCGTTAGTAAGTGCAGATCGTCCACAGGGAAAGTGTAATCCGTTCAATTTCCGAATTAGATGAGTTGAAAACTTAAGGCAAAGAAAAGAAAACAATTCATGATTTGTAATTGTAGATCAAAAGTAAGAAAAATCTAGATCTAAAAGAAACATTAAAACAAGAAGAGAGATGAGAGATAATTTCCAATCAACGCTCAAGATTATAAGGATAGCTCGTAGGAGTAGATCGGATCTCTAGATGTAATGAGATCTAATGATTACTCATTCTTATCCTTTAACGAATTGGTACTAGATCGATGCGAATTCATCGAGGTTTAAGGATCTTGCGAGGGAGTTAGGGATTCCGCAACTCATCCTTTGTCCTTTCGATGGATCGCATTCAAATTCTAGCTTCTAGTTAATCAAATGTTTAATAGTTGTTCCCTAGTTTCGAGTGAATACGATCAAGAAAGCATCATCTCAAAACTAGGTTATTAATCATTTGATTCACTAAAATTTCCAAACATTATAGGATTTAAGAATTGTAAAAATATCTAAATCATCATCATCTAAAGATCGTCACAACTCCTACACAAGCGGAGATTACTCAAACATCATGATCACAAACACAATCACAAATTGAGATCTAATCATTATGCTTGAATTAAAAGATAAGCAAGAGTATAGAAAATTCACCTTTATTTATCGACAAATTTCATTACAACTCTCTTGAATTTACAAAAGGAAGGAACTAGATCGTCGATTTCGGCTTCGCTCGGCTCCTTGAGTCGCGGATCGGCGTGGATCTCTTGCTCCGTTGGAATCCGGCGTCGCTTCTAAAGGTTGAAGGCTCTCTTGCTCGAATTGCTCTCGGGATCTTGATCTTGATTTTGAATTGGGGTTTGAATTTGATGCACAAGCTTTGTCACTAAACTTGTGGGTTGAAGATGGTGGTGATTCTTGAACCATTTGCAACCTTGATCTAAACTCATTTTTATAGGCCTCCAAAATCTTAGCTCTAGAATTGAAATTTGAATTCCCCCCACAAGTTAGTTATCCAAATGATTTAAATTTCCCTCCAAAAAGTTAGTTAAGCCTAAATTTTGAATTTCCCTCCAAGAATTTGTTAAGCCGAGCCTTCTAGAAATGCCACGTGGAGCTTCTGGGGTCTTCTGGAAGCTTTGGCCGTTAGGGGGGACACGTGTACAAAATTTGAGCATCTGAAGCCATCAAAGCGCCGCGGTTCTGCGGCGCAAGCCAGCTCCCGCCGCGGAACCGCGGCTCTTTAGAGGCCTTAGGGCTTGATCTTTTTACAGTAACTCTTGGGCTTTCTTGTGGGCCTTTTTCTGATATATGGATTTTTATTTGGCCTTCTGTATTACTACCAGATCTTCAGCCTTTGAGTTGGCGCATTTTTTTATCAGATCTTTTCCCAATTTTGGGCTCTGCTTCCGGAATTTCCTGCATAGACTCCAAGACAAGAGTTGCGCAATACAAGGATAATGCGATGCCATGAAAAACAGACAATTTCCCTAAAAGTGCCGGTTTTAGTACACAGTACAAGTAATTCAATATTTTACATGTGTTTTGCAAATATGTGTGATATGAATACCGAATACCTCTACTTGACTGCAAAAGGTAGGGAAATTGTCGGTTTGAAATACAGTATTTTCGACTGATCAAATTCCCCCAAACTTATTTTCGATCGTCTCGATCGAATTGTTTTATTAAAAGAAAAGGAGAAAATAAAGAAAGAGAAAAACACACTTTCGTAGGAAACACGATTGCACTGAGCACGTGCAACAAGCCTTTAAACCTCTAGGTGTCCCTAGTAGGAGGAGTGTTGTCTCCTGAGGGTTTTCAGCGGATTGCACCCATAAAATCCAATAATAAAAGTAAGATCATGAATATTACATTTAAAGACAAGAATTGTAAAAGAAAAGCCTTGAAAATTAGGGTTTCCAACTAAGCTAGCTTTTCGGTTGTCATGAGCCCTATCTTAATGGTCATGAAAAGATGTCAGGAATCACGTCCTCCCTCAATAAAACATCGTCTTATTCTTCATTCCTATCTTTATTCCAAACATCGATCATATCACCCTGCGTGTGTGTAAAGAACATCTCTACACCCGGAGAATTCAATTCAAGCTATCATACTCTTGCCCATCAGCCTTAGTACTTTTTGATGTGCTTACACACTTTCATGCGACCGTTAATACTTCTTGAGGTACTAACCGACCGATTACTCATGTGCTTGCTTATTTGGTGTATTTTTCCTCGTCTTGCACCACCTCAGGTATAGCAGTGACTCCCAGACCAGTTGGCCTTAGGGCACTAGGTGAAAAGGCACCCTTGCTATAGATTTTTTATTATTGCCCTTGGTGATAACAAAACCAGTGTCCATTTTTTTCTCACCACTTTCTTCATTTTTCCTTCATACATCGGCTTTAAGACAAGAGCATTTCAAGGTATCCTCTACTATCCCGAGCTTTAAGACGTGTGTAAGTGTGAATAGCAGGGTATCAACGTTCAAAATGTTTGACTTTCCAGAATAGAAACTATTTTTCAGACTTATTTTTATCCTCAGATTAGTGACTTCCTCCATCTTACTAACCCTTGGGACAACGGCTCATAACTACGTATTACTAGTTCGTATAAGAAAACTTCTAATTTTCTTGGTTTTCTTAAAATTTTCTAATCTCATGGATGTAATTGTTCACTATCTAATCTTTTATTATCATAAATATTAAATATTTTTATATTTTGAAAATTTTTAAGTTTTTATATTTTGAAAATTTTTGAATTTTTATGGATTTTGAAAATTTTTAAATTTTTATGATTTTTAAAGATTATTTACAAAAAATGATGAGCAAAAAATATGTACACAGAATTTTTATGGGTTTTGAAAATTTTTAAATTTTTATGGTTTTTAAAGAAATGTGTTGTGCTTATACAAATGATATGCACATGATGCAAAACTAAGCACAAACCTCCCCCGAACTTGTTTTCAACAGTGTCCTCACTGTTGCCATCTGCTAAATCTCGAAAACCTGTAAGCCTGGGAGGAATTTATTAGTGGGGGCAAAATATATAAGTGAAGATCCTCCCCCAAACTTATTTTTAGCTTAAAATTTTTTGTAAAAATTTTCTTTCTAAGAGCCAAAAATATTGTCCCCCCCCCCAAACTTGAGTTATGCAATGTTAAACTTTGAAAATCACATGAGGGGGTCAAGAATCATTGGTCGATGCCAAGCTTTGCAAAGACCGAAGATCAACACCAACCATTCGAAGATTTTATCAATGCAGTGCTCGGGTTGGTGGAAGAAGAAGTGGGGAAAGGGTAAGGGGTGGAAGAGAGTGTGTGTGCATCTCATTTTGGAGAGACGAAGCAGTGAATGTGATGGATTACTTGCATTCTTTTTACAGTTCAGAAGAAGGGGTGGAGGTTCAATTTCAATGATTGGGACATGATTCATCTCAACACCCGTGTTATTCAGAAATGCGAGTTCATCAGCGAAGATCTCCTCAAAAGTTTCATCAATACCCCGAAGAATAATGTCATCACAAAGTGCGGGGTGATCTTCAGACTCTAAAAGCAATTCATAATCGGTATTAGTTGTTGACCCGGACATCTCGGTGGAAGAGTCCGTATGTGTATGATACATAGTTGGGTCAAACAACAACGTATGAAAAGAGTCAAGATCGGTATCAGGAGGATCATCAAATTCGCTGCTGTCGACATCCATTAAATCGACAGAACAGATATGAGCAGTAGGTTCGGAGGGTACACTTCCAATCTTGTAAATGTTCAGCTCTATTGACCTATTCCCAAAGGATAAGGTCATAGAGCCATTACGACAGTTGATGATAGCGTTGGAATTGGCCAAAAAGGGGTGACCTAAAATCACCGGAATTTGATTCCGTGGGTTCGCTACAGGCTGTGTATCAAGTACAATAAAATCCACAGGGAATACGAATTCCCCGATCTTTATTAACACATCCTCCAGTTCACCCCTAGGTTTGGTGATTGATCGGTCAGCCATCTGGAGAGTGCAATGGGCTGGTTTCAACTCTCCGATCCCTAGTTGCTCATAGACTGAGAAAGGAAGCAGGTTAACACTGGCGCCAAGGTCTAAAAGAGCACGATTGATGTGTTTATCTCCAATAGAAATCGATATCGTAGGACATCCTGGGTCCTTACGTTTCTTTGGTAGCGGAGGGATAAAAGCAGTGCTAATGCTATTGGACATGAAGACCTTCTTTGGCACTTGAGTCTTCCTCTTCCTAGTACACAAGTCCTTAAGAATTTTCGCATAAGCGGGGACTTGTTGAATGGCATCTAGGAGAGGGATGTTGATGTTAACCTGTTTGAACATTTCCATGATCTTCTCCATATGTGGACTCGATGTGTTAGCCCTTAACCGGTTCGGGTAAGGTGCTTTAGCAATGAGCACTGGGTCCATCATAGGAGAAGGAAGTGTGTGTAGCCCCGATCCCAAAGTAGAAGTGGGGATTGTCTGTGGAGGAGTAAAAGAGGTGGGATGAGGTGTCGAGCCTAGTGGGAAATGGAGAATAGGCTCGTGAGAAGGCGGTGGGGTAGAAGAACAAGAATCAGAAGCAGAAGTGTGTGTGTGAGGGAAGGTCTCAGCCGGGGTGTTGATAGGATTCTCAATATCATCAACTTCTTCCCCAACATGGTTATCCAGCACTCTCCCAGATCTCAACGTGGTGATTGCATTCACATGATGTGAATAGCCAGGATTGGGTACAGGTTGAGCTGGGAGTTTCCCTTTCTCTCTTGCACTCATTTCGGCCTTAAGTCGTGCAATCTCAGCTTCCATCGTTTTGATACTCTCAGCTTGGGATGCTGAGTTTTTCTTTATCTCACCGACAGAAGACTTAACATCGGCCGACACATCCATGAAATTTGACATGAGTGATTTCATGGTTTGAGCGAATTGAGAGAATTCGTCAGAACAGGTCGACTGCATAGGATTAGAAGGTGCAGGAGTATTGACCTGGTTTTAGAAATTTTGTGACTGGTAGGGGTGCTGGGTGAGTTGAAGTGGTTGCTGCTGTGGTGGAGGGACCCGTGGCAATTGATTCGGGTTTGGAACCGTGTTTTGGGATTGGTTCCAAGCAAAATTTGGGTGATTCCTCCAACCCTGATTATATGTGGAAGAAAAAGGGTCGTTTCCAGGTCTTTGAAATGCGGCATCGGTATGCTCGAGACCTCGAAACTGAGAGTTTAATGGACATTCTTCCGTCAAGTGAGAAGGGTCAGAACAGCACCCACAAACGGTTTTGGGGAGCGACATTGGGTTCAGGGAAGCTGCTAAGAATTTGTGTTCCATAGCGTCGAGCTTCTTTTGCATTGCTGCCGTCTCTGCTCGAACACCTATGGACACGTCTATTTGGTGTACGCCACCCCTACTCGATGGCTAGGTTCCAGTCTCCCACTGAAGTGACTTTTCAGCGAACTCTTCTAAAAATTTCCACGCTTCCCCATCATCCTTGGTCATAAAGGCGCCTTGACACATGTTTTTAAGGTTTTGTTTAGTGGTAGGGTTACTGCCCTCATATATGATTCGGCAAAGTTCCCATTTCGGGATGCCGTGATGTGGGCATTGAACCAAAAGATCCTTGAATCGGTCAAAGTATTTTGAAAATGGTTCAGCCGGAAGCTGGGAGAATTGATAGAGTTCGCTACGGATTCGAGCTGTCTTTTGCATAGGGTAAAATTTCTTAAGGAATGCCGCGACAAATTCTTCCCAATTCGTGATGGAGTGTGCGGTGGTGTTATACAGCCACTTCTCGGCTATATCGCACAAGGTAAATGGAAGAAGTCGTAGACGCATGGCATCCACAGAAAGTTGTGATGTACCCATCATTGCGCATACGTTTTCAAATTTGGTAATAAAAACGTACGCGTCTTCAGTCTCGAGACCGTGGAATTTGGGTAGAAGGTTGACGTACTGGGGCTTAATCTCAAAGTTATCCCCGTTGGCTGGTGGAATGGATAAGCAGGTCGAGAGAGGACCTCGCAAAGGGTAACACCTCTCTTGGAGAGAGATGCGGGGAGGATTCTGCGCACCAACGGACGGCGGCAGAGTAGCGGTAAAGAGGTTTGATGGAGACTGATCCATCGGTGTGGGTGTGGTGAGGGGTAAAAGAAAGGTAAATGGAGAAATACCGACTTCGGAATCGATCGAGGGGACGCGGACAAGACGGGTACTAGAATCCCGTGTCCAGCCTATCTTGCACTAAAAGGGGTTAGTACAAGTGGCAGCGTGATTTATAATTAGGGGAATGAAGTGAGTGTGGTGTTTGTTTTAAAAAAATGATACGGATTTTCAAAAAATGATGCGAATCCCAAAATGCAACACACAAAACCCTAATTCTAGTGGTCACCTAGGTCTGGCTCTAGACCGCTCCTAACTGCCAAAAGACAAGTCGCAGGATAAAATCCTCCACTGCCTCTTTGTCCCCCTGTGGCCAGGTAAGTGCCAGATAAGTGGGAAGGTACTCCACTACGTAAGTAGTGGGCCTAATTAATAACCACTAGCCTTCGACACACTTGCCTTAGACACCACAAGAAAACGCGGATAAGCAATGAATTACCCACGGCCTTCTTCTGTCCTAAGTGAGCGCGACGGTCCTTAGAGTCATCTGTAGATATTTTTTAATTAATGAGGGTAATGCGGATGCAGGTTTGTGATTTTTAGGGCCTAGGAAGGGTAATGAACTCCCCACCTAATATGGATTTGGCCGTGCCCCTTAATATCCGTATTAATTATGAAAACAACCACAAAGATAAAAAAACAAGCACAATTATTTTGCTTTTTGCGGCGCTGCGATTTTTGCAAAGAATCCTGCAACAAATTGTTAATTGGAGTAGATTTTAGGAAGGAGATAAGAAAGATAGAGGTTACCTACCAAAATTTGTACAGAGATCTCCTTGAACTGCCGCGGAACCGCCGCAGTAGGTAGGTATTTGCCGCGGAATCGCGGTGGGGGGGAGAGATCACTCTACCAAATTTCTCCAGAGAGCTCTTGATCACTTCCTTGGTCCTCTGGAATTCTCCAAATAATTTTCCAATTTCACAGCAAGCTCCAGATTTCCTTGCAATTAACCACAACAACACGTATTAGTATTTTGCGCGAGTTTTGATCTAAAAAATATTGATGGAATAAACTTTTCAGCTCAAATTTCAAAAACCGAACAAATAGCACACGTTCCCCGGCAACGGCGCCATTTTGATTTAAATGATTTTCCGATTGTGTAGTTGGTTTTTAGAAAATAGATTTTAGAAATCACAATCAAAAATATTTTGACCGCAATCAATAACGGTGTCGGATGTAGCGCGTTAGTAAGTGCGGATCGTCCACAGGGAAAGTGTAATCCGTTCAATTTCCGAATTAGATGAGTTGAAAACTTAAGGCAAAGAAAAGAAAACAATTCATGATTTGTAATTGTAGATCAAAAGTAAGAAAAATCTAGATCTAAAAGAAATATTAAAACAAGAAGAGAGATGAGAGATAATTTCCAATCAACACTCAAGATTATAAGGATAGCTCGTAGGAGTAGATCGGATCTCTAGATGTGATGAGATCTAATGATTACTCATTCTTATCCTTTAACGAATTGGTACTAGATCGATGCGAATTCATCGAGGTTTAAGGATCTTGCGAGGGAGTTAGGGATTCCGCAACTCATCCTTTGTCCTTTCGATGGATCGCATTCAAATTCTAGCTTCTAGTTAATCAAATGTTTAATAGTTGTTCCCTAGTTTCGAGTGAACACGATCAAGAAAGCATCATCTCAAAACTAGGTTATTAATCATTTGATTCACTAAAATTTCCAAACATTATAGGATTTAAGAATTGTAAAAATATCTAAATCATCATCATCTAAAGATCGTCACAACTCCTACACGAGCGGAGATTACTCAAACATCATGATCACAAACACAATCACAAATTGAGATCTAATCATTATGCTTGAATTAAAAGATAAGCAAGAGTATAGAAAATTCACCTTTATTTATCGACAAATTTCATTACAACTCTCTTGAATTTACAAAAGGAAGGAACTAGATCGTCGATTTCGGCTTCGCTCGGCTCCTTGAGTCGCGGATCGGCGTGGATCTCTAGCTCCGTTGGAATCCGGCGTCGCTTCTAAAGGTTGAAGGCTCTCTTGCTCGAATTGCTCTCGGGATCTTGATCTTGATTTTGAATTGGGGTTTGAATTTGATGCACAAGCTTTGTCACTAAACTTGTGGGTTGAAGATGGTGGTGATTCTTGAACCATTTGCAACCTTGATCTAAGCTCCTTTTTATAGGCCTCCAAAATCTTAGCTCTAGAATTGAAATTTGAATTCCCCCCACAAGTTAGTTATCCAAATGATTTAAATTTCCTTCCAAAAAGTTAGTTAAGCCTAAATTTTGAATTTCCCTCCAAGAATTTGTTAAGCCGAGCCTTCTAGAAATGCCACGTGGAGCTTCTGGGGTCTTCTGGAAGCTTTGGCCTTTAGGGGGGACACGTGTACAAAATTTGAGCATCTGAAGCTATCAAAGCGCCGCGGTTCTGCGGCGCAAGCCAGCTCCCGCCGCGGAACCGCGGCTCTTTAGAGGCCTTAGGGCTTGATCTTTTTACAGTAACTCTTGGGATTTCTTGTGGGCCTTTTCCTGATATATGGATTTTTATTTGGCCTTCTGTATTACTACCAGATCTTCAGCCTTTGAGTTGGCGCATTTTTTTATCAGATCTTTTCCCAATTTTGGGCTCTGCTTCCGGAATTTCCTGCATAGACTCCAAGACAAGAGTTGCGCAATACAAGGATAATGCGATGCCATGAAAAACACACAATTTCCCTAAAAGTGCCGGTTTTAGTACACAGTACAAGTAATTCAATATTTTACATGTGTTTTGCAAATATGTGTGATATGAATACCGAATACCTCTACTTGACTGCAAAAGGTAGGGAAATTGTCGGTTTTGAAATACAGTATTTTCGACTGATCACTAGACTTAAATGTCTCCCTTCATAATCTGAAGCAATGCTTCTCTTCTCTCTCACTTTCAGAGAATCATTTTAACAAAGGAGAGCTATGGCTTGTAATCGTCCACATCCTCGCCGGCAGCCATGGGAGGTGCCTATTGAGGAAATTGTTTCTCGTTTTGCTGCACGCTTGGTGAACCCTGCTCTTACGGATGGCCAATGCGATACGGTACTGCACGAGCTCTTGACTCGTAGAGGATCTCCTCTCCCCATTGGCTCCATTTGGCTCCGGATGGTCTTCTTGTCCGTGCTCGATGACATTCTCCCTCATCCAGCGGAGATGACTCCAGCGATACTCGACGCAGCGGAGGACAAGATCGAGTGCTTTCATGAGGCACTTTTAATTATCGAGCCTATGAGGGGTCGCTCTGTTCAGCTACTAAGCCAGATGCGGGCTCAACGGGTCGTCATGTCAGCTTTTGCTGATGGGTACGGTGCTGACCGATGGAGAGCGACTCCTCGTGAAGATCGCCGCTTTGACATGGTGGAGAAGGCAGAGAGGGAGTTAGAGAATTTTATCCATAGTTTTGTGAACCCCTATACTTTCGATCCCATATTTGGTGAACTATTTCCTGTAGAATAAAATGTTCAATTAAATACTTTCTTTTTGTCGTTGACCACCAAGTGCTTCCTTTCTAACACCTGTTTTTCCTCTGATGTGTGCATGTGCGTATATGAATGAGCCCGATTTCACACATATCTGTAAACGAAACTTAAACAGGTGTAAACAGCTGGCGCTGCGGATAAGTGATCGCTAGTCGAGGTGCGGGAGCTGGGGTGAGACAATGTAGGCAATCTTCAATAGCATGAGTGGATGCGCCACAAACTAAACAAAGGCAGTTAGCACGCCTGCAGTCCTTCGCCAAGTGTCCATTCCTTTTGCAGTAGAAACAAAAGGCTGGACTGGGCCGGTTATTTGGTACTCCCGGTCTCCTAGGTACAAATGGTGGTCTGGAAGAGACTCCTCCTGCTATCTGAGTAGCAGGGCGTTTCACACCGGTAGATTGAGGTCTGCCCTTCTTCTTCACCACTGCCTCATATCTTCGGGCAGCCTTCAAAGCAAGGTCGTGGGTTGGGAAATCCCCTGTAGCTAGAGCAGCTTGGATCTCCTGGTTCAACTCTTGCTAAAATAGTCTATCCCTGATCTCAGCAGTCGGTATGAGATGTGCTGCGAACCTGTTATGGTCTTGTGTTAGCTGTGTAGTATGTGATATTAAAAAATCGAATATTTGAGATATATTTTACCTGCTCGGCATAGTGAACTCAGCATCGTATTCATCTATTGATTTGTTCCACATTGAACCTTGTTGTGGGTGGATGAATTGCTGCTCCATATCAAAACAGACAGTCTCAGGAAAATATTTCGCGTCGAACATATCGCGAAATGTCTTCCATTCGATCGGCTGGGCAAGACTGCTTTCTTCAGCCTTCCACTATACTCTGGAGTTGTCGGTTAGTTGCAGCTTCGCAACTCTTACCAAAGAAATATCTGGCGCTTGTGCTGCTGCCAGATCGTCCTCAATCGACTGAGCCCATTCTTCCACTTCCAGCGGGCTCTCTTTCCCAGAGAATTGTTTAGGGTGCAGTGCCCGGAATTGTTTCACACCGGGTGCCTCAGCTTCTGGGCGGTTCAGGAGTATAGCAGTCTGCTACTGCTATCCCTCCAAGAGGCTCTTGATTGCCTCAAGCAATATTGTCTCCTCGTCAATCGGAGCTGCTACGGGAGGTGTCACGCCCCGCTTCCCAGAGTACGCTAAGATGGGCACGTGACATAGCCAACCATGCTACTTGTGGGTAGGAAGTATCCATCCACAGTCACATTACAGCTGTAAAGATATCAAGAACAAAAATAAAACTATCTACCACATGTCCATAAGCCAAAATAAAATGAGTCAAGAATAAATAATGCGGAAGCAGGAGATGCAATACAAGAATAACTGGAATGTATGTCCCATAATGCGGGCTCACATCAGAAATGAAATGCTGAAAGTAAAGAACTAACTACTACTGAATCCTCACTGCTCAGCCTGCTGGCTGAAGTACTCCTGCTCGGACTGCAGCAAAGGTACGGAATCTGGGCCATGCAAAACCCAAACGTCAGCGCGTCATGTCATCAAGCAATAAAATATAAACAGGGTAACAAGACACGCAAGTATAAACAGAAATAGTAAAGCAGGTGTAACAACAATATAAATCAAGGCAGTGTACAGTGAGTAATCTAAACTGGTCTATTTGGGTTGAATAGTCTCAAGTCTTTGAAATCAATTTGATGAATCATCGATGTAACTCAATAGTATCCCGTGCATGCCCGGGACCACGGTCTAAGACTCTCGGGCTGAAACCGAGACGTGCCGCTAGGCACTAAAAGGAAAAGGGTAAAGACGAACAATGTCAGCAGCAGCATCCCGAGGCGGGCCTAGCCTCTAAAACTGATCAGTATAAGCAAGCAACTGTTGAGTTACAAGTCATGATTTCATCATTGATTTCCCCATACCCCCAAGTTATAGGTGTTCAAGTCAGGTATTAAGTAATCAAGAACTAATGCCAACTAAGGATCAGGTAGGTGCAGGTTTGTCTAGATAGACAACAGGAACGGTCCGTAAGGACTACATGTCAGGTTTGTTGGCCTTAGACACAAGATCAGGTAACAGGTAAAGTCATGGTACATCAGGTCAAGTCGAGTAGTGTAGTTAGATGCCATGTCATGTCAAGAGTGCACGGTACCATGTCATATCAAGTAGGAAGTGCAACAGGTCATGTTAGGAAGCACAAAATATTATGTGGGTGCTCACAAATCAAACTAATATAAACATGGTTATGAATAAACAAGCATGGGTATTATCAGAACAATAAACTGGCACATATAATATGATATGCAAATAGGTACAGATTAAACTACTTGGATGCACGGTTATCAGTTTGGGTTTAAGGGATAGTTTTAATATATCATGAATGCAGTATAACAAATGTAGATGATAACATCATATTAATATGTACTAAAACAATCTAGAGATGCAATTGAATATGAATTAGGCTAGATGTATGCAACCGGTCGTCCGATAGGGTATAAACTACAAAAGGGTATTATGGCTATGCAAACAATTGTGATTATGTGATCTAACATATAAATGTGGTTACTAGGTTTAGTAAACTAAATGCAACAGTTAGGTTTCAAGTTCTAGATCTGAAATATGTAAACGGAACATCGTGCTGTTAACTTGGAACTCATGGCTTTAGATTCTATCTATAGATTTAATAAGAAAATAGATAAATTAATATAGAAATGGTATGAATAGCATGTAGCAAGTTTCACTTGCCTCGACGGATCGCGATACGGTAAACGGAACGTCTTGCGTCGGCGGGAAAAGTCGCAACGCGCGCACGGTACACGGAATGAGTCCAAACGACGAACAGTGGAATCACACGGGTCAGAGGTCCTCGCTGGGTCGTCGGGGATCGTCGCCGGCACGCTCGGATTCCGGCCACCAAGAAAAACAGTGAACGTCAATAAACTCAAAGAACTGCAGAAGAGAAGAAGAGAAGAAGAGAAGGAGGATGGAGGAGAGGAGGCTTACATTGATCTGTAGAGGGGTCGTGAACGTCGACTGCGTTGACGGAGCTCCGGCGAACTACCTGCAGGGGACCATCGGCCGAACACAGAACAGAAAAAGAATAAGAGAAAGGAAGAAGAAGGAAGGAAGGAGGAGGAAGGGGTGTGATAAGCTCACCGGTGCGTCGATTTGGAACAGTGGACGGCGACGAGATCACTCCGGTTATCGTCGCGGTGAGGGGATGTGCAGGTCTCGGCTGTGCTCTCAGGCGCTCGGGAGCGAAGAAAAAGGAGGAGGAAGAGAAGATGGAGGCGAAGAAGGCGAAGGCGCGGAGATGACGAGGTCGGGAGCTTCGTCGTCGGCTGTGTACGACGAGGAGGAGAGGCGGCTAGGGTTCGCAAGCGATGGGTTTAGTTTAGTTAAAGAATGAAGAAGAAGAGAAATATATAAAGGAAAGAGAGAGAGAGAGAGAGAGAGAGATACGCGGAGAGAGAGAGAAAGAATTGAGAGGAGAGAGAGAGGGGATCGAGAGGGGAGAGAGAGAGAAACGATATGGATAGATAAAATTGGTTTTTAGTGGAGGTGAGAGAAAGGAGAAAGAGAGAGAAAGAGGAAGGGAAAAGAGAGAGAGAGGATGGTGGGGCCTGGTGAAAGGAAGGGGAGTTTTTGATTGGTTCGCAGAAAGAAAGTGGGCTTGGGAAATTTTGTAAAAGTTTTTAATATTTTTCAAGAATCAATTCGTTTGCTGGGAAGAAGATTTTCATCACAAAAAAATATTTTCTCTGTTGCCTAAGCAGATAAAAATAGGTTAAATGGATTTAAAAATATTTAAATGATTAGAATTTGGCGGAATATAAAACAATTCAGAAATGCGCCCGGATCGGGTCCAAAATTTTTGAATTTGAAACATGAAAATTATTGGCAAGTTCCAAAAATAAAATGAAGGATTTTGTAACAGAAAAGTATACCCCCAAGAACGGACGCACGTACGTGTGCGTAGCCGTCCAACCACGCCCGTTTCACTGAACGGGACGAGAACACGATGCAAGGACGCTACCACAGAGTTAGGGTATCAAGCAGGCCATGACATGTATTTTTAAATTATTTTAAGTAACTTAAATGGTTATATGCAAGAATATGAAATGTTAGTGTAATCTATAACTAGGAAACAACGAGCTCAAGTAAACGGGTCGAATATAAAGTAAATTACCATTTGCAACCAAACATGATAAATGAAATAAATACAAGAAACAACACATACGATAACTGAAATTGGTATAACTGGACTCGGTTGTTACATTATACCCAACTACAAAAGAATTTCGTCCTCAAAATTTCAAGAACACAAAAGAATAAACGACCAACACTACAAGAAAAGATGGGGAAAGTTCTGCCGAATTTCATCTTCTCGTTCCCAAGTTGACTCTCCATGTGAGCGACTACCCCAAGAAACAAGTACAAGAGGGATAACCTTATTCTTAAGAACCTTTTCCCTTCGATCCACAATTGCAATCGGTCGCTCCTCAAAAGTCAAGTCTTCTCGTACAGTCAGCTCCGAATGATCCAACACATGTGTTTCATCTCGAACATACTTACGAAGTTGAGATACGTGAAACACGTCATGAACATTCGCGAAGGATTGCGGCAACGCCAAATGGTACGCTACATCACCAACACGCTCCAAAATTTCAAAGGGTCCAACAAATCGAGGACTGAGCTTTCCTCAACTTCCGAAACGAATCACCCCTCTAGTCGGTGATATCTTCAAGAATACCAAATCACCTACGGCGAACTCTAGAGGTCTTATCGACGTATCTGCCCAACTCTTCTGTCGGTCTTGTGCTGCTTTCATATGATTTAGGATAGCATTAACTTTCTTAACTGTCTGCATAACCAAGTCCGGTCCCAACAATCTTCGTTCACCGATATCGTCCCAACAAACAGGTGAACGACACTTGCAACCATATAAAGCTTCGAATGGAGCCATCTGAATCGCCGCCTGGAAACTGTTGTTGTAAGAAAACTCCACCAAATACAGATGATCTTCTCATGAACCCTTGAAGTCCAACATGCAAGCTCTCAACATATCTTCAAGATTCTGGATCGTTCTCTCCGACTGGACATCTGTTTGAGGATGATAAGCGGTGCTATACTTCAATCGGGTCCCCAAACTTTCCTGTAAGCTCCTCCAAAAGTGTGATAAAAACCGAGTGTCACGGTCAGACACGATGCTCACCGGTACTCCATGCAATCTTATAATCTCCTGCATGTACCGTTCTGCCAAAGTTTCTGTTGATTGACCAACCCGAAAAGGGATGAAATGAACTGCCTTGGTCAAACGATCAACGATCACCCAAACTGCATTGTTTCCCTTTGGACTCCGCGGTAAAGCTGTCACGAAATCCATGGTTATATGTTCCCACTTACACTGAGGAATCGGAAGTGGATGCAATAAAAAAGCAACCCTTTGATGTTCATCCTTAACTTGCTGACACACCAAGTATTTTGCCACAAAGCGGGCAATCTCCCGTTTCCTGCCTTCCCACCAGAAATGCCGTCGTATATCTCGGTACATCTTCGTGCCTCCTGGATGTACGGAATATGCTGAACTGTGCGCCTCTTTCATAAGTTCTTCGCGAATATCTCCCTTTGGCACACACAAACGGCTACCATATCTCAACGAATCATCTCCATGGATCAGTAAATCTGTTCGAAGTCCGGCTTCAACCTGTTCTCGAAACTTTTGCAATCTAGGGTCCTGCGGTTGCGCTGCTTTAATATTCTCGATCAGCGACGAATGTACCTGCAGCTGCATCAATTGTCCCGAAGAATGCGGTAGCACAACCTCCAAATCAAATCTTCGAAAGTCTTCAATGGGTTCCTTCTGTGCAGTCAACGTCTGAATTGCTGGTAACCGACTGAGCGCATCCGGCACAACATTAACTTTTCCCGGATGGTACTTAAGATCAAGATCGTAGTCGGCCATCAGCTCCAACCATCTGCACTGTCTCATATTAAGCTCTTTCTGCGTGAACACATACTTCAAGCTTTTATGATCAGTGAAAACCTCGATCCTTTCGCCCAAAAGGTAGTGTCTCCAAATCTTCAAAGCGAAGATCACAACCGCAAGCTCCAAGTCGTGAGTTGGGTAATTCTTCTCATGGGTCTTCAACTGTCTCAATGCGTATGCTATAACCTTCCCATGATGCATCAAAACACATCCCAATCCTTTCCCAGATGCGTCGCTGTGAATCACCAATCCTCCGGAACTGTCTGGCACGGTCAGAATAGGAGCGGTTATCAATTTCTGCTTCAACGTCTCGAAAGGTGGCGCACACCTATCTGTCCATACAAAAGGTACCTCCTTGCGCATAAGCTTGGTCAACGGCTCCGTCAGACGAGCAAAGTTCTCCACAAATCTTCTGTAATACCCGGCGAGTCCAAGAAAACTTCTTATCTCCGCAACATTCTTCGGAATCAGCTAATCTCGAACTGCTGCAATCTTTTCGGGATCGACGGCGATTCCATCGCCAGACACAACATGCCCCAAAAACTTTACTTCTTCCAGCCAAAACTCGCACTTGCTCATCTTTGCATATAATTTCTCTTGTCTCAACGTCTTCAGTGCGATCTTCAAATATTCTGCATGCTCTTCAATACTCTTCGAATAGACCGGAATATCGTCAATGAACACCACAATAAACTGGTCCAAGAATGGTGAAAAGATTCGGTTCATCAAGTCCATGAATATCGCCGGTGCATTCGTTACTCCGAAGGGCATCACTAAGTACTCGTAATGTCCATACCGAGTTCGGAATGCCGTCTCGCAAATATCCTCTGCTTTCACTCGGACCTGATGATATCCGGATCGCAAATCCAGCTTCGAGAATACCCTCGCGCCACTAAGCTGCTCAAATAGTTCGCCAATGCGAGGGATCGGGTACTTGTTCTTAATAGTCACCCAGTTTAATTCTCGATAATCAATGCACATCCTCCTCGTGCCATCTTTCTTCTTAACTAGAAGAACTGGAGCTCCACAAGGCGAGTTACTGCTGCGAATCCAACCCTTCTCAAGCAATTCAGTAACCTGCTTCTTGACTTCTTCCAACTCTACTGGTGCCATTGGATAATACGCTTTAGAAACTGGCGCTGCACCCGGAACAAGATCAATTGCGAACTCCACGTCTCGCTTCGGCGGTAAACCTGATATGTCTTCAAACACGTCCATGAAATCTCGAACAACAGCTGGCGTTTCATCTTGAGCAACCTCCATTGATGCAAGAATATTAACTGTCGGCCTAACCCTAAACTCGACTGGCTCGACAGAACTGCTTCCTCCAGTAAAGATAAACTCGGGATGTCCGGGAATATGGAAAATTACTTTCTTTGCCCTACAATTAATGTGAGCATGGAAAGTGCCGAGAAAATCCATTCCTAATACGACTTCATAGCTGCCCATATCAATCACCAAGAAATCTGCAAAAAGCTCCCGTCCGCAAACAACAACTGCACAATCTTTATACTCTCTACTAGATATGATTTTCCCATTTCCAGTGTGTATGTCCCAGTAACTAGACAGGGTCGTGCAAGCAATCGAGTGTGTAGCAATAAACTTGGACGACATAAAACAATGGGATGCACCAGAATCAAATAACACTAATGCGGGAAAACCATGAACAAGTAGAATACCTGAAACAACTTCTCCCGAAGCCTTAGCTTCCTCAGCTGTCAAGGTAAAAGCTCGAGCCTGATTGGGTCCTTGAGTCAGCTGCTTCTGTCCCGGAAACGGTTTCTGCGGTGGCTTCTGAACATCATCCCTTGTGCGAAGCTTCGACGGACAAGAGTTAATAGTATGATCCGCCGATCCACAAACCAAACAAAGTCCCCGCATCCTACGACATTCCCTTTGCAAATGTCCGGGTAAATGGCAGTAGTTACAAATCATGGTCTTTCTCTGATCAACAACAGCAGGCTTCTTCATCGGTGTTACACCACGACGGTCCACTGGAATACCTCTGCGTCCATGAGCTCGGTTTGGTGCAAATGCCGGCTTCCTTACTGTAACTGCTGTCTGCTGTGAACTCCCAATCTTCCCAGATAAGCTCTGCTGTTCTCGGGCTGCCGTAATTACCTGTGAAAAAGTGGTCAAACCTAGGGAGACAATCTGCCTCTGGATGTCCACATCCAAACTGCGCATGAATCTCCTTGCCCTATCAGCATCATCGGCAACCAACGGTCCAGCGAATCTACTGAGCCGCGTCCACTCCGCTGCATGTACATCTACAGGTGCATCGTTCTGCCTTAGACTGATGAACTTCTCTTCCATTTCCTCCCGTGCAGTCATGTTCATACCATAATATTGCATTATTATATTCACCACTCTTATTCGTTTTATAAATAAACAGGTGCTTTTGACGCATGTCTGCTACATATTATAGGTTACAGGTTCTTGGATCTAAAACAGTGAAAAAGAGAAAATGCGATGCAAAAGTGGAACTACAACCAGCAAACAGAAGGATTTTGATAAAGCTTACACAAAGATCAGTACAAGACAACGCAAGGTCCAGGATTACAAAGCGAACGGTTAAAAGTCCACTGCAATTGTTCACTGGAGATCTGGTAGAAACCTAGAAGCTATTTTAATAAAAGAACCAAAGAAATAAGAAGCCCAAGAGTCCAAGAAAAAGCCCAGGAAAAATAAGCCTCCAGTGCCTTCATTGGGCCGCAGAACCGTGGCCCAACCCATGCCGAGGCCGCGGTTCCGCGGCCATCCAGAGCCCGTAGAAGTTTAATTTTTTACCAAGTTTCAGAGGCGGCGCGGATCTTTGACTAGGTCTTTTCTTAGAGGGCATTTTTGTAAAAGCAGATGTACGAATCAATTGTAACCTAGGGTTTCTATGTCCTATAAATAGAAGCCCAATTCCTTGTATTTGTTTATGCTTCCCTATGCCTCTTTTTATCAATAAAATTTAGATTTCTTTTGGAGAGCATCGATACCTCTTTTCATTTCAGAAATTCAGATATGATAAGTCTTGTATTGATGTTTGGAGAGAGCCATCTGTAAAGTAAGTAGGTAATTTCAATTCTTGCCCTAGATAATTTTTCATTCTCTGCCCTAGATTAAATTTAATTCCTTGCCCTAGTTAGATAGTTAGATCTTTAATTCAATTGCCCTAGATTAATTTAGTTTTTAGATTTAATCAATCTGAACACCCATCGGAATTAACTCGTTTGAGAGACTAGGAAATTCACAAAATCCCTGTGGACCGACCCGTACTCACCGGCCAGCTACATGCGACGTCGTTCTTGATTGTGGTAATATTATTTTTTGACATACCAATCAAATGGCGCCGTTGCCGGGGATGGCGTAGTATTTCCTTTTTGCAATTTCGGGTTAATCTAAAATTAAAAAATCATAAAAACTGAAAAATATTTAAAAAAATATAAAAATTTATCATTTTGTTATTTTGTAAAGGGTATCTTTGTTTGAATTTTGCAGTATCTACAATCAAGTTCGGATCTGGAAATCTCCAGAGATCAAAACAGCAAATATCAAATCCGAACAAACAGAAGAATATCACAACAGATAACAGAAGAAATTTGGAGGACTGAGTCAACAAGAAGAACCGCGGAGATCTGGTGAGAGAAGAGAAAAAAAAAATGGTGCCGAAGCGACCAACCGGCGGCGGATCCGCGGTCGGAGGGGGATATTCGCGGCGGTTCCGCGGTGGAGGTGACGGATCGGTTCCCCAAAAAAGGCTGAAGCGCGGTTAAAAAAAAAACCTGTAAGTCTTCTGATCTCCTCCTCTGCAAATATCTAATATATCTTCTGAAAAATCTTCTGCAGGATTCTTTGCACTTTAAAAATTTCCCCCCTTCTCAATAACAAATCTTGTGCAGGATTCTTTGCACCGTGCATAAAATAAAAAGATTTGATTGCAAGTGATTTACTGTTTTGCATATCTTTAATCAGACTTTAAGGGGTTTTTGACCAATTCAGATTGGGTGGGGATTTCATCACCCTTCCCAGGACCCCAGAAATCACATAAAGCATTTGCATTTGCATTGACCAATTTTTAATTAAAAAATACTAGACTCAGCCCTAAGGATTTCGAGCTCAATAGGACAGAGGACTAGTTATAGGCATCGGCCGTTAATCCTAACCTGACTTTGCGGTGTCTAGGCAAGTGTGTCCAAGGCAAGTGGTTACTTAATTAGGACCGCTACTTGTAGCGGGGAGCCTCCCACTTACCTGGCACTTACCTGGCCGCAATTGGCGGTGAAGAGGCAGTTTGAGGTCCTATTTCTAGCCCTTTGGAACAGTTAGGAGCTGTCTAGCTGACCTAGGTGACCCTAGATCTAGGCCTGATTGTGCATTTGTGGTTGATCGCATTTGTGTCAAAGTCTCTTTTCAAAAAAAATCTTTTTGCAAAATTTCCAAATAAAGAGAAAAAGGAAAAAAAAATTAACAAAACTTGCAAAGTTTGCCGCTAAGAAATCCTTGCACCACCTACCTTCCTTCTCTTCTCTTTCTTCTATCATGGGTACTCCACATCATAAATCTCTTGCCGAACTTTGGTATCCCGAACCTAATTTTGCCTCGTACGTCAATTGCTTCGGTCGATTTAAGAAAAATCCTTCCATGCCCAAAATTTCTTTGAAAGATCAAATAGAAGTGTCTAGGAGAAACAGTTCGACTTTGCAACCACTTTGTGTCAACCATGTCAACCTTCACCACCTTCATATGTTGATACCACTTTTTCAAGTCCTGCTGTAACTCCTAAACCGATGTCCATTGCTGAGCATATTGCTCAATCTCGTAGCCGATCTTTCACCCCTCTCCACTCATCTAGTTCTAGGGATCCACATGACTATTCACCTTTTTATCCACATGTTGACCCTACCCCTGTCCAACCACCCACTTCCTACCAGTCCTACCCGACTTTCCCACCATCACTAGACACTGTTTCTACACAGCCTTTTGGGAGTTTCACATATCCAAAAAATTTCGAATCTTTTACCGAAACCCCCTTACCACCCAAGTCTAGTTTGGAAGAGTCGTTGGAAGCTTATATCTTAGCAACAAACAAAATGATTAGGAATATGGATGCATCTGTAGCCGCCCTTATACAACCTAGTGAACCGGTATCTAGTTTTCCACTAGTTTCAAATTTTTCAATGTATGAGGAGGTAGTTGGACAGAGGGAGAATTTGAGAGGAGCGAGTGAGTTCTACACATTCCCAAATCAAACCTACCCATACCCACTTGAAGCCCACAACTCCGGTTTTTCATCGATTGTCCCAAATGCTTCACAAGTTACAAACAAAACATCTAACGAGTTGTGTGACTATATAGTGCTTGATTTGCCAGATTGTGAAGAACCCCTTTTGAGTGAAACCACACTTAATCCTTTCGATCTTTACACCTCCAATCTAGAACCTAAATCGATAAATATCCATGCTTTTGATGAGGTGTCAGAAAAAATTGATTTTCGCTTGATTGAGGATATAGACGCCGGGAATATTTTGGATGATGAACCCATCGATTTGATTGAAATTTTATGTCCAATTCATCATCCCGAGTCATTAATTGTTTCTCCCGAACTTCATAGGCGTCTTGATCTTGATGATAATGGCATGGATGAGATAAATATTGAGGAGAATTATGAGGATAGTATTGAGGAAAGTAGTGAGGATAATATTGAGGTTGAACCATTTTTGTTTGATGTGTCGGATTTTCCAATTCATCCTCTTGAACCTTTAACTAAATCACCCTCCCTCCTTTCCATCGTTCCGTCCACGCCTAATATCACGCTTGAAGACTGTGAGCTTGAAAAATTTTCCTTTGAATCTGACACAGTTCTCACAGCCGATAACACGTACGAGTGTTTCACTTTTTCGGACGATGTTGATGACTCACCGCCCGAGTTTGAGTCCTTTACATTTTCAGATGAGTTAGTCGAACCATCAGACTCAGTTGCTTACAGTTGTTTCGAACCATTGATGGAATCCTTCAAGTTCGCGACAGATTACTTAGGTGAGAATAACACTATCCCTAATTCACTCCCTTTCGTCCTTCCTATCGTTCCGACCGTACAAGAGACAATTACGCTTTCATCTCCAATACCAAGTTTGGCGTACCCATGCTTTCTTGCGAATCTTGAGGGATTTGACCCCATTTCTCGACAGGTTGATAGGTTAGCACAATCGCTTTTAACACATCGGTCATCATAAATTGCGCTAATTTATTCACTCGATTTACACCCTCAAGATCGTACTCCACTTCTTTCTCTTTTCCGCCATTCTTCTCCCCCACCGAGACCGTATCCCGTTTCTACCTCCACACGGTCTCGTGTGCTTCTCATCTCTTTTCTTTCCACTCCATTCTTTCACCAACTCGACCATTACCACGATAAGATTTTTGAATGGTTGGTGCTAACTTTTGGCTTGTGTAAGGCCAAGCTTAAGTTTGGGGGGAACCTTGTTGTATATATGTATATATATTTTTTGTTTTCTTTTTCTATAAAAAAAATTCAAAACATTAAAAAAATATTTAAAAAATTTATAAATAAATAAACAGGGGAGTGCCAGCATTTTGACCCTCTTGGTGTAGCATGACAGTGAGGACGCTGTCAAGTTTAAGTTTGGGGGTATGCTCGGTACGTCTTCTTCCTTCGCATTTATTTGTACATATTTTTTGCATTTGCATACTTATTTTAAAAACCCATAAAAAATTAAAAAAATTCAAAAATTATAAAAATTATTGTATTCAATTTTGGCTTATTTGACTCGAGTTTGACAGATAGGTTAACCAGCTAGGAACAACTAGATCTTAGACTTAGTAAATTAAAAACCCTAAAAATAACCTTCTTTAGAGTTTAACGGTAGAAAGTGTATGTCTTTGTAGTTTATTTAGAAATAGGCAAATTTTGAGTTCACTTCTTGGGCTAAGTCAAAGCAGAGGAAAAGTATTGATATTTTTATTAGAGTATAAGTTTGAAAAATAATTCCTAGCTTAAGTCTAGATTCTGAAAATGTATACCCTACAATTTGCACAATCACGCACCTTAAAACTTGGAAAAGTAGAGGAGACCTTGAAATGCTCTTGTCTAAAGTCATTAGTACAATGAAACTAAAAGAAAAAAAAGTGAATAAAGAGAAAAAAAATGAACACTGGTTTTTGTGATTACTTAAGGCTACATTAATGAAAAAAATATTTAGCGAGGGTGCTTCATCACCTAGTGCCTTAGACCAACTGGTTTGGGAGTCACTGCTAAAAAGCCTTAAGTGTTGCAAGACTAGGAATTACCCTTTAAAGTGCAAACGCATTTTGTAATCGGTCGTTAGTACCTCAAGAAGTATTAACGGTCGCATGAAGGATGTGTAAGCAAAATTCATAAAAATTCACCAATTAAGAAATGCTTTGGACAACGGACAAGAGTATAATTGCTTGATTTGAATTTCCGAGTGTAGGGGTGATATATACACACACGTAGGGGTATATGATTGGGATTTAGATGAGAGATAGGGGTGAAAAATAGAACTTGTATCTTTAGTAGAGTTGATAAAAATTCCTAAGTGGAGATGGAACCCTAGAAGGAAAACTTAAGAAATGCCAAAAGCTAAGTAGGTCTGCAGAACATATATAATCTTAAATTAGATGATGAGGAAGTGTGAAGAATATGGGTGGATAATTTACGGGTCAAAGATAATAGAATTCCTTATTAGAAAACATAATTGGAGAATAAAATTCAATGGGCCTAATTGATAGGATTTTGTGGGTAGTATCCGCTGAAAACCCTAAGGAGACAACACTCCTCCTACTAGGGACACCTAGAGGTTTAACGGCTTGTTGCACGTGCTCAGTGCAATCGCGTTTCCCTGCGAAAGTGCGGTTAGGTTTTTTGTCGAGAATAAAAAAATAAGTTTGCTCGAGGACGAGCAAAAGATAAGTTTGGGGGTATTTGTTCATACCATAATATTGCATTATTATATTCCCCATTCTTATTCGTTTTATAAATAAACATGTGCTTTTGATGCATGTCTGTTGCATATTATAGGTTACAGGTTCTTGGATCTAAAGCAGTGAAAAAGAGAAAAGACGATGCAAAAATGGAACTGCAACCAGCAAACAGAAGGATTTTGATAAAGCCTACAAAAAGATCAGTACAAGGCAACGCAAGGTCCAGGATTACAAAGCGAACGGTTAAAAGTCCACTGCAATTGTTCACTGGAGATCTGGTAGAAACCTAGAAGCTATTTTAATAAAAGAACCAAAGAAATAAGAAGCCCAAGAGTCCAAGAAAAAGCCCAGGAAAAATAAGCCTCCAGTGCCATCATTAGGCCGCGGAACCGCGGCCCAACCCATGCCGAGGCTGCGGTTCCGCGGCCATCCAGAGCCCGTAGAAGTTTAATTTTTTACCAAGTTTCAGAGGCGGCGCGGATCTTTGACTAGGTCTTTTCTTAAAGGGTATTTTGTAAAAGCAGATGTACGAATCAATTGTAACCTAGGGTTTCTATGTCCTATAAATAGAAACTCAATTCCTTGTATTTGTTTATGCCTCCCTATGCCTCTTTTTATCAATAAAATTTAGATTTCTTTTGGAGAGCATCGATGCCTCTTTTCATTTCAGAAATTCAGATCTGACAAGTCTTGTGTTGATGTTTGGAGAGAGCCATCTGTAAAGTAAGTAGGTAATTTCAATTCTTGCCCTAGGTAATTTTTCATTCTCTGCCCTAGATTAAATTTAATTCCTTGCCCTAGTTAGATAGTTAGATCTTTAATTCAATTGCCCTAGATTAATTTAGTTTTTAGATTTAATCAATCTGAACACCCATCGGAATTAACTCGTTTGAGCAACTAGGAAATTCACAAAATCCCTGTGGACCGACCCGTACTCACCGGCTAGCTACATGCGACGTCTTTCTTGATTGCGGTAATATTATTCTTTGACATACTAATCAAGTCCGCGGGAAGAACTTCTCCAAGAAACTCTTTGAAAAATCCACCCACTTGATCGGCTTGGGCAAGCGGGTCTCCTCCACAAGCCACCATTCACGGGCGTAATCCACCAACTGGATGCGTACTACATCCACCCTTTTATCATCTGGGATCTGTGCTGCAATGAGTAAATTCTCCGTGTCAACTAGCCACTGCTCCACTGGCAACGGCTTCTCCAAACCAGTAAAGACAGATGGACCCAGTCTCCTGAAATCTGCTACGGTCCCCACACGATCTACTGGTCTGGCCCCAACATTGTTTACGGACTGCTGAACGGCCCGCAAGCCTTCCTAAAAAGATTCAGCTTGCTGCTGGATCAGCTCGGTTTGCCGCTTTTGATTCTCCAACATCCCACGTATTACTCCAAGCATAGTGGCTTCGTCAACACGCCTTTGGTACGTCTTCAGATTTTTGTCTGCCATATTCCTGAAATCAAAACACCCAAGGATTAGCATGATAACAGATTCAAAAATAGATCAAGGCTAGAACTCCGAGTTACTTAAATAGAGTACCGCATTGTAACCATGCCGCGGTATCATAGCTACAATTACATAACTCCACCCAAGTCGCCTAGGTTCTAGAGATAAACAAAGGATCAGGTTTCGAGTCGATATGCAAAGGAGGTCTGCACATCGTAAAAGTATGATCAGGAAGAGGTTAAGATTCAAGAATGGTAAAACGGCAAGGGGGCAGGACATGTTTCCTAATCACGAATATTCTGATTCATGTATTGGGTCCAATACCCAACTACAAAAGAATCAACCCGATTAACCTATGACTCTGATACCAAAAAACCATGTCACGCCCCACTTCCCAGAGTACACTAAGATGGGCACGTGACATAGCCAACCATGCTACCTGTAAATAGGAAGTATCCATCCACAGTCACATTACGGCTGTAGAGATATCAAGAACAAAAATAAAACTATCTAGCACATGTCCATAAGCCAAAATAAAATGAGTCAAGAATAAATAATGCGGAAGCAAGAGATCCAATACAAGAATAACTGGAATGTATGTCCCATAATGCGGGCTCACATCAGAAATAAAATGCTGAAAGTAAAGAACTAACTACTACTGAATCCTCACTGCTCAGCCTGCTGGCTGAAGTACTCCTGCTCGGACTGCAGCAAAGGTACGGAATCTGGGCCATGCAAAACCAGACGTCAGCGCGTCATGTCATCAAGCAATAAAATATAAACTGGGTAACAAGACATGCAAGTATAAACAGAAATAGTAAAGCAGGTGTAACAACAATATAAATCAAGGCAGTGAAGGCAGTGTACAGTGAGTAATCTAAACTGGTCTATTTGGATTAAATAGTCTCAAGTCTTTGAAATCAATTTGATGAATTATCGATGTAACTCAATAGTATCTCGTGCATGCCCGGGACCACGGTCTAAGACTCTCGGGCTGAAACCGAGACGTACCACTAGGCACTAAAAGGAAAAGGGTAAAGACGAACGATATCAGCAGCAGCATCCCGAGGCGGGCCTAGCCTCTAAAACTGATCAGTATAAGCAAGCAACTGTCGAGTTACAAGTCAGGATTTCATCATTGATTTACCCATACCCCCAAGTTATAGGTGTTCAAGTCAGGTATTAAGTAATCAAGAACTAATGCCAACTCAGGATCAGGTGGGTGCAGGTTTGTCTGGATAGACAACAGGAACGGTCCGTAAGGACTACATGTCAGGTTTGTTGGCCTTAGACACAAGATCAGGTAACAGGTAAAGTCATGGTACATCAGGTCAAGTCGAGTAGTGTAGTTAGATGCCATGTCATGTCAAGAGTGCACGGTACCATATCATATCAAGTAGGAAGTGCAACAGGTCATGTCAGGAAGCACAAAATATTATGTGGGTGCTCACAAATCAAACTAATATAAACATGGTTATGAATAAACAAGCATGTGTATTATCAGAACAATAAACTGGCACATATAATATGATATGCAAATAGGTACAGATTAAACTACTTGGATGCACGGTTATCGGTTTGGGTTTAAGGGATAGTTTTAACATTTCATGAATGCAGTATAACAAATGTGGATGATAACATCATATTAATATGTACTAAAACAATCTAGAGATACAATTGAATATGAATTAGGCTAGATGTATGCAACCGGTCGTCCGATAGGGTATAAACTACAAAAGGGTATTATGGCTATGCAAACAATTGTGATTATGTGATCTAACATATAAATGTGGTTACTAGGTTTAGTAAACTAAATGCAACAGTTAGGTTTCAAGTTCTAGATCTGAAATATGTAAACGGAATATCGTGTTGTTAACTTGGAACTCATGGCTTTAGATTCTATCTATAGATTTAATAAGAAAATAGATAGATTAATATAGGAATAGTATGAATAGCATGTAGCAAGTTTCACTTGCCTCGACGGATCGTGATACGGTAAACGGAACGTCTTGCATCGGCGGGAAAAGTCGCGACGCGCGCATGGTACACGGAATGGGTCCAAACGACGAACAGTGGAATCACATGGGTCAGAGGTCCTCACTGGGTCGTCGGGGATCGTCGCCGGCACGGTTGGATTCCGGCCACCAAGAAAAACAGTGAACGCCAATAAACTCAAAGAACTGCAGAAGAGAAGAAGAGAATAAGAGAAGGAGGATGGAGGAGAGGAGGCTTACATTGATCTGTAGAGGGGTCGTGAACGTCGACTGCGTTGACGGAGCTCTGGCGAACTGCCTGCAGGGGACCATCGGCCGAACACAGAACAGAAAAAGAATAAGAGAAAGGAAGAAGAAGGAAGGAAGGAGGAGGAAGGGGTGTGATAAGCTCACCGGTGCGTCGATTTGGAACAGTGGATGGCGACAAGATCACTCCGGTGATCGTCACGGTGAGGGGATGTGCAGGCCTCGGCTGTGCTCTCAGGCGCTCGGGAGCGAAGAAAAAAGAGGAAGAAGAGAAGATGGAGGCGAAGAAGGCGAAGGCGCGGAGATGACGAGGTCGGGAGCTGTGTCGTCGGCTGTGTGCGACGAGAAGGAGAGGCGGCTAGGGTTCGCAGGCGATGGGTTTAGTTTTGTTAAAGAATGAAGAAGAAGAGAAATATATAAATGAAAGAGAGAGAGAGATATACGGAGAGAGAGAGAGAAAGAATCGAGAGGAGAGAGAGAGGGGATCGAGAGGAGAGAGAGAGAGAGAGAAACAATATGGAGAGATAAAATTGGTTTTTAGTGGAGGTGAGTTAAAGGAGAAAGAGAAAGGGAAAAGTGAGAGAGAGGGGGGATGGTGGGGCCCAGTGAGAGAGAGGGGGGATGGTGGGGCCCGGTGAAAGGAAGGGGAGTTTTTGATTGGTTCGCAGAAAAAAAGTGGGCTTGGGAAATTTTGTAAAAGATTTTAATATTTTTCAAGAATCAATTCGTTTGCTGGGTAGAAGATTTTCATCACAAAAAAAATATTTTCTCTGTTGCCTTAGCAGATAAAAATAGGTTAAATGGATTTTAAAATATTTAAATGATTAGAATTTGGCGGAATATAAAACAAATCAGAAATGCGTCCCGATCGGGTCCAAAATTTTTGAATTTGAAACATGAAAATTATTGGCAAGTTCTAAAAATAAAATGAAGGATTTTGTAACAGAAAAGCATACCCCCAATAACGGACGCACGTACGTGCGCGAAGCCGTCCAACCACGCCCGTTTCACTGAACGGGACGAGAACACGATGCAAGGATGCTACCACAGAGCTAGGGTATCAAGCAGGCCATGACATGTATTTTTAAATTATTTTAAGTAACTTAAATGGTTATATGCAAGAATATGAAATGTTGGTGTAATCTATAACTAGAAAACAACGAGCTCAAGTAAACGGGTCGAATATAAAGTAAATTACCATTTGCAACCAAACATGATAAATGAAATAAATACAAGAAACAACGCATACGGTAATTGAAATTGGTATAACTGGACTTGGTTGTTACAGTAGGTGTAAGTGGTAGAGGTGGTGGTGGTGGTGGGGTGTTGCCATTAACGTTCGTGCTCGTATTGTTGGGAGAATCCATAACCTTTGAAAGAAAAATAGAGTTAGGATAGATTGTAAAGAATGTTTAATTGCTGATTCTTATAATTCTTGTGATATATATTGCTTAGGTTTTCATGCAGAACTGACCTGCATGAGCCGCCAACAAAACCTGTCACGTCCCGCTTCCCAGTATACGGAGAAGAAAACGTGACGAGGCCCGCGGCGAATTTTCTCAAAAGTAAACATGTTAAGCGTAAATAAGCAATATAAATGAATAACACAAGAATAACAAGAGATGTAATAAAACAACAACTTTTTATTGATAAACATTCTTTACATACAACTGAAAGTAAATACAATGCTGGAAAGCGATGCCTAAACAATGGTATATGAACTGAAAGTAAAGTAAGTACAAGTAGATCCAGAACTCTGTATCTTCAATGAACTGCTCCAAATCGTCCTGGCTGGGCTCGATCTCCGGAGAGTCGGGTCCTCCTGACAACATTCCAAAGAAAAAAGAAATAAGAATGTCGTCATCGAACTAGCGCTCGGTAAGTCCCAAGAGATAGAATAGAAATAGACAGGTAAGAGAATATAATAGTTAACTTATATATTTGTTACGCTAACGTAGTTGTTTGTAGTTTGGTACAGAATTTGCCAGTGTATACGAGAGGAGTCCAACTTGCTCCGTGGACTAAGATAACATGTAAGTACAAGGTCTCGTCAAAACCCACGGGACAACGGCACATGATGTTCATATAGGTGTCTTTTAGTGACTATTATCGTGCCACTTTTAACACATTCCGTACCAGTCTACCCATTTAAAAATCCCGTAATGTATATTGTATTGTTTGTAGATATAAGACTTACCAAGACCATGGTATAAATTGTTCATGTAAACGGATCAGGATATGAACGGATAATCATGCAATCAAGTTCAAGATATATCCATGGTTTGGTCAAGTCAAGACATGTTGCGTGTTTATATAGCTCTGGTATTCATGTTCAAGTTCAAGCATTCATGTTTGATATATTGGATTTATAGTGAGTTGGAGTTATGTTTGGATTTTATTCATATTTAAATTGTATTCAGATTAGACTGAGACTCGGATTGAGTCAGATACTTAAACAGATTTGGGTCATGAATTAGGTTTTAGAGTTATCGGTAATTGCTGCACATGGACGACAGGATTTGTGTCTTTTTCCAAGACAACTACCATTTGATAACCCCGTTTTAGTTGTCTACCTTAAATAGGCAAGCACCCACTTTCTCCGGCTCTCTGAGGCTCAAGAAAATTGGTCCCGCTTAAACCTATATTTAGTAGGGTCCTTATTGTAATTTTATATAACTTGAGAGGGTTTTATGAAAAATATTTTTAGTATACTTTCAAAATAAACCTCAAGTATTTATTTATCGTATTTAGAATTTTCATGGATGTAACTTTTAAAAGGCAGGTGTTCTAATGAATATATAGACCTAGCTTGAATAGTTCAAGATATTTTAGTGTAAACTTGACTTGAATGGATTGTTAATGGTATTTTCATGAAACTTGTACTTCTTTTATTTTGTTTAGAAAAATATGGAATTTATTATATATTTAAAATAGATGGTTTGATAATATTTTTATATAATTATTAAAAATAAAATTTATTTATTAAATAGAAAATCACGTTTTTCTTTAAAATTGTATTAAAAATGTAACGTTTCAAAATAATAAAATATGATTTTGGGGAATTTTTATAATTTAATATTATTTTAATGAATATTTTAATATTCCGGTATAATTAAATACAAATAAATGGGAGGAAATTATGGAAAATTCTAAAATAGGGTATTTTATGGAATTATGCCATTTTTAAGTTTCTATGATTAGTTATATGCTAATTTAGTGCTAATCGCGATTAAAAATCGCTAATCGGATTTTTGGCATTTTTGTGCAAAAATGTACACATATCATTTTCCACACTTGTTACACTTGTTATATGTTTTGGGTGCATAGTTGCTTAGGGTTCACCATGGTGGGAGAAGAAAGGAAAAGAAAAGAAAGAAAAATGTTGGAATGATTATTAGAGAGAGAGACCAAGTCAACCCTCACTTTATGAACCATACTCCCATCATTTTCCCCTTTTCATTCTCTCTCCTCTCCCTCTCCTTGAGTTGCTGCTCCTGCCCTCTCCCTCTTCTTCCTCCTCCCTCTTCAACTTAGATCCACCATTAAAACCTAACCAAAACTCTATCCCCATTTCACAAAAGTTGCTCCCAAGCTCAATAGCTACACATTGAATCTAGCAAGATTGGATTTGGAGGACTTTGAACAACTCAAGAATTTTCTTGAGTTGCCAAAGGAGATAAATTCTGGACCTATTAGAGTAGTATTTCATTTCTTGTGCATCAATTCTAGTTTCATATCGATATTGTGTCGTTTTGTGGACCTTGGAGAATTCTAGTTAGGGTTTAGGTTAGACCTGAATGCAAATGTGAAATTGAGACTTGTGGTAACCTTAGAACCCCTGTGGTGATGTGTTATTGAACCAAACCTAAAGCTAGAACACGGAATATGGATTTATGAGACGATGTCGGGGAAAAACTGTGAATCTGTGATCATATTTTGTAATCTGCTATCACCCCGAGAACCCTAAAATAAAATTGAGTTGGCAGTGAGATGTGCAGGCACCATGGAACCACCACACCAAACCCTAGCCCCCAACTCCAAATCCCGGCCGCCAATTAATTCCTTCTGGCCACAATTTGAGGCCAGAGCAGGAGGAAACCGTCTCGATTTTGGTGCATGGCCCTATTTCCAGTAGTCTTGACCCTGGGTATGTTTAGTTTTGACTGATTCCTTCTAGGGTAAAATCTGGGTTGATTTTCCTATGTTGGCGTATGGTTTACGACTTGTTTTAGCATGGATTTTGGTATTTGGTGATTCGTTTCTGTCGGGTGGCGTTTGGACGTCAGCGACACGTGAATATTGATCGTGTTTACATGCGAGACGATAGGTTTTTACCTATGCGGGTAGCGTGTGCTATTTTGGTTTCTGATGTGATTTTCATGTGCTTTAGCGTTGTGATATACTTGTAGGTACCCTACGTGATGTTGAGACGAAGAAGATGAAGATGGAGACATCGGCATCGACACACGAGAAGCAAGGTGAGTAGATTTATACCTACGGGGAGAAGTCGGGTGGATGGCGTATAGCACCCCCGCAGTCCGTGGTGATATATACGAATACGTATACACACATATTTATTATGTGTTGTTAGGATTATTGATGGTGATAATGGAATTATTGATGAGAAGGATGTATTGGTTTAGTATAGTGCGAAACCCTAGAGTAGAGGTTGCACTCACACATACACGTACACATATACTTGCATACATTCTTTCATTTATCTGTGCGCATATGGAGGTGTGTATATCTACACATGGGTATGGGACTATGTGTTCATATACGGGATTGAGGATGATACGTGGGATTGAGATGAGTCGATGAGATTTGATTGAGGCCGTGAGATTCGGCGATATGACAGAGTTTGTATTTGAGATTGTGATATGATGGTAGTGATACCTGTTATGTGATGAGATAATGGGATATCGACTCAGATTTTGGTGGTTTTCATACCCCTCCTGATTGACTTGATTGTTGGGTTCGTGGTTTGTATAGTAGGCGTTAGACTAGACCCGTGTCATACCTATTTCAAAACTAACGAATCGGGGATATTTTAAAGATAGGCAAAAGGGATTCTACGGATATTTTCAAACGACACATCTTTTCATAAAACACCGTAGCCCTTATTTTACCAAAAACCCTGATTCGTCTTATTTCAAAAGGCAAGGCTGCAGGATATATTTATTGAGATAGATTCTTTACTGTTGGGTTGATTATTCGATTCCGCATACTCATGTTATTTGCATTGCATTGCATTGCTTATGTTTATTGATATATATTACAGTCATGCTGCTAGGACACCAGCACCATTATCGATGATGCGTATGTTCCACGTACACTTGTTGCCGGCTCACACACTTCATCATCGATAATTGCCATGTCACTACACTGTAGTACTGTTGCATTCAGGATATGATTCTTGCATGACAGACTGATGTGCTTACATTTCTTTTATATGTCACATACATCATGCTTTCTGATTATACGCATTGAGAGTTGCTGTTTCTATGATATTTCTGGATTTTGGGAACCGTGGGTATTTCAAAAGAGAACATGTCATTGCTTTACAAACCCGGTTACCCTTGATATAATATTTCAGTGTGTCTACCATGTGTTTTCTCGGTGCTGAGAGCGACATGTGAAACCCGATTCGAGGAGTGGACGAGCCGATTGCGGGTACATAGTGGACCCGGTATGGTTCCCCTCGGCAAGATGATCGAAGGATATTGCCGATTGAGCCTGGAGGCGGGCGAGTACCTACCGATGATTGGTTGGACCTGGCGGTTATCCGGAGGATACCGGCCAGAGTCGATAGATGGATATGGGCGTACTGCTGGGGCCAAGGGCCGATTCCGCAGATGGAGCCCGATATATATGAGGATTTACGTGCCGATGCTGGGCACAGTTTTCATGATGTTTTCGAGTGCCGATGCTGGGCACTCCGGTTCCATGATTTTGACGTGTCGCGAGGGACACAGGTGGTTTATATCCTCATATTTCCATGCATATGCTGATGATATTTACATGCATGATGGTTTTTTTCATTGGGTGATGAGTGGACGGGATCCACGTACATGCAGATCGATTTCATTGATTATACCTCACATTTATGATATGCTATTACCTGAGGCACTGGCACGAGCACTTGGCACTGCACTCATGTATAGAGATTACATTGCCAGTTTAGCATACTTCAGACTTGTTCATATTGAGGTTTATATATATATATATATGATTGTATTGACCTAGGATGGGTCATACATTCGATCTCTGCTTGTAGATATTTTCTATTCACGAGTTGGCAACTCACCCCCGTTGTGCCACAGTTCTTGCAGGTTTTTGCCGTACAGATTCTATAGCGGCATTTCTGGCACACTGCTTCCATATGGGTGACTTGCTTGGGTAGGTGGGTTCCTTTGTATCAGAACCGCCATTGTTCCTGTATTATTCATTGTATCTAGAAATTCCATCAACCAAAAGTTATATATTGTTTCAGACTTAGAGACAATGATGTATTATTTCGACCTTAGAGTCGCGCTTGTAGTATTATGGTTTTCTGGCTGTTTTGAGTTCTTTTTGGGTTTTGATCCTCGCCCTTTGGCGTTGTATATTATTATTGCTTGCGTGGTTGTGACCGTCGATTGACGAAGAGCTAGCTCCCGCTTGGGATTGCCTTTTATCATTTCATATATATTATTCTTGTTGTACCCCGTTCAGGACCAGTTTTTACAAAGGAAACTCTGCTGAAATTTTCAGAAAAGGCTATACATTTTAAAAATGCATATTCGGCTTAGTTATTTAAAAAATTTGATTTTCAAAACATGATTTCCTTACTTCTTAAACCAGTTTACCTTATTTACTCCTTAAAATGGTTTTAGATTTCTGGGCTTTTGGCTTACCTGGATCAGATGGAGTCCTATAGACTTTATAGGATTCAAGGGCCAGTCACGTGCTCTTTCGGGTCGTGACAAAAAATTCCATCGAGATCGTATACTCCGTGAGGAGGTCTGCATCTCGTCCTACTAATCCGATGGATGTGCGATAACCTGCACCAATCGATTCAGATTCTCCAAAAGCGGGTTGTAGAAACACAATCGCGAGGAATTTTAAATAGCACAATTTAAAGAATACGGTTTTTTAATAGTTTATGGTATTTTGATGTAAAAGTCGTATTTGTCATAAAATTGTTGTTCAAGGAAATCGTGCTATGTGAAGATGCATGTTTATGAGAGATGGGTCATTACCTCGTGAGATTTTTCTAAGGGTAATATAAGTAAGAATAATTAAACGATGTCATATGTAATTTCATGGTATTTAAGCATAAAAACTTAATAAAAGTTGTTTTACATGGAGTTTTAAATTGAAACTTGTTTCTAAAAATTATTTAATGATTAACAAGCAAAGTTTTGATGATTTGGATGATTAGTTCTTAAGAAAATTGCAATTCTAGAGAGAATAGAATTTAAAAATCGGTATAACTCCACTTACCGATGTGATTTGAAAAAATGAAGTTTTATAATAGAAAGAGAAGTATAGAGGCGGGACTTACTAGTTGTTTGGTTTAAGAAAAGAGAGAGGAAGAGTTTGAGGTCGTTGTGGCGTCGCGGAGTCGACGGAAACGTCTCGAATTCTCGCCGGAACTTGACCTAGTGCTAACTCCATCTGTACTCTTTTCTGACTTGGAAATTTTTGAGAATTTTTAACAAAAGATTTCAGAATGAAGAGAGCTAGGGTATAGGGTTGTATTTATAGGGTAAAATTAGGGTTTTGAGAATGAATAGAGAATTAAAAATGGGATTTAAAGCTCATTTTTAATTCTCTGTTAATTTTCAGAGAAAACAAACAGAATAGGAGTAGTGGGGGTAGGGCAAGAGGTGTGGTGGGCGAAGCACGGGGGACTATCCCCTACGGACGACCGGCGTCGTCGGCCCAAACGCGCATCTTGCCAGTCGATTTGAAGCGTTGGGTGCTTAGATTGGTGCCACGTGTCCCTCTCGCAGTTAATAGCATTTTGCACATGTTTGATTTTCTGTGACTTTTCATTTTACGTGTAATGCATGTGTAAACTTTTGAGCTTCCAAAAATGTTTAAAATAAAAATATATATGATTGATGGGATTCGAACACAGGGGCTACGTCACAATAGTGCAAGACTTTACCAATGAGCTACAAGTGCTTTCTTGTTGTTTTTAAACAAATTAAATTTATAACTTATTCTCAGGCTAGCAAACTCTATTCTGTATATTAAATTTTAAAAATTTCGTACAGTGAAATTGGAGCCGTTACAATTTTTGACAGAATTTCAGAATAGAGAAAAGCTAGAGAAAAGGTGTGGTATTTATAGTGAAAAATTTACGGTTTAGGAAAAAAAAATTGGATTAAAAGAATTAAAATTGGTGTTAAATGATGAATTGAATAGTCACTGTTTAATTGCAGGGGAATCAAACAGTACAGGGGTAGAGGGAAGTCGAAGGGACTTGTGTGCAAAACACGGAGTGGTTTGGAGCCATCTCGACCAACGGTGGCAGGCCAAACGAGGAAACGGTCGGTCGGATCTTGAGCAATCGCATCGAGATTCGTGCCGCGTGCTTAGTGTTGTGTTTACTCCTCTCTGTACTTGTTTGATTTTTCTGAAACTTTTCATTTCTCCATGCATTGCACGTGCAACTCTTGGAATTTCGAAAAATTAAAAGGAAAAATCTTAAAAATAATTAGGACTGATGGGATTCAAACACACAAGGTATGGCACGGCAGTGTAGAGGTTTCACCAATGAGTTACAAGTTGCTTTTTGTTTCTATTAACTCTTACACAGCCTGAAATACCATTTTCTATATATTAAACAAATAATTTTGTACAGAGATTTCAGAGTTGTTACAGCTTACCTACGAATTTAAATTGCACCGGGTTGGCAAGTTCAATTTTAATAATTTAACATGAAAAAATCAAATTAGGAAGCTTCAATTAATTACTAAAGCTTCAGAAAGTTGAGTCATATGTCTCAAAAAATTCCCTGATTATATTGGTTGGAGTCATTTGTCTCGAAATTGGCATATCTTCCTCACAGAATTATGTAGATTAATTTTATAAAAGCAGTGCAAAACTCAACCGGAAACCACGATACAACATACAAGAGAGAAGAATATTTTTGGAAATAATCTTTCGAATGGTTTGCACATTTATTTTAAGGTTAGAAAATATTTTAATGTAACTATTCAATACCATATTGCACACCACCTAGCACAGAAGGATGTGTACATTCATTATATCTTCATTGAACGGAATATATTGAATTTCTCCATAATAAATAGTTGACATCTATTGGATGAAAAGATAACTAGGTTCAATGTACCTTTCTTGAATGAATTTCATCCAAGCGTCCGTATATTGGATTAGATTCATAGATTAAATATATTACTTAAAAATACCAACTGTAATCGTATACAACCAATCGTCTTAAACAGCTTTATGGAAAAAAAAATTCTCTCCCGATTAAAGATATTCCTCTCTTTTTTAAATTTTGTTCTCAATCCCAATTCATGCATGGCAATAAATTCATGTCCCTTCAACCTATCAACTATCTTTTTGAATGGGTTTTCGTCAACGTTCATCCTCTAACTCGCTGCGACGTGTTGTGTCATCTAGCTTCTACGTGTTCAAGAAAATTAGAAAGGTAAACTGTCAAAAAAATCCAAGACAAGATTCCTGCTGACAAAACCCTTTGGTCTCATAACGGTTGTCAAAAATCTCTTGAAACGACTTTCAATTGTCAAAAAATCCCCTTGGCGGGGTTTAGATAATCGTTTCAAGACCAAGCGATTTTTTGACCGTGGATTTCTTGGAATTTACCCAAATTTGAAATGCATCAGCTCTTGCGTTAGTGGGCCCCATCTTATGTTTCCTTTTCATTTGCTTCTAGATGCCACGTCATCAAACAGTGGTTTGACTGATACACGCGGACCCGCGCCGTTCACACGCGCAAAAAAAAAAATCTTGCTATAAATTAAAGATTGAGGACTCAGATTTTTATTCTTCGCACTCAAATTATTATATTTAATCAGAAAATCCAATCTTTTTTCGATTCTCATCGCTTCTCGACATCGATCCTGAAATGGCATCTCAATCCGCGACATCCGTTCACGATTTCACCGTCAAGGTTAGCCTCGAATTTTGTTCTCGCAAAAAAAATTGGATTTTTATGAGGGAAATTGAGCCCTTTTGGGTTTTTATTGATTGATTTTGCGGTGATATATGATTTTTTCTAAAATAGAAAGCGCTTGTTTGGTCGTGTCTGAGTTTGATTCAGTGAGCAGATTGAATTTTCTTTTGGTATAACTTTTGGGATTTAGAGATGTAATTTTTAGGTTTTTTTTTTCCTTTTTGAGTATTTGGCTTCTTGTGGACAAAAATTCAATTTTGTTATAAGAATTGCCCATCTTGACTCAAAAAAGGTTACTCTTGTTAGGTCTTTGATCTAAATGATATATATTAAGCTTAACTCTACTTGGCCCTTTACCTTTTATAATTTTAACCATTCGTGAGATAAAAACCCCAATTTATCTACAGTAAGATCCTTAGAGATCAAGCCATCACAACTCATTACTTTGAGCCATATTAATTTGCTCCACTGCCAATTTGTTATGACTATTGAAGTCTAGACCATTACGGTGTTGATTATAGATTGAGTCCATCTTCACCAAAAAATGATCATGATTGACATATAAATTACTAGTTCCGTTGTGATGCACGTGGATGTATAGAAGATATTGCATATTTAAAATCAATCTTATTGATTTAAATATAGTGATTCAATTCCATTGATTTAAATATGGCGATTTTAGAATAAATTTCTAAATTTGACTCTAAAAATGGAAAGGGATGACTTATCAAATATAATATTTGAATGAGATGTATGATCTACACCTTTGGATTTTGCATTTTAAGAGTAGAGATATATGCATTTTATTTATTGGTTGATTATTGATTGTATCTTGCAGGATGCTAAAGGTAATGATGTGGACCTGAGCATTTACAAGGGGAAGGTCCTGCTCATTGTGAATGTTGCATCTCAATGGTATTGAAGCATTTTTCTTAGTTTCTTCGTCTTCCTTGTTTACTAAATTTATCTTCATGTTTTGCCCTTATTCTAAGTCTACCATGCCTACTTATTGCAGTGGGCTGACTAACTCAAACTATAAGGAACTGAGCCAGCTGTATGAAAAGTACAAGGATCAAGGTAGATAATTCTACACTTATTCATGCTCGTTATTTGTTTGAAGGAAACGTTTGGTCTTGGTCTATACCACAAGTTTACCTCTGGCTTTAAGACGTAGGTTATCACTTCGTTTAAATAAAAATTATCCTCACATTTGTTTACATCGCCATATACATGCATGCTACCTTCTATTTTGCATTAACTTCCATTCTAGAATCTAGATGTTACTCATAGAACCAGGAATTGACTAGGGACAATTGTAACGTTTCCAGGAATATACCTTATGCTTCTTATAATCGAGATGACTAACAATAAAATAGTTGCAAGGAAATATTTACATTCAAATAACGGGGCCAGACAATCAATATTCACAAAAATGATAACCATCTTTGCAATTTTGATCTTATATCGAGCCTTCAAAATTCCTTATGGAAAAGTTCAACACTTCAACCTTTATTGGCTAAAATGCAGGTGGTAGTAATAAAGTATGTTTCCTACCTGCCAACAATCTTCTAGGTTTATGGCAAGGTCATATCTTCGCTAGAATTTCCTAGTCAATAATTTGGCGCCAACTTGCTGCCAATGGTGAAGAAGAATGTTGTCTACTTTGGGGTTCCAACATTTATTCAGTTATTAGATAAATATTTCCTAACGTTGCCAAAAGAAAGTAAAAAAATGCATAATCAATAGCCAATTATGGGCCCTGCTTCTCATGCTATAATAAATATTGCATCTCTGCAAATAAATGGCTTCTAGGTGAAGAGCGAGCTGCAAGTTGGACAGTACAAGTGTTTTTTAAAGGAAAAACTGGAGGGGCTTACCAATCATTCTAAAAAATATTACATACTACTTTGTAAAGTATTTCACAGGGGATATGTCTCGGTAACGGAACTCTGATAAAAAAAGATATGCTATTTCTATAAAGTCATTTAAACATATGAAACGCTTTTTATATGTGAATATTTAAATTTTAGTCTCCACAGGCATGCAGACTACATATCCACAGTGTTCATTTATATCCTAGGTTATATGTGATTAATTCTTTGTGTTCACATGAAATATATCCATGCAATTTATTTGTGGAATGGCCCTTACATAGTTGAATGGAAAAAAAAATCATCCATCTGACTTCCTAAATTTTGGATAAAGGCTTGTTATTGCATAGCGAATGATCATCTTTGGTAGTAATCTGCTGGTCCTGTTTCCTGAGTGTCACTTTTAGTGCACTTGCAGCAGTGCACTACATAAACAATTTTTCTGACAGTAATTTCTTTTTGTATGCTTATTGCTTACAGCGTTCTCTCTTCTTTCCTTTTATATTTTACTTCATGCATTGTAGGCTTGGAGATTCTGGCTTTTCCCTGCAACCAGTTTGGATCTCAAGAGCCTGGAACTAATGAGGAGATCGTAGAATTTGCTTGCACACGCTTTAAGGCTGAATATCCCATCTTTGACAAGGTAATTATGCCAAATGTTATTATCTGCGAAATATATTGCTGTACTTGCACAAATGAAATCAATCCTACAAATGCACGAAAAATTGCTTGCTCTGCTTGTATTTTACCATCAATCTTTTCATATCTGGTGGCAGGTGAATAAATTCTATTGATGAGACACGCAATATGTAATTGCATTATGTAATTACAACTAGTAGAACCTGCAGAAAATTTCAATGGAGTGTCATTTGTTAGATCATTAAATACCAGTTAATATTGTCACCATTGTCATCTTTGTCTGAAAGAGAATCATTGGCTTAATCAATTTAATTTTGTACACAAACAAATCTCAAATATATAACCAGGCGTAGTTGCTAGGGGCCTTGCTAGGGGCCTCGCTCGTCTAATTTCCGCACTCGCAACACTAGATTGTCCCATTTGGAGTGGAATTTTATCCTGCAATTCAGGTTTTTCTTTTTGAGTTACCAAGTCAACAAAAGCTGCTTATCTATGTGATGTAGGTTGACGTGAATGGGAAAAATGCTGCCCCTATCTACAAGTTCTTGAAGTCGAGCAAAGGCGGTATTTTTGGAGATGGCATCAAGTGGAACTTCTCAAAGTTCTTGGTTGACAAGGATGGGCGTGTCGTTGACCGCTATGCACCAACGACCTCTCCCTTGAGCATCGAGGTAATGACCCAAACACCACTTAATCTGTAAGTTCATCATCCAAACATTTTGTGGATTGGCCTGAATGATTCACCCGATACGTGTGTGTTTCAATTTGCAGAAGGATATCAAGAAGTTATTGGGAGTCTCTTAAACTTTTACAAAGTTTGGAGTTGGATCTTAAATAATAAATAAATACTGGAGTTCAGTATTCTCTTTCGATGATGCTGTAGTATTTACAAATGTGTATAAGAGATGTTTGAAGCTAGTATAGTTCAAAAGGCCTACTACTGTTGGGTTGGTTGTAATAGAATGCTGTGTGGTGGCTGTTCATGCATTTCTTATTACTGGGAATAATATTTTGTGTATATCATGTAACTATCATGAAGTTTCGTATCAGAAAATAATGTGTTGTTATTGTGTACGATCCGAGATATTTCATTTACAATAGCCAATAGTCGATTCGGTGGTTATTGTGATGACATCGACGACTGTAGTGTGGTGACGGTTTGGATTTTATAATTGGGGATCGTGAAGATGGGGTGGGATCAGGGGTTCAGATTTAAGCATTTTTTGTCATGAGGAGAATAGTTTTGAGATTTTAATAATTATTGAATGATTGATTGTGATAGAGAATTAGTAAAAACAAAGATCAAGAACAAATACATCATTGGCGATCAACGACCGCCCCATAGAGAGAAAATGGTACTCTCCTTTTTTGACCGCCCCATAGAGAGAAAATGGTACTCTCCTTTTTCTCTTCCTCTTCTCCGCGAGATTCTATAATATTTGTTGATATAAACCATTAATCTTTGCAGAGATGGATTGCCAGCAAGCATGGATGCATTCATCGAAATGTTCTTCACTGGCAGCAATAACATCCCTTGATGCAATCATGACATCGTCATTGTAAGCAGCCTACATTCCTTGAGCTTTCGGCTGTTTGATCTGTTAACTGTTCCACAGGGAATTTCGGGGTCTTAGCTTAATTCCCTTTGTCATATTTTTCTTCAACCTTATATTTGAAGTATGATGGTTTGGTCAGAAATAGAAATTGTTGCTCTAGAGTTGGAAAGTTCTGGTTCTGGACATGGTTAAATTGCTATAAAAATCCCCTTACATTTTATTGTGCTTTTTCTTGGTTAAGCATTGAATATCCATTGCAGGCACTCAACCAAATTTCTTTTTGTATAAATGCTCATTTCTTTTCTGTGCAAAGTGTCAAAGGTCAGTTTGACCAAGTAACATGGTTCCTCTAATTTCTTTACCTAATTTGATTAGTTGTCTGATTTACAATGGCCCTGCATTTTTTTAATTATGTTTCTATTTAATCAGCAAACTATAGTTCCTCTGCTTCGGTCCATTTACGCCTTGCCTAGTTGATAATTTTTAAGGATACTGGAAAGCGTCAACGTGAGACTTATCTACACATGAGACTTATCTACAGAGTCTTTCTTTCTATGCCTTGCTCATTTCTGAAGCTATAAAGTCCCCAGTTGGTGGCAGAGCCTGGTTTGCCGGTTCTTGTTCTAAGATGGAGAGAAAACTTCAACTTCTTGTTTTCTTTTTCTGTCTCCTATACAAAAGCAATCGTTTCTGCTACACTTGCGAAGTTGAAGAAAGGCAAGCCCTTCTCACATCCAAACAGAGTCTACAGGACAACTGCAATCTTCTCTCAAATTGGAACGGTAGCGACTGCTGCAAATGGAGAGGAGTCGGTTGCAGCAACAAAACTAATGAGGTGATCAAACTCAATATTGGAAGCCTACTGGATAGTAACTTCGGTATCCATCAGTTCTCTAGCAACTATTGGGATCGGTCATTGTTGACATTGAAGAACTTGCAGCATTTGGACCTGAGCAACTTCGCGGTTCAGTCTGACATCCCGCAATTTCTTAGTTCCGTCACTAGTTTAAGGTATCTTGACCTTTCTGGTGGTGCTTCTGGCCGTATTCCAAGCAGTTATGCAAATCTCACTAACCTGCGATATCTTGATCTCAGCAAGTCTTATGGTGGTCTTATTTCTGATAGCCTTCAGTGGCTCATTCATCTTTCTTCTTTGCAATACCTGGACATGTGTCTAGTGCAAATCTGAGCCGTGCAGTTGATTGGCCGCTTGTTTTTAACAGACTTCCTTCTCTCTCTGTGTTGAAACTCTATGATTGTGATTTGCCAAATTCTGATATACATACTAGTGTCTACTCATCTATTACAACGCCCGATTTTTCTAGGAATTCTTTAGCTGATGAGACTAAGCTTTATGAGCCAGTGCTCAACCTTGGCAACAGTCTTGTTAATCCTGATCTCTCTTCGTGTTCCTTGCACGGTGAAATTCCACGTTCCTTGGGGAACTTGACTTCACTCAAAATTCTCGATCTCTCGTTTAAAGACTTCAATGGATCTTTACCAGAGAGTTTTAACAATCTCTCTCAATTGGAATTCTTAGATCTTGGCGGTAATTCATTGCAGGGGTTGCTCCCTGAAATACTTATGAATCTTTGCAATTTGGGAACCTTACTTCTCTCCATAAATAATTTTGTCGTAAATTTATCAAGTATGGTAAATGTTAAACCAAAGATGCAAGAAATACAGTTTGGAAGTATTTAGATTTGTCGTTCAACCAACTAACTGGGAGCTTACCTGATTGGATTGCACATTTGAGAAATCTAAGTACTCTTGATCTTTCTTATAACTCATTGCATGGTATTGTTTCAGATACCCAATTAGCCAATCTGAGAAAATTACATCTTTCTGGTAACCATTTGATTCTTAACACAAGCTCCACTTGGATTCCGCCTTTCCAGCTAGATACCATAGATTTGAGATCTTGTCATGTACTCAGTTTTCTCCATGGCTTCGAACACAAAAGGGCTTTGATTATTTAGACATATCAGATGCAGGAATTATCGATGTGATTCCACATTGGTTCTGGAATGCATCTTCTGAAGCTTGATTACTTGAATATATCTTATAACCAAATAAGAAGTGAGATTCCTAGATCGCTAAGATTTATTAGTGCCAAAATTATTGATCTCAGCTCCAACCAATTTCAAGGAAAATTGCCTTATCTGAACTATGGTGTCTATCTTTATCTTTATTTTTGGGAAAGCATCTGTTTTCAGGAGATGTTCAACCAGTCCATAACACGGAAATGCTCAAGTTGCGGGATGTCGTACTTTCACGCAACTTTCTTTCTGGCAAAATCCCCTCGGCTGTTTGCAGCTTAACATCCATGCAATTTATCGATCTCTCGTATAATAATTTGTCAGGGGTGATTCCTAATTGTGACACTAATTGAGGTTCACTTCCATCACTTTTTGTTGTAAATTTTGCAACCAATTATCTGCAAGGTCGATTCCTCAGTGGTTAACTGGTCCTACTGTTTCTGCACAATCCAATTTAAAGTACTACTTCTGAACAAAAATAGTTTTAGTGGAGAGATCCCTTCTTTTTTGCAGCGTTGCTATGATATGGTAATACTTGATCTTGGAGAAAACAGATTAACTGGGGAAATACCATCATGGGCTGGGGAGAGTCTATCATCGCTAAGGTTTCTTCGCTTGTGTTCAAATATGTTAACGGGTACTATTCCTCCACAACTTTTATATATTACTTCTCTTGAAGTGCTTGACCTTGCACAAAATGATCTGTCAGGTCATATTCCTCCCTCGTTCAATAATTTTACCGCCATGACCAGAATGAATAGAACAGTTGAAGACATTGTCAATTACATAGATGGTGCATCCGATTTAATCGAATTTGAAGCTTCAAAGTTTGAAGAAAGAGTAAATGTGGTTGTCAAGGGGAAAAACCTCGAGTACACGAAGCCTCTCTCTGGTTATGGTCCTCAACCTTTCATGCAATCAATTCTCCAGTGAAATCCCTATAGAACTAGTGGATCTCGTCGGTTTGCAGAGCTTGAATTTATCAAGAAATCAGTTGATAGGAAAATCCCGGATAAATTCGGTGGCATGGCTAATATAGAAGCACTTGATTTCTTGAGTAACCATCTCTCAGGAGAAATTCCTGGAAGCATGGCATCGTTAAGTTATCTGAATCTTTCATACAACAATTTGTCGGGTAGAATTGCATCCATATATTCAGGAAATCACAATCTTTGTGGATTTCATCTACCTAAATGTGTTGGCGACGTGCCCTCTAAGGCTCTTGTACCTGACAACGATTATGATTCAGGTATGTTTGATTCATACCTGAGCATGTGTATAGGATATTTGGTTGGGTTGTGGGGCACTGTGCTATTTCTTTTTAAAAATTCCTGGAGGCTTGCATATTTTCATTTCTTCGATAAAATGGCAAACAAAGATCTTTCTAGCAAAGGAGAGGAGCATCTAGGCTGAGAAAAGAGACACCAAGGTAATTTCTTTTTCCGTCTTTCTCGAGTTTGATGCTGTATTTTGGTCTCATACCTGAGGTTATTCTGATTTTGTGGGTTTGTTTTCATGCTAGACAGGATTTCATGATCCTAAGTATTAAGTCTGTTGAAATAAAGTAGAACCTTACTCTTGTACGATTGTATCTGTTAGTTAAAGTTACGACATGTAACCTATGCACATATTTTTGTTTATATGCTAAAGTTAATCCCAGATAAAAATAGCTGGTGTTTTAATTCTTTTAGTATTTCACTTGTTTCTATGATCCATCATATTCATTATCTACTAGCAAGGGCCCCCGTGCAATGCATGGGTACGAACTCCAAAGTTAAGAAAATCATATTACATTAAAGGTTTATTGTTATATGATTTCTAAGTTGTAATATGAACTTCATGTATAAAATTTATGAAGGATTAACTTGCAAATACTTCAGCAATTTTTTTCTGAAAGTTTTTCAATATATTTCTTGTTATAACAAGTAAATCGCAATTCTTTTGAAATCTCAAAATTTTATTTTTCTCCGGTTTTTCAATATTTTGCTTCTTATATACACAAGCTATGAAGCACAAACGGGTACGAGTATATAACGCAATTTTCCAAAAACCTAGGATACGATATATATATATATATATATATATATATATATATATATGGAGAGATAGAGTAACGAAGAAAAGATAACCTAGAAGGCTTTTTCGGCGTCAAAACTCTATTCTCCATGATTTTTTTCTATGATTAGCACCCATCATCATCTTTATGATGTAAGACTTAGATACACCGAATTTCATATGATTCCACCACTTTTCACCGTTGGATTAGCAATGTAAAAAGTTCTATAGTCGGTAAACCGTTAATTTTGGACCCACTAAATCAACGGTGAAAAGTGATGGAATCTCCTGAAATTTTGTGTATCCATATCTTATAGATGATAAAGATGAAGATGATGGATACCGCTTGTCGAAAAAGATCATGGACGGTGTATTTTTCCGACGCCATAGGAGGAAATTCCTTCTTACGACACATTTTCACCGTTATCCACACACACGTATGAATAAATAGAAGGGCAAGATTATATCACATATATTCCATTAACACTTTAGCACGCTATTCTATGAAAACAACTGTAGTATTCTTAGTTTTCATGTTCTCTGTATCAAAAGGTTTTAATTTCAAATACCAATTCGATCTCATCATATACTAATTCTCTCAAATAGTATTAATTACTTTCAATTAAACAATTGAAAATAGAGCATCATAACATTAAATCGTAAATCTAGCCATAAATTAGAGAGCTGATTCAAATCGATCACGGGAGGCTATGGCGAGGTCTCAAGTCACGTGCGATCTTCCGTGGGGTCTCAGATCTAGGAGGGACGCAGGACCAGTTCTAAAATTTGTCGATGTTTAAAAATCCTAGAGGTATCGAAGTTAAATGTAAAAGTAATTGGGTTGAAATATCAGTCTCAAATTGAAAAATAACCATCATGAATCGGACGAGATATCCGATTCGCAAATCGAGAAGTATCCCAAAGTTTTCAAATATTTTTTGATTTATTTAAATAAAAATTAAGGGATTCGGGTTTCCGAGTCATGTTTTCGAGAGTTTCATTATCCGATACGCATTTTAGGACGATTCATGAGGCTGTTTGGAGTATACGTGATTCATAGTACATAAGAATCACGAAATATATAAAAATCCCTAATTTTTTTTGTTTTCTTCAAATTTTAAACATTTCATACACTATATCAGATGAATATGGTGAAATTTTAAAAATTTCCATCGTCCTTGGGTTTTCAATATTTTGCTTGCTATAGTACAAGAAAATCATGAAATTTTCAAAAATAATTTTTTTCCCGTTTTGGGTTTTTCAATATTTTTCATGATATAGCACACGAAAGTCGCAAAATTTTCCGTTTCGTATTTTTTTAAAAATATATATTATGCATGCTATACAAAAATCATGATCCCTAAATATCAAAATATTCATCTTTCTTAGGTTATTTAATATTTTTATGCTATAGCAAATGACAATCGTGAAATTTTCAAATCTCAAAATTATTTATTTTCTTCAAATGTGCAATATTTTGCACACAACACAAAAATATCTTAATTTTCAAAAATCTCATAGTTTTCTATTTTATTCGGCTTTTCAATATTTTGTTTCCTATACACACGAAAATCGTGAAATTTTCAAAAAAAAATCAGTTTTCTTCGGATTTTCAATATTTTGCATGCTATATAGCACATGAATATCGTGAAATTTTCAAAAATCTTAAACTTTCATGTGCTCTTCGGGTTTTTAATATTTTGCTTGCTATATGCAGCGCACAAAAATCGTGGTATCTTCAAAAATCCCAAAATTTTCTATTTCCTTCAAAAAATATTAGTATTTTGCTTGCTATATAGCACCAAAAAATCGTGAATTTTTTAAAATTCAGAAAAATCTATTTTCTTAAAATTTTCAGAATTCTGCATGCTTATAACACAAAAATTGCGAAAATTTCAAAAACTCAATATTTTCTACTCTATTTGGATTTTCAATTTTTGTCTTGCTAGCATACAAAGATCGTGAACTTTTCAAAATGATCAAGATTTTCTGTTTTCTTTCGTTAAAATATTTTGTTTCACACAAAAATCGCTGAATTTTAAAAAATCTCAAAAAATATTTTGTTTTCTTTGGCTTTATAACTTTTTTGTATGCTATGTAGTATATGGAAATCGTGAAGTATTTAAAAATTTCAAAAATTTTCGTTATCTTTGTGTTTTTATTATTTTCTAGCAGAGCATGAAAATTATAATATTTTTAAAAATTCCCAAAATATTTTGTTTAATATAATAAACAAAAATCGAAAATTTTCAGAAATCTCAAAATTGTTCTATTTTCTTCCCGTTTTAAATACTGCATGGAAATCGAAAAAATTTAAAAAATCTCGGACTTCTGTTTTCTATTCTTTTTTTCATTATTTTGCTTGTTATATTGCACAAAAAATCATGAAATTTCAAAAATCTTTGAATTTTTTGTTATTCTTCAGTTTTCCAATATTTTATCCATTAATACTTTTAGAGAACTTCCGGGTATTAAGGAGCAAAAAGCGAGTAAAACAAGAAAAGATCGCCGATTGCCATTAAGAATCTAATAGAACAAAAAGATCAGGTCCGAGTGTCTACGCTTCGGATGACTGGGAACCCCTGAACTTTTTTGTTTTGTTCTAATTTCTAATATTTTACGCTAGCACATGAAAATTATGAAATTTTCAAAAATCTCAAAATTATCTGTTTTCTTTGGGTTTTCAATATTTTGCTTAACGCATATGAAAATCGCAAAATCTTCAAAATCTCAAGAATTTTCCGTTTCTTCGTTTTTCAATATTTTTTGTTTTGCACACGAAAATCGTGAAATTTTCAAAAGGATGAGCATTTTCTGTTTTCTTCCGTTTTTCTATATTTTATACTCTATAGCATAAGAAAATCGCAAAATTTTCAAAAATCTTAAAAATTTCCAGCTTACTTTCATTTTTAAATACTATGCATAGCAAAGAAAAATCGCAAAATTTTAAAAAATCTAAAACTAAATATTTCCTTCAAAATTTTAATATTTTACATGTATAAAAATAACGAAATTTTCAAAAATATCAAAATTTTCTATTTTCTATATATTTTTCTGCAATCCCATGAAAATTTCAACTCAACATTTTTTGTTTTTTTACAATTTTTTAATATTTTGCATGCTAAACACAAATATCATGAATTTTAAAAATATTTTGTATGTTAGTACACAAAGATAATGCAATTTTTCAATATTTTGCAAATAAATCCTAAGCGGTGAGAAAAATAGAAATAAATTTTAAAAGAGGCGATCATAATTTTTCTACCATATAAGCCTAGTTGTATTGGATAAAAGAATGATAATATTAAGTAGAGAGCCAATAAAAATATTTCGGCAACCCAAATATAGTTTGGGAATTATATAAGGGCTGGATAATAATTTTTCACTAAAGTCCTAACTTGATAAGAGAATATTCCAAAGAATAGTCTCTCATATAGCTTTATATATATTATTATATAGAGTGATTGAAATGCGTTGGCAATTCATCCACTAAAGAAGAAAGCTATATTCATATAATGGTAAATGAGCAAATAAAATCATAACATTTAGGGTTCTGATGCGCCATTTTGGTCACGTTTTAAAGGTGCATGATTGTTTACTTATGTCTTCTTAATATGTTTGCTAATTCTCCTTTGATTTAGTGTTTCTTGTTAGTATTTTCCCTTCATAAAAGTTTTCTGAATTTTTCTTACAATAACTCTTCAGGTAGAATCCCATCGGGTAACCAGTTACAAACTCACACAGATGTATTCTTCTAAAAGAAGATTGTGATCTTTGTGGATTCCTGTAAGGTGCCTGTACCTGAAGTTAAAGTTAATCATTCGGATACAGCATGTGATATGTGATCAAGAACTTCCAAAGGATTGCATTTTCTTGTTTTCCCAATAAAATGGTTCAAAAGAAAATTCTTTCTATCAGAGGAGAACATGTGAAGTTGGATAATGCGTGTGCATCATGGGAGAGGAGGACTCCTCTAAGTCGATGGCAGAATGGTTAGTTACTGAACTTATATTGGCATCTTGAGTTTGTCGTTTTCGATTTCTCGAGTTTGGTGTCGCATTCTCGTTTCTTAGGTTCATACTTTCTGTTTGATACATGAGGCTATTTGATTGTGTTGGTTCCTACATAAGCTAGTCCTATCTAATAAGTTTATTACAAAGTAGCAGCTCACTCTTGTAATAAGTAAGCTGTGTGTATATTTGTAGATGGACCCTTTTAGAAATCGAACCGGTGACCTCAGTTTGATTACGAAAGTTTTACCGCATGAGCTATGCTGCATTGGTAGCTGTGTTGGGTAAATGAGAAAATAGATTGATTGAATGCTATTTAGGATTTTGTTGAGCCATTTTGGTCATATTTGAATTTGCGTTATCATTTAGTCTTGTCTTCTTTCCTCTGTTTGTTAATTCCAGTGGATTTAACATTTCCTGAAAATACTTTCTTTTTCCTTTTCTTTTGTACAACCTGAAGTCTGAAATAAAGTCCTGAGTGTGGTGCTATGATCATATTTGTTCCAAAAAATAAATTTTTGGGTACATATTGTAAATGAAAGCGCAACAATTGGCAATGAGAACAAAAATAGTAGTTTAGCATAGGGCAAACTTTTATGTTTTTTTGAATTGCTATTATTTTTGGGTTTGACATTTGTTGAGGACAAAGCTTCCAGTAAAGCCGCAAATAATGCAGCCTGTTTACAGTAAAATGGGTCATAGATTGAATAAAGTACCACCTTGGTTGCTACATTTCCAAGCTTTACAGTCTTGATAATATAAATGATCAATGCAGTTCTGTAACTCCAAGAGCTGCAAATCCCTGTATTTAACAAGACTGATACAGTAAAATCCAGTGAGAGTAAATAATGAAGGCATAAACGGGGCTGCGGTCAACCACGGGGAGGCATAACCAGAGGCGTGATCCAACCCTGGGAATGGGTCCCAGCCCTCCTATCTTTCCCTTTTGGCGCTACGGCCACCGCAACGAAGTGTATAATCAATATAAACATGAACATGCATAGAAATTTGAAACTGTATTTGACCGTAGAATACAAAGCCTGATGGATATAAACCCTGCTTAAATAACAGAACTAGCAGCCGAGGAAACCAGATCAATTGGGCTTAAGCAAAAGAAGTCCACGAAATCTCTGGTTTCAAAAAACACCCGGTAAAAAGAAAATCAAGAAGCATTTGATACAAATAAATGATATCAGGCAGAGAATTATACATCCTTCACTATGATTTAGCTTTACTGCGGCATCTTCCCTTATAAGAGAAATTGTGATTCCTGCTATACTCAAGATCGTCAACACGGAGCAATCTTCAACCGTAAAATACCAAGGCATGATTTCGAACCACTCGATAGACATTATAATACACTTCCCTACTCATACAGTTACATTGATGGAAGATTCTTAACCATATCGATCCCTTCTTATCGATCCCTTCTTATTGAGTTATTATACTTCCACTTGAAAGTAGAGGAAGGTGAAACAAGAACGACCTCCTCCACCTTCTTATGCTACTCCTATTCCTTTTCTACTTCCTACAAGAATGGGGCTCGGCCTAAAGGCATGTAATTAAAAGAACAATCACGTTACACATCGATAGGATTTCTCATGAACAAAAATTACATGGACGAAGAAACAATTTTGTCGGCCAAGATCCATGCTTTTTTCATGTGAAACCTCGCTATATGATCTTGCTTGGCATCATTAGTCTACCCTTGCTGTTGCGGTGTTGCTGCTGCTGCTGTCGTCGTCTTTCTGTTTCTAGGTGATTTGCTCGCTGGAAAGTGCAATCTTGCAAAGAGAGGCTTTGGAGCTCTTGTTGTTCGGTCGAACCCTCTCACACAAACAAACCCTGTAGGCGGGGGGAAACATTTCAAAAAAAAGCAGCGAGAAAAGCGATCGAAGAATGGAAAGTATCCTATAATAAAATCAAATGGAAAATTTTGAATTATATTTTGTTTCCCTGCTAACTACTTTAACCCCTATTATTTCTATCATTAATTATATATATCCATGTGTTATTTTTTCTCTTTAAGCAGTCTAGAAGGAATTTATATTCAGCATTACTTGCCTCTCCAAAAACAGTGTTGTATCCCTTCAGTAGTAAGGCCTGCCATTAATGAAGGTAAATAACATGATGTGAGTTTGATGTTTAAATAGTACAATTTGAAGTTTTTCCGAACCAAAATTGTCTCTTTTCCATAATCTTAATACCTTTAAATATTGATGGCATAGAGGTTCCAAAATATACAGTTCGTCTCGCCAGCTTCCATATCCAATCCCGAGGAACATCAATTGGGTTACAGCTAGAATCGTGATCTGCAAAAACCTGCAGAAGAGATTTTTTATTAATATTTTGCCTATGGTAATATATGTTGCTATAGTTGCAACATTCGCTTTTATTCACCAAATTACCTCGTTAACTTGGAAATATGTTCCATTGAGCGGAAAGCTCCCTCTATTTGCAGTCCTACATGGAATCTATTCATGTTGTATTAAAATCCAATATAAAAAAAACTAGAGTTAGTCTTTATTCATAGAATTAAAGTTTATCTCAAGGAATTATTGGGTGATACAAATAGCAAAAGTAGCAAGCATTACCAAAATTGTGCCTCTGACCGTTTGATTTTGTGCTTCTCGTATACTATTGCAACTAAAGCATGTACTCATGTCGCACAATTTAACCGGCCCTTGCGAGTTGCAGCATGATTTCGGGGCCTCGGTGGATTGAGCAGTTTCACCTAATACATCACATTTCCATTACATGATCAATCAAAGGCGACTTGAAATATTTTAGGTATATGACAGTAATCTAAAATGTGCTCACCTGGGGTCCATATAGCTAGAAGGTAAGGACATGGATCATCCGGCTCTCTTTTGTCCATCTGTTACAGATTGAGAAAATGAATAGATAAGATAGAGCTAAATTCATACAAATTGAGAAGCAAAAGTAGATCAAAGAAAAAGCTTACTCCTTCCAAGAGAGGATGCCCATCGGGAAGTTCATAACTGTAAAGGATAGAAACCCAAATGTTAAGCTCATGTACAACGTTCTGATTATTTTTTCATTTTTTTTTCATTTTTTTTTCATTTGCATCTTGATGAGTCTATATATGTTGCTTTTAGTTCTACCTAATGATATGTGACTCGATCTCGGAGGTATTGTTTTGAGAATTTATGTGATTTTGTGATTTATGAATGGTTAATCATGATGATGTGTCACTAGTGATTTAAGGGGTTAGTTATTAGAATTTATATGGTTCTGTGATGTATGAATGACTAAATCGCATCGGTATCTCAAAACTGTATGACTTGTGCACTAAATCTACAATTTATAGATCGATATTCATATTTAGTAAAAAGCAGTGTTTTTGTTTTGTTTTTGTACCCTAAAAATGAAATTATATGAAATTTTGTTTTTTGCTTCTTACAAATTTACAGTGTCCTACCCATGTCTGTGTCTAAGCTTTATAGTTTCAAGTATCTCACGCTACAAACAAGTATATGGGCCTACCTCGATACTCTCTTTTTTAGCTTTTAAACAGGGAAGATAAGAGTGTAAAGCCTCACACTTGATGTTCGGTACGCAGGCGGTTCACATTCTTTAACTTTGGTGCAGGGATTGATGCAGCTTCTGGAGTTATAGCAACTAAAGCCTTTGACATATCGCCATCTTGAAGCCCCAAATTGTTTTCTTGCATATAATTCTGTAGATTCTGAGTAAACTCTTCAAAGTTGAGCTTTATTGTAGGGATTTCATCGGGGTCATTATAAAAAGCATCCTCAATATCAATTTCTGTTGTTTCAATGCACTCGGGCTCTGGTGTTGCAGGTTCCTCAATGATAGGCTCGCAGTTTATTGGGATAGTTTGTTCTTGTGAGAATGTGTTTCCTTCAAGTTGAGGTAGGGGCATGGGATTCGGAATCGGGTTACGGACTTCAGATGCAAAAGGAATTTCTGAGGTCACTATATGTTTCTCCTCTGGTCCTGGAAGCGCTAGCCTTGCACTGCAATATAGATTTGATGCATCAGTGACTTCGTTTATGCAACAAGTATTAGCGATATTATAGAAGGTAAGTTACATATAACACCATTGCACTTTCCTGGTTCCTTGCATACAACTATTGAACCTCAAAACTTCGGTTAGACAATTTTTTGTACATGCAAGAATTTCAATTAGGTTGCATTTTCTGATAATTTAATAGCGTACCTAGCAAATGCACTTGCAAAATGTTTGCACTCTGCTCTCATTGGGCAGGCATTGCAATTTGGCTTGCTCTTTGTACAGAAAACCTGCATGTGAACTTATGTCAGTTCCCTCACTATGCTTGTGGATTAATCTATCACTTGTGTATGCTATTTAGATCATGATACTACCTTGCCAAAAGTAATTAACTGATAGTGTAGCTCATACCTGACAAAATCATCCATGTTTAGAATTAGATTTTTTGCATGATTTTAGAAGGTTGAGAAAATACAGATGAAAATAAATATGTTCTTTTTAAGTAGGGTCTAGAGGTTACAATTTCTGCTGATCAAGCTTACATAGCCGAGGCCATAGGTACTTCTGAATGGTCTCCATCACCGGGTACCTTTCCAAAGTAATTTTATAAAAAATTAAATATTGTATTCTTTTTATAGTATTTAATAACTAGTATGCTAAAGAACAACTATGTCTCAATGCTTACATTTCTAAAAGATGTAACTGAAGCGACTCCGGCAGAGGTTGAAGTGGTACCCATCCAAGCCTCACAGCAATGCGACCGACATTTGTATCAACCTTTCAAGTGATGCACATTGATGAGAAAATGATGGCTAAGGTTTGGAATATATCTAATAAATATGAAAAATAGATCTTCAAGATAGAAGCTTTACTGGAAATGCTAGATGGTGAAGTGTCAAAAGTCGAACACATTCGACACTTTTAAGCCCCAGTCCCCTTATACTAAGTAGGTAATCCCTGAAAGAACCAAACACAGATATACTCTCACAAGTTTCAACTCAAAAGTTCATCAAATGAACAGCAAAATAATTCTTGATCACTAAAGAACAAACATAATTTTACATTATATCTTACTTTGCTTTGTCAGGAGGGACGTCTCGTAACCATTCAAGATCGATACTTCCATGATCTCTGACCAGCCGATCGAGAAAAGCCTGAAAAGAATAATATAATACCAATTTTAAATTGATTATTCAACAGTATTTTCCAATTAGGTTACAATATGCCTGCTATACTACTTAAAAAATGCTAGATAGTTTTACAGAGAAAATTCCGTTTTATTAAATGTCTTGATGTTGCTTTCCTGAATAACGATCTAAACATGATGTTGGCATGTATGCACAAAGTTTGACTTCTATCCATGACATTTCATGACAATTGTTAATTGCACAAATCCCCACTGTAGTTTATATTGTATAGCACTTGTACCCCCACAGGTGATTTTATTAGCGCAAACACTACCTCTGACCAAAACTTTTTAAGAACACTCAATTCTACTTTAAACAACACAGACAACTTCTAGAGTCAAATTAGACAATCGACTGGGTTTGTTGATTTTCAGTGCTTTTTAAGGGTCTTGATCAATGAGCAGAGAGGGGTTTTGCACTAATAAACCACTTGAGGGCGGTATAATTGCTAAACAGGGTAAACTACAGGAGACGTGTGTGCAATTAACCCTTTCGATAATGAATTTTCAAGTCTTACCTTGATTCGCTCTGCTAGCAGATTGTTCATTCCTCGTTCTCGAATGGTATTAGATATTTCACTCACATCGGCATTCAGTAGTGCCTCATAGTCCAGTGAGTCCATTGCATTACTGTTTCGTTCTTTTCTGACACTATTTTGATGCACCTGTTTTCTCAGGCAATCCCAATCAATGGTGGGCTTCTTCTCGGCCTCAGATTTTACCTTCTTACTCTTTAATTCATTGTTCAATGTTTCGGCTGAACCCTTTTGGGCTTCATTTCTTAAATTTGATTCAGCTGCACCAACATCCACTGCATTGTTCCTTCGATTGTCATTGGTTGAGTTTGGACAAGTTGGCGGATTTATGCTGTTTTGAATTTTTACATGAGTCTCGACTGCTACACTGGAAACATTTCCCTTCAAAGATGACTCGATGTGACAGTGATAATGATTTTCAAACTGAAAAGGTTGAGCAGTATTCTTGCTTGATCTACATGAATCATTTATATTTTTCTCATGTAATTCAATAGCAGAAGGGGCTGAGTCAGTCCCGGAATTAACCCGTAAAACTGCAGCCCAATCAATCCCACCACCATATTTTTGCGATGATCTTTTTGCATTACTGGCAACATTTAAATCGATTAAAACCCTGTCATTTGCCATCTTTAAAAGCTCGGTGAATGAATTGAAACCATTCGCCCTACCTTTCCTGAACAACTCGTCAGCTTCAAAGTCCAACGATGGGCTTAATTTATTCTCATTGGTTCTTTGAACTGGACATCGTGAAGAGGGGTTTTGAGATAGAACTCTATCTTCTTCAATTGCGCAACTGGCAACATGAACTGCAGTGCCTAAAACGCTATCAGGCGATTCGTGATCGATCCCTCTGTCAAGTTCATGGAAATCCGAACTGCTTTCTTTTTCAAGAGATTCATTGATCCCTGATAAACTTTGCTCGCAAAATTCTGGCTCTGATACTAAAGGCTTGCGTATTGTTTCTACATTAGCAGCTATGTTGTTTGCTTTCGACTTCGGAGGAAATCTTGCAGCAAGGCACATGAATGCGGAGCTGTAAAAAAGTCAAAGACTGTAAAAATCAATAACTGACTGGTTCCTTTCACATTCACATTCTCTATGGTCATCTTTAAGGAGTGAATTTTCACCTTGAAAGATGATCTGAAACATTCTGAGTAAGAAAGACACCAATTACCGAGTCCACGACCGATCCTTTCCACGGAGAGAATGTTCTATCACCTGAAACAGAATACAAAAGTTAAACAAAGAAAGATCCGCGCTCGCGTGTTCATTCTAACAATATCCGCTACAAATCGTCCTCTACAAAATCATCAGCTCTCTGTCCAAGTAGATTAATCCCCGCATGTTAATATACAAAAGTACCTTGGCAAAACATGAAAATAAGTGATGAAAAGAAAGGCAACCCGGAACACAAAAACATTGCAACTCAAATATTACAATCGTACTCTTATAAATGACTCTACACCTTGCGTTTAAAATGTGATTATATTTATATAGAATTCAAAATAGTTGTCAATCCTATTTAGACTGTTATTATTTCAAAAGTTGCAAAGGTTATTAAGTAATATGGTGCAAAAGAACAAATAACAACAATGCATACCTTGTATAAGATGCATGCGAGCGATGAATGAATCAGCCCGACCACGAAAAATACGTCTTTCTTCCTCCCACCATCGCTCTTTACCCATGTCTGTTCCCTCTGCGCCTTCACTTCTTTCCAATCCCATCAAAAGTCTCCACACCTTATGTGATTCAGGATCCAAATCAACCTTCGCCCGTGGTTTCCTCTTCTTGATAAGAACCATTGTGCCATCTCCAACACCATAAGGGATGAGAGCATTTTGTACTTCATTCATGACTTCTGTGTTTATGTGCAGATTTAACAATTTTGTAACAATTTCATCCATAGGGTCCCGATATGGAACAAGTTGGTTGGCATTAAGAGTATTGTGCTCCTTCCTCTTCCGACTTCTAGCCTCTTGTTTCGTTTGGTATGGTATTAAGGTTTCAACTCGAGATCTTGGTCCATAACTATATTCGAGTGACTTTTCAGGAGTTGAAGGTTGGTTACAATCGCGCGTCGTAGGAGTTGAGACCTTGTCCCTTTCACCAACATTATTACCGTGGGTGATTGGAGTGTGAACTTGAATTTTTATCTCTCTTGCTTCCCTCACTGCTTGATTCACCACCAATATTCGATTCGAAAATTGCCTTTCCTCAAGGGCTCTCAACTTTTGTGCTTCTGCAATACCGAAGCCTTTCCTAGTATTTTGCCGGCTTGGAGAATTACGATTTGGTGTAGAGAAAGCATTAGATGGGAGCTCTCTTTGTCCAGTTTCTATTCTCCTTTTCTTTTTGATATCATGAAACCTCAGAACTTGAGCGCCATCAACAAGATTGTAGACTCTCTTTGTTCCTTGTGGTGGCACATCTGAGATTTTATTTGATTTAGCACGACCAACTTCTGAAATATTTTGGCAATCGATCTTCGTAACTGGTCTCTTTGGATTTTCACTTACTTTTTCTGCTGGATGAGGAGCTGGCGTCATGTTAAACACCATCCTTGCAAAATCGTCTCGCCATCTCTTTCTCGTCATTTCTAGACTTGAAAGCTGAGGGGGTTGATTAGGGGTCTGCGGAACTCTTACATTCTCATTCCTGGAAAGCTGAGGGGTTTGATTCGGGGTCTGCGGAACTGTTACATTCTCATTCCTTGAAAGCTGAGGCGGTTGATTCGGGGTCTGCAGAACTCTCACACCGTTGTTCCTGGAAAGCTGAGGGGGTTGATTCGGGGTACATGGAACTCTCACATTCTCATTCGTTGAAAGCTGAGGCGGTTGATTCGGGGTCTCCGGAACTCTCACACTGTCATTCCTCGAAAGCTGAGGGGGTTGATTCTCATGTCCAAATTGATTTTGATTTTGCGGAATTCTCACATTCTCATTACCACATCGATTTTGAGTTTGTGGAACTCTCACATTCCCATTTGCAAATTGATACTGAGTTTGCGGAACTCTTACATTATTGTTTTCAAATCCACCACCAGAGGCCATCAAATGCAAACCAGACGCATGTGCTTCTCGAGCTTGAGTTTCCGATGGTCGATCTATTGTTTGAGAATCTTCTAAATCAAAATTCAAACTACGCCTCACCGATATATTCCTAGTTTGGTTGTTACAATCAACGCTCTCTCCTAATGCACATGAAGGGGTTTCTTGCAGCTTTTCATCTTTCTTTCTCCTCACATATTTTCTCTTACCCGAAGGATTTTCTGGGGGTTTCAAAGCTATAGGAGTTTCTTTCTTCCGTGTTCTCTTAGGTTTCCCTTCTTGAATCACCTTAGGCCGATGCTTCTTCCTTCTGGCCTTTTTTTGCGGCGTCTTATTCAGGTCTATGTCTTCTTGATTCTCCCCATTAGCTTGTTGAACCACAAGCTCTTCTAATGGATTAGCTACCGCATTTTTCTCAAACGGCTCTACTTGATTTGAGGAAAATTGCTCCAAAGGAGCTGTTTCATCGACTAAATCGATGATTTCACGAGACGGGCCCTCACAAACCCTCTCCGTCTTATACTTCTCCGTTGTTACAGGGGTCGTCGGTGAGGCCATTGCCGTGTTATTTTGTGCTAATGAATTGGGCTTTGTGAACAAAGGGATGCCCATGTTATCTGCAAATCAAAACAAAAGGCACCATTCGGAAGCTAAAAAGAAGCTAAATATTAAAATTTTAAAAACCAAATGAAAATACACAACTAAATTAATATCTAACATGCACAAGATCAAAAAAGGACTTGCATTGAGGTTTTGGTGACAACAAGATATTCCCATTCAACAACAACTGATTTGGATTCCAGGACTTGTAATTTCGAGCAAACATGAAAGATGCTAAATTCATCCTTCTCACAATCTCTGGATCATTTATTGCCGAATTTCTCCTATAGGGCATTTGAGCTAACCTCTCACTCCTAAACATCAATGCCTGCAAATTTCCGGCACTGTGGCCATTGATTTGGCCTCGGCTCGAAGAACCCAATGCCATCATTTGCTCACGATTACGATCTACAAGTTCGACCCTCTTAGGACCCGGGTTCGGCCTATCTATTGGGGTTATTGGAACCCATTGCCCTTAGATCCCAAAACCCTTTGGAAATTCCATCTCAAAAGATGGGATTTTTATCTAACAAACCAAAAACTTGGAGAAATTTGGGGTTTTTTTATCTTCTAAATGGGTCCATTTCTTAGCTCCTAAAATTTGAGGCCCGTTTTCCTCATCACACTAGCCATTGCTTGCTTCCAAACAAAGATTAAAAAGAAGAAGAAAATATAAACGACATAAAAATTAAAGCAGTTAAAAACTATGAGATCTCTTCCACCTAAAATCCAGCAGCAGCAATTAAAACCCATGAAACCAAAAGGGTAAACACAATGAATTCTGACAAATTTGGCAACTTCAAAGGAGCTAAATTCACTGAATCTGGCCACTTAATCAAGCAAACAAGCTACAATCCCTTCTGGGTCTTGAGAGATCGACCAAATCAAGACCAAAAACAATTGATTAAAAATGGAATCTTTTTGGCAGAAGGAAAGATTGGGTTTGTTGCTCAACATACCAGAATCCATGAATGCTAGCAATCAGAGAGAAGGAAGGCAGCCTAAAGAGGAAGGCTTTGCTCTTGATCTGGGCTTTGTTTGCTCATCTTCAGCTGGCTTTCTCCCCATTTCATTTTGATCTGGGATTTTAAAGAAAGCATGCAAACTTTTTGCAATAAAAACTTGAGTTTTTTGTAAACAAAAATAACGTGGGGTTTTTTGTCTCTTGTAGTTGTGTGTGTGAAATGGATAACTGCCAACGTATCCTTTTGACAACAACAGAACATACAGTCTTTTATTCCAAACTTTTAGGATTGGCTGCATGGATTCTTATTTAATTCTTATTTCGGTTAACGGTGGTTTTCTCGATTTAATTAATATTAACGGTCGTCCATACCAGCTGCTGTTTTTTAGTTTCATTGATGTATAAACTATAAAGAAAAGAGTTCTGTTGCGCATGTCCAATCCATTTAATTAATCTCTTTTATTAGTCGCTTGCTTTTCAGCCCAATTTAAAATGTCCTCTTAATTTAGTGAAAAGAATTCAATGATGAATCGAGGTTATGAGAATCATGGAGCAATATATTCGGGTTCTTTTTCTTTTTGGAGGATATGTAACAGTTATGGAGTCACGTGTCTGTGATGATGAAGTTAAAAGTCTGGCACGTTTCTGACTTTTGACAGGTGGATAAGTAACCGATGGCATGTGGATGAGCAACCGGAGGCACGTTTCATGCGGAGTTTTCGATCAGTGAGTTTGCAAGTAGACCTGTTACGGATGATTTATTGTGACTAAAGTTATATTCTGCATTGGATTAATAAATTTGAAGTCGTCTTTGTAAACAAATCTCAATTTGGTTAATTTTGTTTGTTAAAAGTATGGATAAGAGTTTTGCTATAGAAAGAATGAGATTGAAGCTAAAATTAAGGATAAATATCTGCTATCTATTCTTATATAACTACAAAACTAAAAGGGCTACGTGGCGCTCTCTTGTTGATTTGATTAAGAATTGATCCGCGTCACAATTTTTCCGATGAGAAAATCCTATGAAACTTTTAGTCCTAAAGCGTAAACATAAGCTTTAAACAAGCTTTTTTTTTAGGTAGATAATTCTGGTCAACAAAAACTTCACCGAATATGACAAATCTAAAACTTATTTAAAAACACAAATTAAAATAATATTTTAAAGCATAATTGACTTCTCAAATCTTTTAAAGTAACAAAAACTAATATAATAAAATATAGACATATTTAACCTACAAAATTAATAAATCTTTTTTCTATCTCATAATTTAATCACGTGCCATGCACTTACCAAATTGCTAATAATTATAGTTTAACCATCGAACAAAAATTTGCTATGTTTTTGGGTAATAAAATTGAAATAATCTCATTAGCGCTCCCGGCAATTCAAATTTCAATTAATTGGAAAAAGAATTCAAAAAAGAAAAGGAAAAAATCCTAATTTCTTACACAATACATATCAGCATAATTTTTATAAGCTCGACATAAAAAACAGGACGGTCAATGCTAACCATCTTTATTTCTATTATAATCCAAACCCTTTGGATGGTGATGTCATTATTGCATCAGTTTACAAAAAAAATTCAAAAAAAGGAGAAAAAAACTATGCGCCCATATTTCACCATAAGCTTGCATACATCATCTATAGAGAAAAAAAAACAAGAATATCCAACCCATCTCTCTCTTAACACTTCCTTAGAAAAAAGAAAAAATACTTAATTCATCTCTCACTTACACCTCCTTAGAAAAAAGAAAAAATAAAAAATACTTGATTCACCTCCTTAGAAAAATGAAAAAAAAAACACTTAATTCATCTCTCTCACACACACGCGCGCCTTTCTAAAAAAAGACAAAACAAGATCTAATCTCTCATATCTTCCACCAATGAGCAGTAACTTAGTTGGTTTGGTCATTTTCTTTCTTGGGGAGAGTGGGGGGTTTGAACCCAGAAACCCAAAGAGAGGAAATGGCCACAAATTATGGAAAACATTTTTTTAATTTTTTAATTATGGATTACTAGCATAACCATTTAACTATAGAAGTAACAACAAAACAACCGGTCGAGGAAAAACATTTATTTAAAAATAAATAACATGGAACATAATGTAACCTTGGTTAATAAAAGAAGAATTTTTTCATCTTAAAAATTATAGATATGTTTAGAAATTTTCATGTAATGTTCAGGATAAAAAAATTATACACACTTTCTCTTATACTATATATATTGTTCAATATATACCACGTTCAAAAATACTTGTTCTTTAATTATGTCATATGTATCGTATATATGCCAAAAATCAGTGATTCCCAACTGATGACAAGTCCTTTCACAGTTATTTGATTTAATGTCCTATCATCCTTGAATTTTGGGATAGTCATGCATGTTAGTGATTTGATATGCCAACTGTCTTTTTTATTATACTTTGATTTTTTTTCCTGGAAAAACATTTTATCTCTTACATAATAATACCAAATTCTCCAGACTATGTGTCATTTTCATAATCAATTTCTAATCATCACACCCGGTACAAATTGTTATCGGTGAACAATTAGCCATTCTTTTTTATATATTAATCAAATAAAGGGATTTTTACTTTAAAAGTTCACCCATACATCCTTAAATACTAAAAGTCTCTCGTGCTTCATATTTGCTTAAAATTTCATCATATTTTTAAGTTGCACTAAAAAACATCTCAGCAGTTCTCCATCAAAAGTTAGCATCCGATTATAAAGATGGGCTGGAGCTGGTGCTTAAGCTGCTTTTTTATCTTCCAGGTATTTAGGTAGGTTTTTCTTCCATAAAGATGACACGTATTCTTACTTGGTTGAATATTGGGATTTAGCACAACTAAAAAATAGCTCCTTTTGAAGTTGTTCATGAACTCCAAGCTTACAATTGAAGCGACAATGGCAGTTGGCAAGTTTGTTCCTGGAGGAGATTGAGAAAGACGAACTGGTTTTCATGATCAATTTGAAAGATATTTGATCGAAACTCTAATCCTAAAGTCAATTTGGAGCAAACATTAGGAATTTTGGAAAAAGAAGAGAGGTTGGAAAGGCTTTAAAACATTAACCCGATACTCACTGTTAGCGTTTTAATGAAATAATGGAAGATGCTAAAAAAATTCTTTTTTGGCATGTTAGGATTTTTTTTAGTGCGGTTTAAATGTTGGGGGTCTTTTAAGTATATAAATACGAAGCATGGGCGTGCTTTCTAGTAATTAGCAAAGTATGAAAATATTTTTTTAGTAAGAAGCCCTTAAATAAGCAACAAATTCTTATTATTATAAGTCTCAACAAGTTCCAAGCGCATTTGACCTAGCACAAATTGTAATACAACTTAGCTTAAAAGAATAAAAGTAATAGTCAGTTCTATCAAAATATATATGATTATTTTTACATCAAAGTTAATGGGATCTCTTGAAATATTAACAACGAACCTAAAGGATATATGTTTTTCAAGCGAAATTGGTAGCTGTGTTTTTTAATTGATAAAACGAAATCTCAGTAGCCACATGGGGAAGTTTTTCTTTATGACGTTGAAAAAAGTCAACACTCCATCAGTATTTTCGGCGCTCGGCATACACCACGTACATCTTCATTGTGCAAGACATGGGTACAATAAATTTGGGATGAATCCAACATCTTCTCAACATTGATTTTGTGACGTAAAAATACTAAAAATGTTAGGTTATTGAAAACCGTTCATATTGCATCCAATACATCAACGGTGAAAAGATGTTGGATTTTCATCTGATTTGATATATGCACAACTTGTACGACGAACATGAAGATGAAAATGGTTGATGCCGATTGTCGAAAAAATTGGTGGAGTGTTATATTTTTCAATGCCATACAAGAAAAAATATTTTATGGCATTTGAGATTTTGTTCTCTCTTTCAAATTATATATCATATTCACTGTTATTCTCTATGCTTGTTGAAAAAACCAATGTTTTTCTTATGAATTGTAGCATCCTAGAATGACCGTATTGTAATTTAGTGGAATAAATTTATGTAAATTGATTTTATGGTTATTTAAAATTATTTGATTATTAAAGTGAGTTTTGTGCAATGGGATTGATTATTATGGGGTTTATTGATAAATTGACTTGGATTGGATTACCATGGGTTTTATTGATTATTATTGATGGGTCATGGTGTTTTATTGGATTAGTAAATATTTAATTGAGAAAAGATACATGGTCTTGAGATTGAAAAGATATGTGCTCATAAAATTATATTTTTGCTTTATCTCAAACACTAGTTCTAACTGATATAAGACTTATGTAAATACCCGACCCGCATGCACATAACTTATACTATTTAAATCCGTTTAGACCCTCATGTAAACCCATATTCTCATATTCCATCAAATTAAATAAAACCCTAACCTCCATCTTTAACCGAAACCTTAACCCTAATTGAGCCGACTCCATCTTCATCACCACCGTCACGGCCGTGCTTAGTCCCCTACTATTGTCATCATCGTGATCGTGTTATCATCTTCTTGTTCTTGTTGCAGTTATATTTCTCGGTGCATCGTCACCAAGATTGAGATCGTCGTCGTCTACACTTTGTGTTATTCACCGTTCGAGGCAAGTATTTCTAAATACTTGTTACATGCTACCTACGGCTGGATTAGATCTTGCATAACATTATTATTGTTATTAATTTCATATTTACGTCGATACTTAACCTTAATTAACGAATCACGATATGTCGACAACCCGACCTAGTTATAATACTCGATACGGACCGCTAAAAATACTATCTGTACGTTGTTAATTGTTATTTGGAACTTATGGGGATCAATGAAATCGTAGTTGTTATCACCTGAATTGAATTTAATGGAAACCCTAATTTTAAATATCAGATCGTCTTAGAAAATCCCATGGATACGTCCTCTGTCTGAACACCAAACGTCTCTGAAATAGATTTACAGTAATTAAAATTGAACTGCAGACGTCTTTCAACAGGGGCCATACGTCTCCGAAATTAATTTCCCGTAACTTGATTTGAACTACAGACGTCTGCTACAACAGATATGCTCAGGGACCAGACGTCTGACATATAAAATGTGAGACCAGACGTCTCCTACATGTTAGTGATATATACTTTAGAGGTCATTATTGTATAGTACTGGTTTGTATATTACATTTTGGAAGCTTGGTATATACACAGATATAATAACAGTCTTTCTCAAAATGGTACTATGCTACTTGGTTTGATTCTACCTCAATATGTGCATATATTTCTTTTAGCATATCGCTAATACATATTGGTAGAGCCCTTACGATCTTTGCTTGACTACCAACGTTGTGATGGCAGTCACACTAGTGGGGGCTGGGTAGTCTATAAGCACATTCTTACACAGGTCTCTAGTCATAGGATTATCGAAACGGGGCATCGAAACTCCGGAGTAGACTAGTGTATACGCTTCTCATCCCAGCAGGGGAGATTGTATATCCCACAGCCATTGGTACGTCGTACCGAAGATAGTATACATGTGTTTATTGGGTTATGAGTTATACTGGACAGACTCGTTGGGAACTGCTGGTTGGTATTATACCTATCGTCAGGTAGCAGTTCCCGGACGGCATGAGTACAGGTTAGTCCGCTGACTTGATATCACTATTCGTCTTGAGCGTGTTCCCATTGTACTTAGATCACTACCCTACCACGGATCAAAGGAGTCGTGCAAACAGGTAGTGGTTGGGTGCAGTCCAAAAGCACTGGGAGGCAGTAGTGGTTAGATATGATTCATCTCTCCCGGTATTGGGGGTTGATATCGCGCTGTCTTCGGAAAGCCATTACACAATGTACCTGGCCAAGACAAGCGAGATTTACTGGTAGGTACTCCAGTAGTTTCTCAGGGTGTATTGGGCTCTGCTCTGATATGACTTATTGCGCTGTTAAGGGTCTGACATTTACCACCCCCTAAGCCCGATGTCACGCCCCGCTTCCCAAAATACGGAATACAAGGGGTGACAAGGATAGCCATACTCCTACGGTCAAGGAAATATCATGCCGTGGTCATACATCAGCTTCTTGCATTACGTGGTAATCAGTAAACACAGCACAAGTAATGAGAAATGCAGTCGCTAATTTTATCAAAACAGATATGAAACTAACCAGATAGAGACAAGGGAAAGGATAGCGCTGACGTCGCTAAACTAGATGTCCGCAATATTCTCGAGGTAAGACAGATCCTGATCCGAGCTAAGTCCACTTCTCACTCTGAGTATGCACACTCAGGTCGTCAGAGCGACACAATAGCAATATATACATATATAATGTGCAACGATAATAAACATAAAGTAGTAAGCATAGAGTAATGACGTGAGTATTAAAAAACTGGTACATGTAACGATAAAGTAGGTGTATCAGATAAGTAATCAATGCAATGTCCATGTCATTAAAGCAATCAGTCTCAAAGTCTCAATATCCAAGTCACTAAATTTATCGTCAGTCCAAGTATGAGCGTCAACCACCGCAGAAGTATCCCCAACCCAAGTGTAAGCCCCAGGGGCAAGGGAACACAGGCCCAAATCACGATCAGTAAGAATCAGAAACACTATCAGTACCAATCCCGAAATCACGAAATAAGCCGGCGGTGGGACTCTTGAGATTCCGTTGATCGAACTCACACTCAAACTATCCCACACCCCGCGGTCTACATCAAATACCGACCATGAATCCAAATACTAGTCGCTCCATGATAAGTCTACGCGAGAAATGGAGACAGGGTCTCCATCAAGCATGTCTCGATTGGTATCCAAGATAAATGGACAGTGCTCGACGTCTTACCTATGACATTGGTATAAGTGCTTCCATACCCGTCCCATACCAGTTATAGTTACACTTATATATGCCTCATAGGCGTCGATAATGCAATAGCTAACTGGTTCCGCTGATTGTGTACAAGTACGTATCACTTCCGTTTTTCAATCCCGCTTTTACACTAACGTACTTGCCACAATCCAATTACTAACATTTATCACTTGGTAATGTAATACGGTCACTAGAATATCGATGTGAATGAACACTATTTATAAGGGTATAACAGTCATGCAATATGATGGGGATACAGTAAATGCACTACTGAATACATATGAGCAACCGGTGTCAGTTGGATTAGAAAAATCACATAAAATCACACGTGCATAATTTGGCAAAACAAAACAAAAGACGTAAACAGAGTATTAAATTATATCTACAGAAAAATTAGTTTCGAATCAATCGAGTTTCAGGTTTGTGAGTTATGGTCATTTCACTTTAAGTGTTTTCTGCTGGAAATCCAGTTTCAGAACTGGATGTCCGTTTCGTAACACGTTTTAATCCCTGCTGGGATCATTATTAGGCGATAATACAATTAGATAATATTTATATTTATCTGTTATGTTTCCAACGCATCAGACGGATCAATAATATCCATTGTACGCAGGGAGATATGTACTGTCTAAGGTTAAGGTATACATTCTTGTTCTGCATGAAACTGCAGTACACATCTACCGTTTAAAAAGTGTTATAAATATCAAAAGACACTGGAATGCAATGAGACTGGCACCGTTAGAAATATAATTCAATTATCTACCCTTATATGTATGGTTCCTCACACTTGATAGGTTAAACAGGGAGAAACATGCGTTCCAAGACGGGTAAAGGTAAAGATTCTTGCTCTGGACAGCAGTCCAGATTCACGAATCGCCTCAGTTTCGTTTCTATTACTTAATAAAATTCAGAGATCAACTATGGGATACTGTAGGTTTATCTGTCGGCTTCAATACGAGCCCTAAAATATTAGGTTACAGGTTGCATTCAGTTTAATATAGATTTTAGAACGTGGCATGTGCGATGAATTCCAGATTCAACGTCGCCTTTTGGGGGCGTCTTTACATAATGTAAACTTCACTAGTTTTAACCTAAATTCCTGCATGATGTTCTTTATCAGTAAACAAATCTATCTATAACAAGTTCCGCCATTTTAAGATATGTTTTGATCTAGGGTTTCACATTGATCGATCTTGATTATGCATATCGGTATCATTCGGGATATCTATTTCGACTAGTTGACATGAGTTTTTATCAGTTCAATTTCTAAATATTATCAAAATGAAAATAACAATCACTATACAGGTTCCAATCATAACCACTAACTTACCAGGGTTTATTATTGAAACTACCGTGATACTTTGCGGTATATAGATAGATACACACACCCCCACACACTCACATATCTATACACATCGATCTATTATTACTATAGCATGTAAAGCAAGTGGAGTTCATTTTCCTGAAGGAGACTATTAGATGCACGGCAACGATAGGCACGACACGACAATGGCGGGGCAGCATAAGGCTCAACCAGGGTTCTGTGTAATGGCGGCGACGGCGGCGAGCTCAGGCGATGGCTCAGGCAATGGGGTTAGGGTGGCGGATGAGGCGTTGCAAGTGGAGGAAGAGCCTGGTGACGGCAGCGGTGAGATCGGGGCTAGCGACGGTCAGGGGAGCTCCGGCGGTGTGAGAGGTTAGTGGCAGTGGAGGATCGTCAGCGATGGGGTCTGGTTGGTAACGAGGTGGAGTAGGGTGCAAAGAAGATGTTAGGCTCGGTGGAGGTTCGGTTGGTATGGTGGTGCTCACGGTGGTGGTTTGTTGAGGCATCGGCGGTTGAGCTGGGATGCCGACGGTGGGAGGAGGGGCTTGGTGTGGTTGTGGAGGAGAGATGATGGAGACGTGATGATGGAGGTTGGTGGGGTGTTGCGTTGTGGAGGAGGTGCGAAGCTGGTGGTGTTGGCGATGAGAGGAGGTTCGTCAGCAGTTCATGGAAGATCCAGCGAAGTGGCAGTGAAGTCATGATGGTATGGATTGATGATGAGGGTGCTCTCGTTGGGTTGAAGGTGGGGAGTAGTTAGGAAGGGCTCACTGTTGATAGAGGTCGTCGATGTGAGCAACGATGATGGTGGTGGTCGGTTCTCGTGGCGGTGTGTTGCAGGGAGCTCGATTGATGGGTTAGGTGAGTTAGGTTGCTTCTAGGAGGAAGGTGGTGGTTGGTTGCGATGAAGCGAGTAGGTTGGTGGCAGCGGAGAGTACGCTGACGGTGGCTTAGTGCAGTGAGGGGGAGTGAAAAAGATGAGCGAAGGTTGTTGAGAGAGTGGCCGCAGTATCTGGGAAGAGGCGCGGATCATGTGCGGGTGGCTGTTGGAGGGGCTCGGTCATGGGGTGAGCGCGGGTCTCGAGGGGACATGGGTACGAGGAAAAGTGTCGCGGGGAGGAGCAGGTTGAGCGGAGCTTGTTGCGAAAAGACAGGAACATAAAAGAAAACAAGGAGAAGAAGAAAGAGGAGGATGGAGGGTTCGGGTCGGATAGGGCGTGTGGGGTCGGGTAGGTAGGGGTTAGGTTGGGTGTGTGGGCTATGGGCCGGGCTGGGTTGGGTCAGGGAACGTGTTTGGGTTAGGGTTTGGGTCTGGGTTTAGATTTAGGCTTTAAAAATGTAAGTCCACGTTACCCGTCTCCGGTTCTTTGGGGTTACGGAAATGGTGAAAAACGATTTTTCTTTGGGGGTAACTTGGACTCAAAATACGGATCTTTGTTAAACATTTATCTAACAACCTAATTAGGAGTTTTACCTACTCGGTTAGGGGGTTATACCTTAACTTGAACTCCTTCTCTTCGACTCCTTGTGGTGGTCGGATGGTTCTCTCCTCGTCGTCTCCTTATGCCGAAGATGGATCCACCCGAAAGGTTCTACCTTTGGCTCCAACCTCAATCTAGAGGAAACTAGAACACTTGGTTTGCTAGACCTTGTATATTAGGATGAGTAGAGAAGTGTTTTGGGTTTTATCTCTATGGTTCTTGTTTCTCAACACATGAGACAATAGAACCATGAACTAGAGAGAGCAAGAGGAAGAGGGAGAGCTTGAGGATGAGAGGAGTGCTTTCATGAGAGAGAAAGCAAATGATAGAATGAGCAAGACTTTTCTCACCCTTACTCTCATAATCCAAAAAAATTATAACAAATAATAATAATTGAGTATTATGTGATGGTTCATATCATATCAAAAGGCAATATCATTTCATGCACTCATTTTGTAAAGTATAACAAGCAAGCAAAAGTCTTTGCCATGAAATGATAGCCATTGTAATGATGATGGTCAACAAGTCCAACCTAGTCAACCGGTCAACAAAGTCAACAAGTCAACAAAGTCAACCTTTCAATCCAACCATGGCACAATAATACTTAATTATTATTATCATTAATCATATTTCTTATTCTTATTAGGGTTTAGCAAAAGTCAACAGTCAACAACCCTAATGAGAATTCTCTGCCTCTGTCTCTCTGTCAACCGTGCATACACACCCGCATCCGCGTTCCGAGGAACACGAATACAAACGAGATAAAACCAATCCCAAAACGTACACTAGGATCTGGCTTAAACCAAAGCCCTCTAGTGATAATTGTCCGGACACTAAACGTGCACAAGTGCACGGATGTGGCCGAACCCTGTCGCAAAACCATGCGACCTCTACTCTTTTGCCTAAAGGCGAATAGCTCTCTGTGTGGGACTCTAAAGACTCGACACTACGCTGGCAGTGGGTTTAACCACAGACCGCAAACGGCACTAGCTGTGTGTAACGGCCCCCAGGTAGATGCCGATAAGAAGACGGACGAGGTGAAACCCATCTGAACTCCTACTGAGACTGAATGTGACAGTCTCCGTACAGTTCGGTCTTTTCGTCTGAGAATATCGTATGGCGGGCCTAGGGGGCGGTAAACGTCAGTCCCCTAATAGCGGTACAAGTCATGTCAGAGTGTAGCCCAGAACACCCTGAGATAACACTGGAAACCTACCAGTATATCTCGCTTGCCCTGGCCAGGGACGACTATGTGTAATGGCTCTCCATGACACAGCGCGATATCAACTCCCAATACCGGGAGAGACGAATCCTATCTAACCGTCACTGCCTCCAAGTGCTTCGGGACTGCACCCAACTACTACCTGTTTGCACGACTCATTTGAGCCGTGGTAGGGTAGTAATCAAAATACAGTGGGAACACACTCGAGGCGAAGTGACAGTGTCAAGTCAGCGGACTAAGCTGTACTCATGTCACCTGGGAACTGATAACTGACGATAGGTATAGTACCAACCAACAGTTCCCGACGAGTCCTGTCCAGTGTACTCGTAACCTAAAGAGCACCCGCATACTATCTCAAGTACGACGTACTGACGGTTGTGGGACGGACTGTCTCCCTTACTGGGATGAGAAGCGCATACGCTAGTCTACTCCGGAGTATCGATGCCCTGTCTCGATAGTCCTACGACTAGGGACCTACATAAGGATGTGCTTGTGGATTACCAAGCCCCTACGAGTGTGACTGCCATCACAACGCTGGTAATCAAGCAAAGATCCTAAGGGCTCCACTAATGTGTATAGGTGATATACTAAAAGAAACACATGTACACATTAAAGTAGAAACAAACCAAGTAGCATACTACCATTTTGAGCAAGATTGTCTATACAACTGTGAATATCTCAAGCTTCCATTAAGTAATATACAAACTAGTATGATACAGTAATGGCCTCTAGGGCATATACACTAACAATCTCCCACTTGCACTAAGGCCATGTACTGGCGTATCGGAGACCTATCATCTCGATCAGCCGCTCGAACTGAGTCTGGGGTAAGGCCTCCGTGAGTGGATCAACAGTGTTATCTTCCGTATTTACTCTCTTCACCTCAATCTCCCGGCGATCTACGATCTCCCTGATCAGGTGGTACTGCCTCAAAATGTGCCTGGACTTCTGATGGGACCTGGGTTCTTTCGCTAAAGCTATAGCACCGTTGTTGTCATAATACAGCGGTATTGGATCAACACTGGTAGAAACCACCTGAAGCTCCGTGAGGAACTTCTTCATCCAGACAGCTTCCTTTGCGACATCGCAAGCAGCTATGTACTCCGCTTCCATAGTTGAGTCAGCAACGGTTACCTGCTTGGAGCTCTTCCAGCAAACCGCCCCTCCATTGAGGGTAAAGACATAACCCGATATGGACTTGGAGTCATCCTTGTCACTCTGGAAGCTGGAGTCAGCAAAGGCCTCGATCTGGAGGTCTTTTCCGCCATACACCAAGAACATCTCCTTAGTCCTTCTCAGGTACTTGAGAATGTTCTTTACCGCTATCCAGTGCTTCTCCCCTGGGTCTGACTGATACCGTCTTACAACGCTCAATGCGTATGCTATATCTGGTCTGGTACACAACATCGCATACATAATAGAGCATACCGCAGATGCGTAGGGTATTGATGACATGCGAGCCCTTTCCAAATCAGTCTTGGGAGACATCTCTTTGGAGAGGGTGTTCCGTGACAAGCCGGTAGATTACCGCGCTTGGAATCTTCCATACTGAATCGTTTCAATATGGTGTCAATGTACCTAGACTGTGAAAGTCCCAACATCTTTTTAGATCTATCATGAAAGATCTGGATCCTCAGAATGTAGTTGGCATCGCCCAGGTCCTTCATGGAGAATCTCTGTGACAAGAATCCTTTGACTAACTGTAGCATAGGAATATCATTTCCTATTAGGAGAATGTCATCGACGTACAAGATGAGGAATACCACATTTCTCCCTACAATCTTACTGTAAATGCATGGTTTATCTGGATTTTTGATAAAGTCGAATTCTTTGACAGTATCATCAAAGCAGATGTTCCAACTCCGCGATGCCTGCTTCAGTCCATAGATGGACTTGAGCAACTTGCACACTTTACCGCTGCTCCCACTCTGAATAAATCCTTCTGGCTGATCCATATAGACACACTCTTCCAAATTTCCATTTAGGAAAGCCGTCTTTACGTCCATCTGCCAGATTTTATAATCGTGGAAGGTAGCAATGGCAAGAAGGATCCGAATGGATTTGAGCATAGCTACCGGAGAAAAGGTCTTGTCATAGTCCAAACCAGGTCTTTGACGAAAACCCTTTGCAACAAGCCTAGCTTTATAGGTTTCAACCTGCCCATCTACACCAATCTTCTTTCTGAAGATCCATTTGCAGCCTACGGGTTTTACCCCTTCTGGAGCAAAGTCCAAAGTCCAAACTTTGTTGGTGTACATGGACTCCATCTCGTTCCGCATTGCATCCAGCCATTTTACCGAGTCACCGCTCTGAATGGCTTGCTGGAAGCTAGTAGGCTCATCATGATCAATGACGCAATCCTCTCTATCCCCGTCTACGAGAAAATCGTATCTCTCGGGTGGATGAGACTGCCTACTACTCCTGCGGAGTGGCGCAGGAATGTCCGGTTCTCCTGAAACTTCTGGTTCTTCCAAGCTTTCAGTAATAGCTTGTGGTTCTGGAATTTCTTCCAGTTCTATTGCGCCCCCACTTATCTGATTTTCCAAAAATTCAGTTTCTAAGAAGTGGGCATGCTGAGAAACTAAAACCTTTTGTTCCTCTGCGGAATAGAAAAGATACCTCCTGGAGTTTTTTGGGTATCCCACAAACTTACACAGTACTGAGCGTGCCTCGAGCTTGTCCGCATGCTGCTTTTTTACAAAAGCTGGACATCCCCATGTCTTAAGATACTTAAGACAGGGTTTCTTCCCACTCCACATCTGATATGGGGTGGTAGGAACAGTCTTGGTTGGAGCCTTGTTCAAGAGATATGCAGTTGTTTCTAGTGCATAACCCCAGAAAAATTGCGGTAACTCAGCCTTACTCATCATGGAACGAACCATATCCAATATGGTTCGATTCCGCCTTTCAGATACACCGTTGTGTTGTGGTGTGTATGGAGGAGTATGCTGAGAGAGAATTCCATTCTCTTTTAAGTAGTCCAGAAACTCGGCACTCAAGTATTCACCACCTCGATCAGATCTCAGTGTCCTTATACTTTTGCCTGTTTGTTTTTCAACTTCATTATTGTATTTCCGAAATTTCTCAAAGGCCTCGGATTTGTGCTTCATCAGGAAGACATGTCCATACCTAGAGAAATCATCTGTGAAAGTAATGAAGTATGCATAACCACTTCGCGCATGTGTAGACATTGGACCACACACATCACTGTATATGAGTCCCAAGAGCTCGCTCGCTCTTACTCTGTGTCCAGTGAACGGAGTCTTTGTCATCTTTCCCATGAGACAAGATTCACAAGTGGCATAAGACTGATACTCGAACGGATTCAAGTATCCCTCTTTATGTAACTTAGTTAATCGTGTCTCATTAATGTGACCCAGTTTACAATGCCATAAGAAAACCTGATTTGTTTCCGGAGACTTTCTTTTAAGTGTGTTCTGGACACTGAAAATCTGAGCTTGATTCAATACGTATATCCCGATTTCTAATGTACCTGACCCAATCAGAACTTGATTTAGGTGGATGTGGACCACATCGCTTACAAAAGTAAAATCATATCCTTCCTTAGAAAGTAAGGATACAGATATGATATTACAAGTCGCACCTGGTACATACAAACAATTACGCAGAATCAATATCTGCCCAGTTGTCAGTCCAAGATGATATTCCCCTACGGATTCAGCGTCCATGCTCATTCCGTTAGCAACCCTGAGAGTCATATCACCTTTCCTGATAACCCTACGGTTTCTCAGAGCCTGTAACGAATTACAGATGTGAGATCCTGATCCGGTATCCAATACCCAGGAAGTAGGATTAACTGACATACAGTTCTCTACTACAAACACACCCGAAGCCGAAGCCACAACATGCTTCGAATTCTGGCTATTGGTTTTGCTAGCCCAGCAATCCTTCTGCCAATGTTTATTCCCGTAACAATAGGAACGTCCCTCTTTTACTACATTCAGTCCCGAAACTTTTGCCCTTCCCTTTCCTTCTACTTCCCTGGTTTCCTTCAGGGTAGAAGGTAGAGACTGTAGAATCAAGTCAGTATCTGACCTGTTCTTCAACGTGGTCTTCAGGTCTGTGAGCTCAAAATAGCTGGTCTCTGTAAAGACGTTGCCCCCTACAGATGCCCCGATAGCCAATCTCGCTTGAAGCAATTCGTTCGAGGTCTCATATCTTGCGATACGAGATTGCTCTCCATATAAATCTTTGTCATGGAGGAAGATAGAAACTAAGTCCATCTTCTCGTGCTGCCTCTGGTATGCACCATCAACTGAGGCTAACACGAGGCACTTGGCTTTCGTACAGTCTTTTTCCGATATCTTACGGATATTACTATCCGTGACAGGGGAAACTGGTCCTGAGACGGCAGGGGTTTGATTAGTTATGAGGTGTCCCAGTTTGTCATAGGCAATGGACATCTGGACAGACCTTTGCCAATCATAACAGTCAGATTCAGTCATTTTATTATCTAGATGTAACCTATGTGTGGTCACTGGGTCGCTGCAATTAAGAGAGAGAGAAGAAAATACTCAGCATGATGCTCTTGCAAGTTTAGATTGGTTTTTAATTTATCTAAACAGGATGGCTCCCACTGTTTCTCGAATCCCACCTCAAACCAAAAAGGAAGAATTAGTCGGGATCAATATCACCGCACAATACTTGCTTAACCGTTCAGCCAGGCCAGTGTCGGTACTTCGAGGGAGGTTTTCCAACCCTTTCGTGAAGTTCCTTAATTAAATAACCTCTTTTCCCTGGGGGCGTAGCCCCGCTAACACCTTTCTAGACACCTACTCGGTTTATAGCATTGATCGTTAAGTGAGAAATTTCCCGAGGAGTAGCATATACTCATAGTAGGATCGGGATCCAAATATCATCGCGTGGCGAAACTGAAGGAATCCTACCAGAATCATCACACTCCAAATGGTATGCAGCGCTAGCAAGTTTCTGGTTCTTTAGAAACTCCCGATGTGGATTTTTGCCCCATGCTCTTATGACCTTGACTTTGGCCAACAAATCATAAGTCACATGTCAAGTTCTACCCGTCATTCTCCAGGTTAATTTGAACCCACCCGTACCTACCCTTGACTTTGGCTAACAAGGCAGTATGACTGTCCCAAACCAACGAATCTATCTATGCTGCACATGAACACCCAATAGCTACCAATCACTATGCCTTTACTTTGGCCAACAAATATAGCTTGAATACTATTGACTATCCATATGATATAATGGAGGGCTACGAATGGTTTTGGCAAAACCGTGAACGTAGTGAACTTGATATAATCGATGGAATGAGATAGCTTTTAAAAGGAGTGGCTTAAGCTCCGCGTTTAAAAGTTGGTTTTTGAAAAGAAACCGAGTGGTTTTTGAAATTGTTCCAACGACTTTACTTTGGTTTATTTTCTTGCATTAATTTAATGCGTCTCATCATTTAATCCTACCATTGCAGAAAACAACGAAAATATGACGTACGCTTATGCCATCTGCATTCGCCACGGGGCCCCGTCATTACCCGTTAGGTTACTTAACTAACGACAGAGCGGGGGCTGGACTAGCGCGGATGCAAAACATAAGCAACGCCTAAATAAATATCATATATAGATATATACATTCGTCAGATGCAATGATAGCCATTCCAGATCACAGATGAACACATTGGATATACAAGGAATCCACATTCCGTACGAGCCTGTAACGAAAAGCGAATTACACGGTCGCGATGAATAGCCAATACCCCACCCTAGACCCTTACGGGTGCGGCAAACTACCCGCCAAATACCCAAAGTGAAGCAACCTCCCTCAACAACGTGAGTAGGCCACTCGGCACTTTGAGGTACCCGGTAGTTTGTGCACCCCCTCCATGGGTCTATCCTAGGAGCAAAAACAGTAAAAAAAAATTATACAGTGACGGCTACAACCTCATCCCGGTTGTGCGGCCAAATAAATAATATTACATCAATTACAAATTACATGAATTGAAAGATAAAGAAAACTCTCATCTCACAACCCCCGGCTATTCATCCGCGATAATCCAATGAATTCATATACACATACCATCAACATTACAGATCACAGATATGTATAACCCCCACTAATCGACGTATAGCGATTAGCAGACGTTCAATACATATATCACATCACAGATATAAACCCGTTAGCTAAAGTATTTAGAAGTACGATCAAAATACGGATTTTTAAACCCCAAAAACAAATTTTGCTTTCTGGAAAATCTGGGCAGAAAAATCATATTCCAAAAATCCCAAAACATCCCAATAAACACACTGTAGCAAAACAGATCCACGGCCGAGTCAACTCGGCCGCGGATACGCGGCAAGAAGCTCTTCTTGCCGCGTTTCTGCGGTGAGTTGGTCGGCTCTGTGGATCGTTATTCTGCAGTGTTTATTAAAAAGCCTGAGTCGATTTTTGGTATATGTCAAATAATTTTTACAGCAGTTTAAAAATCGACAGAAAGTTTGAATTCCGGGCATGTTTCGTGACTTTTTCTTCGATCGAACTTCTAGTTACTTTGCTAATATGTTTGATAGAGTTTAACTAGGCTCTGATACCACTGTAAGTCCACGTTACCCGTCCCTGGTTCTTTGGGGTTGCGAAAATTTTGAAAAACGATTTTTCTTTGGGGGTAACATGGACTCAAAATACGGATCTTTGTTAAACAACTATCTAACAACCTAACTAGGAGTTTTACCTACTCGGTTAGGGGGTTATACCTTAACTTGAACTCCTTCTCTTCGACTCCTTGTGGTGGTCGGATGGTTCTCTCCTCGTCGTCTCCTTGTGCCGAAGATGGATCCATCCGAAAGGTTCTACCTTTGGCTCCAACCTCAATCTAGAGGAAACTAGAACACTTAGTTTGCTAGACCTTGTATACTAGGATGAGTAGATAAGTGTTTTGGGTTTTATCTCTATGGTTCTTGTTTCTCAACACATGAGACAATAGAACCATGAACTAGAGAGAGAGCAAGAGGAAGAGGGAGAGCTTGAGGATGAGAGGAGTGCTTTCATGAGAGAGAAAGCAAATGATAGAATGAGCAAGACTTTTCCCACCCTTACTCTCATAATCCAAAAAAATCATAACAAATAATAATAATTGAGTATTATGTGATGGTTCATATCATATAAAAAGGCAATATCATTTCATGCACTCATTTTGTAAAGTATAACAAGCAAGCAAAAGTCTTTGCCATGAAATGATAGCCATTGTAATGATGATGGTCAACAAGTCCAACCTAGTCAACTGTTCAACAAAGTCAACAAGTCAACAAAGTCAACCTTTCAACCCAACCATGGCACAATAATACTTAATTAATATTATCATTAATCATATTTCTTATTCTCATTAGGGTTTAGCAAAAGTCAACAGTCAACAACCCTAATGAGAATCCTCTGTCTCTGTCTCTCTGTCAACCGTGCATACACACCCGCATCCGCGTTCCGAGGAACACGAATACAAACGAGATAAAACCAATCCCAAAACGTACACTAGGATCTGGCTTAAACCAAAGCCCTCTAGTGATAACTGCCCGGACACTAAACGTGTACAAGTGCATGGATGTGACCGAACCCTGTCGCAAAACCATGCGACCTCTACTCTTTTGCCTAAAGGCGAATAGCTCTCTGTGTGGGACTCTAAAGACTCGACACTACACTGGCAGTGGGTTTAACCACAGACCGCAAGCGGCACTAGCTGTGCGTAACGGCCCCCAGGTAGATGCCGATAAGAAGACGGACGAGGTGAAACCCATCTGAACTCCTACTGAGCCTGAATATGACAGTCTCCGTACAGTCCGGTCTGTTCGTCTGAGAATATCGCATGGCGGGCCTAGGGGGCGGTAAACGTCAGTCCCCTAATAGCGGTACAAGTCATGTCGGAGTGTAGCCCAGAACACCCTGAGATAACACTGGAAACCTACCAGTATATCTCGCTTGCCCTGGCCAGGGACGACTATGTGTAATGGCTCTCCATGACACAGCGCGATATCAACTCCCAATACCGGGAGAGACAAATTCTGTCTAACCGTCACTGCTCCAAGTGCTTCGGGACTGCACCCAACTACTACCAGTTTGCACGACTTTTTTGAGCCGTGGTAGGGTAGTAATCAAAGTACAGTGGGAACACACTCGAGGCGAAGTGACAGTGTCAAGTCAGCGGACTAAGCTGTACTCATGTCACCTGGGAACTGATAACTGACGATAGGTATAGTACCAACCAACAGTTGCTGACGAGTCCTGTCCAGTGTACTCGTAACCTAACGAGCACCCGCATACTATCTCAAGTACGACGTACTGACGGCTGTGGGACAGACCGTCTCCCCTACTCGGATGAGAAGCGCATACGCTAGTCTACTCCGGAGTATCGATGCCCTGTCTCGATATTCCTACGACTAGGGACCTGCATAAGGATGTGCTTGTGGATTACCCAGCCCCCACGAGTGTGACTGCTATCACAATGCTGGTAATCAAGCAAAGATCCTAAGGGCTCCACTAATGTGTATAGGTGATATACTAAAAGAAACACATGTACACATTAAAGTAGAAACAAACCAAGTAACATACTACCATTTTGAGCAAGATTGTCTATACAACTGTGAATATCCCAAGCTTCCATTAAGTAATATACAAACTAGTATGATACAGTAATGGCCTCTAGGGCATATACACTAACAATCTCCCACTTGCACTAAGGCCATGTACTGGCGTATCGGAGACCTATCATCTCGATCAGCCGCTCGAACTGATCTCGCTTGCCCTGGCCAGGGAATTTGCGTAATGGCTCTCTGACACAACGCGATATCAACCCCCAATACCGGGAGAGACGAATCCTGTCTAACCGCCACTGCCTCCAAGTGCTCGGGACTACACCCAACTGCTACCTGTTTGCATGACTCCTTTGAGCCGTGGTAAGGTAGCAATCTAAGAACAGTGGGACACACTCGAGACGAAATAGCAGTGTCAAGTTTGCTGACTATGTTGTACTCATGTCACCTGGGAACTGTTCACTGACGACTGGTATAAAACCAACCAACAGTTCCCTGTGAGTCCTGTCCGGTGTACCTGTAACCTAACGAGCACCTGCATACTATCTCCAGTACGACGTACTGACGGCTGTGGGCCAGACCATCTCCCCAACTGGGATGAGAAGCGTACACAGTAGTCTACTCCGGAGTATCGATGCCCTGTCTCGATAATCCAACGACTAGGGACCTGAATAAGGATGTGCTTGTAGACTACCCAGCCTCCACTAGTGTGACTACCATCACAACGCTGGAAGTTAAGTAAGATCCTAAGAGCTCTATCAATACGTATACTCACATATTAAGATAGAAAAACCAAGTAGCATACTACCATGTTTAGCAAGACTGTTATATACATGTGAATATCCCAAGCTTCCATTAAGTAATATACAAACTAGTATGATACAATAATGGCCCCTAGGGCATATACACTAACAATCTCCCACTTGCACTAGGGCCATGTACTGGCGTATCGAAGACCGATGATCTCGAGTAGCCTCTCGAACTGAATCTGAGGTAGGGCCTTAGTGAATGGATCAACAATGTTATCCTCTGTATTTACTCTCTTTACCTCGATCTCCCGGCGATCTACCATCTCCCTGATCAGGTGATACCGTCTTAAGATGTGTCTGGACTTCTGATGGGACCTGGGTTCCTTCGCTAAAGCTATAACGCCGTTGTTGTCGCAATACAGAGGTATTGGACCAACACTGGTAGGAACCACCTGAAGTTCTGTGAGGAACTTCTTCATCCAGACAGCTTCTTTTGCAGCATCGCAAGCAGCTATGTACTCCGCTTCCATCGTTGAGTCAGCAACGGTGTCCTGCTTGGAACTCTTCCAACAGACCGCTCCTCCATTGAGGGTAAAGACATAACCCGACATGGACTTGGACTCATCCTTGTCACTCTGGAAGCCGGAATCAGCATAGGCCTCCATCCTGAGGTCTTTTCCGCCGTAAACCAAGAACATTTCCTAAGTCCTCCTTAGGTACTTGAGAATGTTCTTTACTGCTATCCAGTGATTCTCCCCTGGGTTTGCCTGATACCGGCTTACAACGCTCAATGCGTATGCTACATCCGGTCTGGTACATAACATCGCATACATTATAGAGCCTACCGCAGAAGCGTAGGGTATAATCGACATGCATTCCCTTTCCAAATCGGTCTTGGGAGACATCTCTTTGGAGAGGGTGATTCCGTGACAAGCCGGTAGGTTACCGCGCTTAGAATCTTCCATACTGAATCTTTTCAATATGGTGTCTATATACCTGGACTGTGAAAGTCCCAACATCCTCTTTGATCTATCACGATAGATCTGGATCCCCAGAATGTAGGTGGCATCACCCAGGTCCTTCATGGAGAATTTCTGTGACAAGAATCTTTTGACTGACTGTAGCATAGGAATATCATTTCCTATTAGGAGAATGTCATCCACGTACAAGATGAGGAATACAACAACTCTCCCTACAATCTTACTGTATATGCATGGTTCATCTGGATTTTTGATAAAGTCGAATTTTTTGACAGTATCATCAAAACAGATGTTCCAACTCCGCGATGCCTGCTTTAGTCCATAAATGGACTTAAGCAGCTTGCATACTTTACCGCTGCTCCCACTCTATATGAATCCATCTGGCTGATCCATATAGACGCTCTCTTCCAAATTTCCATTTAGAAAGGCCGTCTTTACGTCCATCTGCCAGATCTCATAATCATGGAAGGCAGCAATAGCAAGAAGGACCCGAATGGATTTCAGCATAGCCACTGGAGAAAAGGTTTTATCATAGTCCAAACCAGGTCTTTGACGGAAACCCTTTGGAACAAGTCTAGCCTTATAGGTTTCAATCTGTCCATCTACACCAATCTTCTTTCTGAAGATCCACTTGCATCCTACGGGTTTTACCCCATCTGGAGCAGTGTCCAAAGTCCATACTTTGTTAGTGTACATGGACTCCATTTCGGTCCGCATTGCATCCAGCCATTTTACCGAGTCGCCGCTCTGAATGGCTTGCTGGAAGCTAGTAGGGTCGTCATTATCAATGACGCAATCTTCTCAATCCTCGTCTATGAGAAAACCGTAGTATCTCTCGGGCGGATGAGACTGCCTACTACTTTTGCGGATATGCGCTGGTATGTCCCTTTCTTCTGAAACTTCTTGTTCTACCAAACTTTCAGTAACAGCTTGTGGTTCTGGAATTTCTTCCAGTTCTACTGCGCTCCCACTCTTCTGATTTTCTAAAAATTCAGTTTCTAAGAAGCGGGCATAACGAGAAACAAAAACCTTTTGTTCCTCAGCGTAGTAGAAGCAATATCCCATGGAGTTCTTTGGATATCCTACAAACTTACACTCTACTGAGCGTGCCTCGAGCTTGTCCGGATGCTGCTTTTTTACAAAAGCTGGACATCCCCATGTCTTCAGGTACTGAAGACAGGGTTTCTTCCCACTCCACATCTGATATGGTGTGGTAGGCACAGTCTTGGTTTGAACCTTGTTCAAAAGATATGCCGCTGATTCTAGCGCATAACCCCAGAATGATCGCGGTAACTCAGCCTTACTCATCATGGAACGAACCATATCCAATAGGGTTCGATTCCTCCTTTCCGATACACTGTTGTGCTGTGGTGTGTATGGAGGAGTAAGCTGAGAGAGAATTCCTTTCTCTTTTAAGTAACCCAGGAACTCGACACTTAAGTATTCACCACCTCGATCAGATCTCAGTGTCTTAATACTTTTGCCTGTTTGGTTTTCCACTTCATTCTTGTATTCCTGGAATTTCTCAAAGGCCTCGGATTTATGCTTCATCAAGAAGATATGTCCATACCTAGAGAAATCATCCGTAAAAGTAATGAAGTAGGAATAACCACCTCGCGCATGTGTAGACATTGGACCGCACACGTCACTGTGTACGAGTCCTAAGAGCTCGCTCGCTCTTACTCCGTGTCCAGTAAACGGAGTCTTTGTCATCTTTCCCATGAGACAAGATTCACAAGTGGCATAAGATTGATATTCGAACGGATTCAAATATCCTTCTCTATGTAACTTCGTTAATCATGTTTCATTGATGTGACCTAGTCTACAGTGCCACAAAAAAGCCTGATTCATTTCTGGAGACTTTCTTTTAAGTGTGTTCTGGACATTGAAATCCTAAGCTTGATTTAATACGTATATACCATCATCTAATGTACCGGACCCAATCAGAACTTGATTTAGGTGGATGTGAACTACATCGCTTACGAATGTAAAGTCATATCCCTCTCTTGAAAGTGAGGACACTGATATGATATTACAAGTCAAACTAGGTACATACAGACAGTTACGTAGAATCAATATCTGCCCACTTGTCAAACCTAGGCGATATTCTCCCACGGATTCAGCGTCCACGCTCATTCCGTTTGCAACTCTGAGAGAAAAATCACCTATCCTTATAACTTTACGGTTTCTCAAAGCATGTAACGAATTACAGATATAAGATCTTGCTCCGGTATCTAGTACCCAGGAAGTAGAGTTAATGGACAAACAATTCTCAATTACAAACACACTTGAGGCTGAAGCCACAACATGCTTCGTATCCTGGCTACTGGCTTCCAAAGCCCTGCAATCCTTCTGCCAATGTCCGTTCCCATAACAATAGGAACATCCCTCCTTCCCTACACCAGGTCCCGAAACTTTTGCTCTTCCCTTTCCTCCTACTTAACTGACACTGTATATCGGCTTTGTAGAGGTCTTCTTCTTTTCATCCTTTGCTTTCGCCCTGGATGTAGAAGAAGAAGGTCCCCCATTAAGCAGAGCTTGTGTTTCCCTGGTTTCTTTCAGGGTATAAGTAGAGGGTAGGGACTGTGGAAATAAGTCAGCATATGACCTGTTTCCCAACGTGGTCCCAGGTCCTTGAGCTCATCAATATAGATAGTCATCGTAAGGACGTTGTCCCTTACAGATCACCCGTTAGCCGACCTCGCTTGAATTAATTCGTTCGAGGCCTCATATCCTGAGATATGAGATGGCTCTCCATATAAATCTTTGTTATGGAAAAAGATGGAAACAGAGTCCATCTTCTCGTGCTGCTTCTGGTATACACCATCAACTGAAGCCAACACGAGGCACTTGGCTTTCGCTTTATCTTTTTCCTTTGTCTGACGGATATCCATATCCGCGACGGTGGAAACTGGACCTGGGACGGAGGGATCTTGAGTAGTAATAGGGTGGTCCAGCTTGTCATAAGCAATGGTCATCTGGACAGACCTTTGCCAGTCATAAAAGTTAGATTCAGTCAACTTGTTATCTAGATGTAACCTAGTCATGGTCACAAGGTCACTGCAATGAGAGAGAGAGAAGAAAACACTTTAGCATGATGCTCTTGCAAGTTTAGATTGGTTTTTAATTTATCTAAACTGGATGGCTCACACTGTTTCCGGAATCCTTCCCCAAACCATAAAAGAAGAATTAGCCAGGACTATTCTTACCGTACAATACTTGCTTAACCGTTCAGCCAGGCTAGTGTCGATACATCGAGGGAGGTTTTCCAACGCTTTCGCAAAGTTCCTTAATTAAATAACCTTTTTTCTCTGGGGGCGTAACCCTGCTGACACCTTTCTCGGCACCTACTTGGTTTATAGCATTGATCGTTAAGTGACGAATCTCCTGATAAGTAGCATATACTCACAGTAGGATCGGGATCCAAATATCATCGTATGATAATGTTGAAGGAATCCTACCAACATTCATAAAACTCCAAATGGTATGCATCTCTTTGCAAATTTCAGTTTCTTTAGAAATTCCCGATATAGATTTTTGCCCCATGTTCTTATAACCTTGATGAAAGCCAACAAATCATAAAACACATGTCAAGTTCTGCCCATCATTATCTTGTTAATTTGAACCCACCAGTATATACCCTTGACGAAAGCCAACAAGGTTATACGACTGTCCCAAACCAACTCATCTATCTATGCAACAAATGAATATCCCATCAGCTACCAAACACTATGCCTTGACGAAAGCCAACAAACATAGCTTGAATACTACTGACCATCCATAAGAAATGACGGAGGGCTACGACTGGTTTTGGCGAAACCGTGAACGTAGTGAACTTGATATAATCGAAGGAACCTGATAGCTTTTAAAAGGAGTGGTTGAAGCTCCGCATTTAAAAATATCTGTTTTAAAATTAACCGAGTGGTTTCTTTTAAATTGTTCCAACGATTAAACTTTTGGTTTATTTTCTTTGCATTATAAATAATGCGTCCCATCATTTAACCTATCATTGCAGAAAACAACGAAAATACAACGTCCTCTTATGCCATCCGCATTCGCCACTGGGTCCCGTCATCACCCGTTATGTTACTTAACTAACGACGGAGCGGGGGCTAGGCTAGCGCGGGTGTAAAACATAAGTGACGTCTAAATAGCTATCATATATAGATATTTTACATTCGTCGGACGCAATAATATTCATTCCAGATCACAGATGAACTTTATTGGATTTGCAAACAATCCGTATTTCTTTTGAGCCTGCAATGAAAGATGGATTACACAGTTGTGATGAATAGCCATTACCCCACCCAAGACCCCTACGGGTACGGAAAACTACCCGCCCGGTAGTTTGTGCACCCTACCTTAGGTCTGTCCTAGGAGCAAAAACAGTAAAATGAAATAATACAAAGGTGGCTACAACCGCAACCTGGATGTGCCCCGCAAAAATAATATTAGAACAAATTACATTTACATTGAATAAATTAAATAATAACCCATCACAAAACCCCGGCTATATATCACAACAGTCCAACACAGTTCATATACACAAACAGATAAAATCCATTACAGAAATGTGCAACCCCCTGCCAACCGACATACTAGCAGTTAGGGGAGGTTTACGAACACATTATACAAACACAGATATAATCATATTAGCAAACTTCGTAAAATTTCGATCGAACAAACGCTTTTAGATTCTACTCCAATACTTCTCTGTGAACCTGAGATCTTAGCAGAAAATAAAACATCCCAGAAACATCACTGTTAACACCTAGGAGTTACTGAATAAATTTGGGCCGACTCGGCCTCAACTCGGCCGCGGATCAGCGGCGGATCGCATGGATCCGCCGCGGTTCCGCGGTGAGATGGCCGAGTTAGGAGTCCAAATTTCTTCAGTAGCTCTAGTTTTTCCTGCTTGTTATTCTGAAGCACCCTGAAAAATTTTTAGAGCCAGTTTAAAATTCGACAGCAAGTGTGATAATCGACGATGTTTCCGGTTCTTTTTTGCGTTCGAAATTCTTACGACTTTGCTAATGAGTTATTTATTGTTTAGCGAGGCTCTGATACCACTGTAAGTCGATTTACAACACCCCACGACTTGCGGGGAGGCGGAATAATGAAAAACAATCTTGTTCTTTGCTTAAATATTGACTAACCGCAAGAATCTTTGCATAAACAATAACTAACATCAAACATAGGAGTTAACAATTACTATGAAAAGTGATTATACCTAAAGATCCAAGTCCTTCGTCTTGTCGTTCTCCACGTCCTCTCCGGCCTTCTCTAAGTAGTAGAAGATCCACCCGAGAGCTTTACTACAAGCTTCACCTCAAACTAGAGGTAACTAGGTTTCTTTAAGTGCTAATCAAAGTACCTAGATGATATAGAGTGAGGGTTATGGTTTAATTAGTCGAATTAATCCTTGTACTCAACACATGAGAGGGGAGGATTAGGGTTTGAAGAGAGAGAGCTTGAGGAGAGTGAAGATGAACATAATAATGAGATGAGAAAATGAGCTATCATAATATATATCAAGCATTATTATTTTTCAAGAAAATAAAAGAAAATGATTTACAACCATGCTTGATAAATATCTAATGGTGATTCATATCCATTAGTCATTAAGCATTTATGATGCATTAATGATATGGATGAATCATCCATATGACTCACTAATCTCATTCAATGTATATGCCACCTTAACCCCCTTAGTCACCATCTTCTAGAAGCTTCTCGCGCAATTACGAGAACGCCCCTCCTATCCGTGAAAACACGGAAAAACTTTAGACTGTATAAATCCAATAACCGGATACTAGTAACTGGCTTAAACCAAAGCCGACTAGTAAAAACTGTCCGAAAGTCGTATGTGCGTAAACACACGTATGCGTCTGAACCCTTGTCGTAAAACCATACGACCTCTATATCGTTTCGCCTGGAGTAGGGAAACTCTCTGTGTGGGACTCTAGAGACTCGACTACTATGCTGGCAGTGGGTTTAACCACAGACCGCAAGCGGCACTAGCTGTACGTAACGGTCCCCAGGTAGATGTCGATAAGAAGGCCGATGAGAAAACCCATCGGAACTCCTACTGAGTCTGATGTGACAATCTCCATACAGTCCGGTCCGTTCGTCTAAGACTATCGCATATCGGGCCTAGGGGGGCGGCAAGCGTCAGTCCCCTAACAGCGGTATAAGTCGTGTCGGAGCGAAGCCCATTACACCCGGAGAAACTACTGGAACCTACCAGCAAATCTCGCTTGCCCTGGCCAGGGACTTTGCGTAATGGCTCTCTGACACAGCGTGATATCAACCCCCAATACCGGGAGAGACGAATCCTGTCTAACCGCCACTGCCTCCAAGTGCTCGGGACTGCACCCAACTGCTACCTGTTTGCACGACTCCTTTGAGCCGTGGTAGGGTAGCAATCTAAGAACAGTGGGACACACTCGAGGCGAAGTAGCAGTGTCAAGTCTGCGGACTATGCTGTACTCATGTCACCTGGGAACTGTTCACTGACGACTGGTATAAAACCAACCAACAGTTCCCTGTGAGTCCTGTCCGGTGTACCCGTAACCTAACGAGCACCTGCATACTATCTCCAGTACGACGTACTGACAGCTGTGGGACAGACCATCTCCCCAACTGGGATGAGAAGCGTACACACCAGTCTACTCCGGAGTATCGATGCCCTGTCTCGATAATCCAACGACTAGGGACCTGAATAAGGATGTGCTTGTAGACTACCCAGCCCCCACTAGTGTGACTGCCATCACAACGCTGGAAGTTAAGTAAGATCATAAGAGCTCTATCAATACGTATACTCACATATTAAGATAGAAAAACCAAGTAGCATACTACCATGTTTAGCAAGACTGTTATATACATGTGAATATCCCAAGCTTCCATTAAGTAATATACAAACTAGTATGATACAATAATGGCCCCTAGGGCATATACACTAACACAAGATATTCTCACTTATTTGTAAACTAGTTAAAATAAATTTGTAAATTTCGAGAACGAAATTTTTGTAAGGAGGGTAGACTGTAACAACTCCAATATTAGTGTACTAAGATTTGTTTAAAAATAAATGTATACTTGGGGTGTTTGGATTTCCTGTGAGTACTATAAATATTTGTTTTGCTTTTTAATAGCAAGAAGGAGCTTGTAGCTCATTGGTAAGACCTTGCACTGCTGAACCAAAGCACCAGAGTTCAAAACCCATCAGCCACATTATTTTTAATATTGTTTTATTTTAAATTTTTAGAAGTCCAAAAGTCTACACGTGCATAACTCGTAAAAACCCCACGTCACATATAAAACAAACTGTCCCGGGGGTAAACCAAACAACGACGGACCTTTGACGGCGAGCCCGGGCCTGACTCGGCCGGCGACTCGGCCGACTCGGCCCACCGCCGCCGGCCGAACTCGGTCGAATCGCCGAGTTGTCAACATGAAAGTTCTGCCTTTTGTCCTCCCTATTATCCCTGTACACTTTAAATTTTCTGCACATTAACAGAGCTCTTTAAAACTCCATTAAACCTTTTTTTAATACAAAATTTAAAACTTTTCTTACACCCTTTCATCTACCCTAACCCTAATCTTTTCCTATAAATATCACTCCTAAAGACACCCTCCTCACTTCCAAATCCTGTCCAAAACTCTAAAGAAACCTCTCTAGAATTTTTTGTACAAGTGAAGTTAATGAAGGGAGGAGCCCCGACAATTTTCCGACGACGACTCGAGGAACTTCCGGCGACGAAACGACGCACCGGCAAATCCTACTTCCTACTCTCCCACATCTCTAACCTAACAACAAGTAAGTCTCTCCTCCCTCGCCTCTTCTCTATTCTTAAAACAAGTGTTTCTAAAACCCGACGGAAACGGGGTTAATCCGACTTCCGATTCGGTTCTTCCTAAAATTCCACTTTTTCTCAAATACAACCATACCAAACTATTACATCTTGACTATTAATTATTAATAAAACATTTTGAATAAGTTTCATAGCAAAATATTTCATATTGCAATTTTTATCGTACATTTTCAATAAAATACCATGTAATTTAGTTTCGACTTTAAAACATCATTAATCTTGCTATACCTTTAGATAGATCACGAGGTAATGACCTACCTCTTCACAACACTCATATACAACATATCGCAATACCTTTTGGAAAATAAAGATTCGAAAAAAACCGTTTTACACAAAACTACCTCTAACTTATAAAAACCGTTTTCACAAGATTATGTATTTTAAACAAGTCCTTACAAAGCGCCGCTACAACCCATTTTGGAGAATCCGACTGGGATGGTGCGGATTATCGCACATCGCCGGGCTTAGTAGTGCGAGATTCAGACCTCCGCAAGGAGCATTCGGTCTCGAAAGATTTAAAAATACAAATATCTTAAGAAAATGAGATTTCTAGAAATATAATTTATTAAAATTATTTTATATATATATATATATATCATCAAAATATCTATTTTTGTGATAATATAAATATTCCAACTTTTCTAAATCACAAGAATCACTTTACACGAAAATACCATGAAATTCTATACAAGTTCAATATTACAATTAAATACCCTATATTATGAAATTAGGTTATTTTCACTAGAAATGTCACATATATAAAATCCACATCTATGACAATTCTAAAGACGATAATTAAATACTTGGGGTGGATTTTGAAAATTATACAAAAGTATTTTTACATATAACCCTCTCAAGTTCTATAAGTTACCCTAAGGACCCTAGTAAATATAGGTTTACGCGGGACCAATATCTTGAGGCTCAGGGAGCCGGAGATATGGGTGCTTTCCCAACTTAACAAACGGTGTTATCAACATGGTAATCGTCTTTGAAAAAGACACAAATCCTGCCGCCCATGTGAAACGGTTACCGATAACATCAAAACCTAATTCATGACTTCAATTTCCTTTTCTTATTGTCTGACTCAGACTGAGTCTCATTATAAATAATCTGACTTGAATGTGATTCAAGTACAAACTACAATTCAACATGAATCCAAGAATTCATATATTCAATATATTCAATCTATTCAATCTGTATTGACCGAACCGAACCATGGATATACTTCCATTTACATGATTCTTCAGTTACATCCATGATTCTCCAGTTACATCCATTTACTAATATCATGGTTTCGAAAAGTCATACATCTGTACAATCTATAATACAAAACAATACAATACAAACAATACAAACAAGATATCGCGGGGATTAAGGGGTAGATTGGTACGGAAGGTGTTAGAAGTGGCACGAGACTGCAAGATTTAAGACACCTAACCTAAATTCCATTGCTGTTGAACCGTGGCATAACGGTTCTTTGTACATTCCGTTCACCTTAGTCTATGGTCTACTGAGACTCCTCTCGTATATACTGGCATCCTTCTGTACCAAGTTACAAACAACAGCGTTAACCATATAATACAACTTTAAAAGCTATTCTCTCTCTCTCAGTCTATTCTACTTCTCCCTTTTCTTTGGGACTTACCGAGCGATCGTTCGCTGATGACATTCCTTCTCTTTCTTCTTTGGAATGTTGTCAGGTGTTTCGGACCTTCCAGAGATCGAGCCCAGCGCCGAAGACTTGGACCAGTTTATTGAAGATCCCGAGCTGTAGTTACACTTGTACATTTCCTTTACATTCTGTATTTTCCATTTCTATTATGCTACTGTTTAGGCATTGCTTTCATTCAGATATATTTACTTTCTTTGCATTGTACAAAAGAATGTTAATAAATAAAGTTGATGCTCATTACTTTTGTCTCTTGTGTGCATTTACTTTTATATTGCTTAGATACGCTTAGCGTGTTTATTTTAGAGTAAATACGTAGCGGTCTCGTCGCATTCTCTGCCCATACACTGGGAAGTGGGGCGTGACATCATCATCGATACGTCGTCATGCAAGTTTAAATAGTTGCTTCATGCTATTATATATTCATTTCGATTGTGATTCAAACGTTATTATAAGTGTTCGATACAAACCATAATCTAAAACCCCCCTTAAAATAACGAAAATTAAACATAACAAATGGCCCGAGTGACAATGAATACTGTGTTAAAATTTGGCTTGAAAATACGGATTTTAACACCGTGAAATTTCATCCCCATTTAGATCCGTCGAATCTGAAAATTTTCGTAGCTGAATTTTGTGAAAATCATAGTTAATTGGTTACACCCCGGAACGTTGCGTTCGTGGGCTCATATCGAATCCGACTCGACGACCTAGAACCACATATAATGTTTAATCTGTTTCCATTCTAAAAAGATGACTGAAACTGGTTAGGAGTGCGGCTCTGGACTGTAGTCCAGAGCAGCACTGCTTGTCGTTACCCGATTTGAAAGGCTCTCACGTTCTGTGTGAAAAATGGTATTATGTGGAACCCCTATACCGTAGCGAAGTAAATCTGTTAGCTAACCATTGGAAGTGGTTTAATTTGTTTTTACTATCTTTTACTATTTTAATTGTATTTTAAATCATCAGTACATACAGTAGTCCCAAACAGGGACAGAACGTATACCCTAATATTTTACAATGCATAACTCCTAGTACACTATGGATATTATCGATCCGCCTGATGCGTTGAAAATCTAACTGATAAGCCTAAATATTTTCCAACTGTAGCGATGCTTAATTTTGATCCCAACAGGATAAAAACTGTGTTACGAAATGGACTTTCAGTTCAGGAACTGAATTTCCAGCAGAGAACACTTAAAATGAAACAACTGTTTTGTGAACCTGAAACCCAATTGACTTGAAACAAATTTCGTCGAACTGCCAACTGAGTTTACTTGTTACCACTTTTGCATCATTTTACTTAATTCTGTATGTATGATTTAATGCGATTTTTATAAGTTCACGAGACGCATAATGACTTGTATTGCATATAAATTGTTTAGCGGCACGATTCACAATTTAACCGACTGTAATACCTATAGCGATAGTGAGCGTACTTATTAATCTTCAGTGTATAATGCATTGTCGAACATGAATAGTTTTGGTTTGGTTGTGTCAGGTACTCCAGTGAAAAGTGAATGATCCGTGATAATGAATGATACAGTGAAAAGTGAATAAAACAGCGATATTAGTGCGTACTTATACACAACTAGCCCATACTCATAGGTAGTGAAACCTGGAGAAAAATGGGAAATCGAAGTGGAAAGAAACTTGTATTTAGCGAAGTCAGTGATTTAGAGGATGATCATTCGAACAACGACTCTTATATATTAGGTTTGGACCTAGCGGTCCGGCTGACAAGGTTATGTTCCGGGCAACAGCGGGCCGTAGTCTCGGGTACGTACGAGACCCTCGTTAAACATGATCATTCTTTTCCACGACTCGATTTCAAAAGTGACTTAGAGACCGATAGGGACACAATTATACATTGCATTGTTTAATGACATACCAATTACCTGCATTTATTGTCTTCACCATTTTACTTTATTTTCCTTGTCTCGTTGTTATTATTATAATATATTGCTATGGTGTCGCCCTGACGACCTGAATGTGCATGCTCAGACCTTGGAGAAGAACCAGTTTAGGAGTCAAACCAATCCTTCGAGCTCGCAGAGATATAGACGGTCGCGCCTCCAGTACTTTTTACTGCTTTCCATAAATCACCTTTTATTCGCACTTGGTTAGTAGTTTCTTTTCTTTCGTTCTGTTGTAAATTGTGAACAATGAAAGTTGGTGTAATAAACTAGTGATGTGTTTTCTTTACTTCTGTGATGTGATTACTGGTTACCTTGTGATGCTAGAAGCCGAAGTGTGACTACGGCAGGATTATTCCGTGACCGTAGGTGCATAGCCGGCCTAGTCGCCTCCCATATTCCGCATTTTGGGAAGTGGGGCGTGACATGGTTTTGTTGGTATCAGAGCCAGGTTTGAAGTATTAAGGGATAATATTAACTACTATATTATTTTCAATTCACCATCCCTCACCTTCACCCTTGTATCTAATCATATCCATTCATCTATCTTCCAGCGACATGACGTCCCCGAATGACCACTCCTCAGACTCTAGTTCTCAGGATCGCATTGAGAGGATCTTGAATGCACTGACGACCCTCGTGGAAGCCCAAGAGAGAAAGATGGACTTACTCGCCGAGGGATTCAGGGCAATTTCTGCAATAGGGGGATCCTCCGCTCTCATTACCGCCCCTGAGGGCACCACTTCACCAGCTACTTCTGCCAGGACTGGCACCGTGTCTGATTTCCGGAGGTTACACCCAGCTGTGTTTTCGGGACTAGCCGAACCTTTCGAGGCCGAACAATGGCTGGTCAATGTGGAGAAACGGCTGACGGCCGCACGGGTACCCGGCGAAGAAAAGGTGAATGCAATAAAGATCTAGCTGGAGGACGAAGCCCGTACTTGGTGGTCAGTCGAAGAGAGCAGACTCGATGGGTCGATCGAGTGGAGCAAGTTCAAAGAGTGTTTCTTGGACCACTATTTTCCTCCCACCGCCAAGGCAGAGATGGAAGAAAGATTTATCTTACTGAAGCAAAACGGCCGTCCCGTTGACGTGTATGCAGCAGAATTCAACCGTCTGAGTCGATTCGCTTCGTATATGGTCGCTTCAGAAGCCACCAGGGCCAGGCGTTTCTTACAGGGACTTGACTTTGAGCTACAACAGTTGATCGCATCATTCGAGTTGCAGACTTTCGCGCAGGTGCTCAACGCGACACGAATTCAGGAGAAGCTAATCAATAAATTTAGGGGCCCCAGCTCGAGTGATAGGAGGCCCCAGTAGTTCCGCCGCGTACTCACACAACATCCCGAGGGGTTATACCAATCCACAGGTCAGGGACGACGCAGATGAAGCGTCCATTCGTGCGCCAGCATCGTCCACAGAGTAATGCCTTAGTCTGTGGCTACTGCCACAGGGATGGACATACCCAGAAGGATTGTCGCCGTGCCAAGGGAGAATGTTTGATTTGCGGATCCAACCAGCACCGGGTTAGTGGTTGCCCTCAGGGAACGGAGCTACAGGGAGGGTCGGGACCGCAGCAGCAGAGGTCACTGGAGCAGAGGCAAACTAACACAGGCCGCGGTCAATGACGAGATTTAACCTTGACCGCCGAGCAGGCAAAGGCCTCACGTGAAGTTGTTACAGGTATTATACTCGTTCATTCCATGCCAGCAAGAGTACTGATTGAATCTGGAGCATCACACTGTTTCATATCTGCACATTTCGTTGATACACATTCCATACCACATGAACCATTAACCAAGGGCTGGGGAATGCATCTTTTAGTTACTAAAATATTATGCATATATTTTGAAATATTATTCTAACCATTTGTATGATATTATATCTTTTAAGAATTGTGATTAGAATATTTGATATGATGTGCATATTTTCAATTACCAAAATATTATATAAATATAAAATGCCTATATTTTCCTTCATAATATTAATTATAATATATAAACATATGGCAAATAGTATTTTGCAGATAAATCCAAATATGTTTAATATTTATAATAAACACCTTTTATTATTTAAGAAATGTAAGGAAAATAATTATACCAAAGTGCAATATTTTCAACTGAACACCCCTCAGTCGGGACATTGGTTCAAGGGTACATCTCTCCACACCTCTGATACATGTCGTTGTAATTCTTCAACGTCTTCAGAGAGATGGGGGGTCCCAATAACCAATAATTTTTAGCGCATCCTCAAACTGTTAAACCAAAACCCTATAGACTATGACGTTTTTAAACAACAGACTATGATGTCTTTAAACAACAGACTATGATGTCTTTAAACCCTACAGACTATGATGTCTTTAAATAGGGACTATGATGTTCTTAAACCCAATGGACCGCAACGTCCCTAAACTAAGACAATAGAGCCCAAATACTCTTTCGTCGGATCTAAATGATCCAAAAATCCCGTTGAGTAGATCTTAGTCTGAAATTAGACTAACGTATTCTCAATAAACATTTAAGTTGATCTTAATCTCAAACGAGATTAACGAGCCTTAAAACAAACCAAACCCCAAATCTAAGAAAATACGGATTCGGACTAATCCCCGCCTTATGGGAGACAACATAAATTAGTTTCCGTATACAATCCACGGGCAACCAAAAATAGAACAAACACACACGACACGAAGTGAACATCTGGAGAAGGAGAAAGTGGTTATCGCTACGCGGTAACGTAATTAACTGTAGGGGCTTGCGCTTGCAAGGAAAAGTGTCCCCACAATAAAAAAACCCTCACAATGTAGGGGAATCTGACGAAGTCTGCTACAACGGCCACATCTGTCCAAACCTCCGATACACGGTGCCATAAATCAACTTGTCATTTTCGAAGATGTGGATGCATAAAACCCAATAGCATCTGCCCCCAAATTCAGGCAAGACGACTTATGCGGTTTCGTCTCTGTTTTCGGCGGTAAACAGATTCTGGCACGCCCGGTGGGACCTTTTCCTCTTTCCACTCCACACTTCATGTGTCGTGTTTCGCGAACAAATCGCGGTCTGCTATGGTTACCTGTGGATTCAAGGTACTAAGATTTGGTGTCTTGCTCCATGCAGAAGAGGAGATGGCGTCAATAGCTTTTAACTGCACAAACTGCAACAACAACTCCCGCTCCGTCCCATCTGGAGGAGTACGGGCCCCAAGCGGCCTCCATCTACGCAATGCCGGTGGAACAGGTGACACAGGACACCACGGGATTGTTCTTCGGGACCATGCGCCCACCAATGAGCTTCAACGCCCCAGTGCCATCACAGGAAGCTCCAAAGAAGTCGGTCTTTGATCGGTTTACCACTACCACGGCCCCTCTCAACGGGTCGTCCAAGTCCAACGCCTCGGTCTTTAACAGACTAGGACAGAGCTCAACCAGGCCCGTGAAGAAGCCTGCAATACCCGAATGAGTTATCCCGAAGCGGATAGCCATTCCAGCTCCGGTAAACGAAGTCATCAGAGGGGCTTCTCCTGCTAAGGGGTCAGTCTTTGCAAGATTGGCCATCCTAATTCCTGCTTCGGGTGAGGTCGTTACAAGTGCTTCCCCTGCCCAAAAGTCGGCCTTCGCGAGTTTGACTATTCCCCGTCAGCGGACGTCTATCTTCAATAGGCTGACGCCGACAACAACTTCTCATCAGATCAGGGGCATGACGAAGCTACCCCGACAACAGAGGTGATCCCGGTTACACGACATGCTCGACGTCGTCACTGGCGCCGGGTGAGGAAAGCTGGGGGCAGTTTCCCTTCTGGACTTACCCCACCAACTCCAATGGTGGAAATTGATGATGCTGTTCCAACTGGGAACAGTTTTGAGCCGCTCAGGAGGGTGCGCAAGAACTCTCTAACTGCCGTATTGAAGAGGTCTCCTCCACGAAGGCAAACCCGAAATAGCCCTCTCAGCTGCTGTCCCCCAAAATCCATAGGGCCCGGCAAAGAGTCCAAGACTCTGTAATCGACAAAGACTACTCCCGCAGATCGAAGAAAATGAAGGCCCGACAAGAGGAGGGTCATCCCGCCGTCGTACCACGGAAAGTATCGTTTGCAACAACCCCATCAACTTCGACCGCCCAAAAAAGAAGAAGGCCGGAGAAAATCCCCGTGCTTACGACAAATCTCAAGGGTACTGAACCCAAACGCCCTAAGTCTGGGGGCATGGTAGTGCACACCATTTACATGGCTTCCGAAAAAGAGGAAAGCCGTGCTTCTGGGGGTCATCGACCACTTACACGATCAGTAACAAAGGCTCAGGAACAACAACAAAAACTCCAGGAGATGCTGACGAAGATGGCCGCACTCACTAGGCAGAAGGAAAGTCCAGAAATATCGTCGGATCAACGCCGGGAACAGGAAACAGACGCTGACTTCCTTCGAAGAATGCTCAAAAAGAAAGATAAAGAAGCCGTGGAACAAGCGGCTAACATAAAATAAATGGCACCCCTGTTCCAAGATATGGTCGGGATGATGATCCAGCCGGACCCTCCAGCCGAAGATCCCCCAATAATCATTGAAGACGACAAAGGAAAGACATCAAACCCTCTCCCGTCTTTATCAGCAGCCAGAAAGGAGACGATTTCGAAAGTTGCGCTTGATGACTACATAGCTCAGCAAATACGAGCTCATCAGACAAATGAAGAAACTGGCCAAATCGTCAGAACTGGGCGACCCTATCCAGGATGGTACGATCAAATTAAGTACCCGCCGGGATATACGTTCCCTAAATTTCACTTGTACAAGGGGACAGGCAACCCCCATCAGCACGTCGCTCAGTTCAGGGCTCTCTGCGGCAATACTGGAGGTGACGATAAATTGCTACATCGCCAGTTCGTCGGCAGTTTAGCGAAGATAGCTTTTGAATGGTACTCAGAGCTTCCGAACGACCCCATCAAAACATTTATAGAAATGGAGTTGTTATTCACCCAGCGATTCGCAAGCGCCAGCGAACGCACCCCGATCACGGCATTGATCAATGCCAGGGTGAAGCCAGGAGAGACATAGGTTCAATATGCAACTCGGTGGCAGAACCTGTGGTCGAGATGCGAACAACGCATAGAAGAAGCTCCTGCCATGGGCATGTTCGTTGGAACCCTCGATCCGCAGGCGACTATATCCCAATTCATGATGTTTTTCAAGCCGACCACCTTCCAGGCCTTGATCGTCAAGGTGGCCCAAATGGACCATAGACCGCCCTCCTCGAAAATGGAGCTTCGAAATGAAAAGGGTAAAGGAAAAGCGACCTTCGTCGCCAACGCTCAGCAACAGCCGAGCGATCCGAAACCAGCTGCTCGCAAAAACGATAAACAGCAAACACTCGGAGAAAAGCTGAGACGTCCTTACTCATTCCTTCAGGATGAAACGAAATGACTGTTTGAACTGGCGGTGCACAACAGGTTTATCACTCTACCAGATTCAAGACGCCCGCTGCAACCGGACGACGTCAACAATCCCAATTACTGCCCCTATCACCGAATAGTGGGCCACCCAATCGAAGATTGCTTCGTCTTCAAAAATTGGATTGAGGACCAGTACCAATAAGGCAAATTCGCGTTGTCTGAAAACTAGAGGGTGAACCCGTCACAACCGCGCGCTCCTAAAAAGGTGGACACGCCGGGGGCATCATGCTTATTTATAGAAGAAGCTCCATGGGAAGTTGTTCTCTCGAACAAGACTAAAAGAATGCTGAAAGACCTTCAAGCATGCTCGGCAATTAGATGGACAAGCCCTTTGGAGCCAGAGATCACTGAGGGAATGCTGAAACCGTGCCCAACACCGAGAGTTAGTAGCGATGGGAAAAATACCCAAGCCCAACCGTCGAAGTCTTCGAAAAAATACCAAAAAGTCCGCGCAGTCTGGCGACAAACGCATGGACCTATAAAAGCATATTGACGCGCTGGAAGAATATAACCAGAAAGCGCGAACCCCAATCACGCTCCAAGAGTTTCTCAACCATATCCTTGAAAGTGGAGATAACGACAATGATGAGAGAGACGACTCGTTAGAAGAACCCGAAGATTATGTGGCAAGTTGCCATATGATCTCTCATTCGTCGCTAAATAACGAAGAAGCTCACTCGGCGTTAAAAGATAACATAGAGGAGTTGGCGTCAGGATCGGTGCCAAAATCCTTGGAACCGTTAAACGACATGATTGACACCGTCAGAAGAGCAAAGCTGATCAAGAACGTGAAATGGCCATATTCGAAAGAGCCAGGCATCGGCATCAAGTTGAAGAAGTCATGGTAGGGATGAGTTGCAAAGCACTCCAACCATATCGAGGCACGCCTGCAGCAGACAAAGACAGGCTTAAGACAAGAAAACGGTTCACTAAAGCCCTGTCAATGGGAATGAAGATGCCATCTTTCAAAGGAAATACTCCTGGCTGTATACACCTTGAAGAAGCGGATGCACATCCTAACTACTGCTTATACCATCAAAGGATTGCACACCCTACCGAAAAATGCATGGCCTTTAAAAAGTGGTGGCAGGGATATGTTGCTTATTGACAACATTTCAAACAGATGAAGCGCAAAACTCGTCGGGAGTAGAGAAGCACGACATATGAGCACAAAAGAACTGCCGGCATATGTCACATGGTTGATTCTGGCGGATCGCATGTTCTCACCTTTGGAAGCAATTCTGATGAAGGGATAGCCCTCGGCCCTCTCTTCAAAGAATCCACCTCAGGAAAAGAGGAGGAGATAAAGAACTGTGAAAACATTCAGCTGCGTAGTCGTACATTGCCCGAAAAGAATCTCGGACCTACAAATAAGGGATCGAACAAAAAAGATAAGGGGAAGGAAAAAGTCCATGAGGATATCGCCCTCGATGATCGAGTCGTCGAAGAGCTGACAGACAAGAACCCGCCCAAGAAAAACAAAGTGGATTATAATGTCCTAGCGCACCTGAGGAAGATACCCTCACAGCTAAGCGTTTTGGATGCCCTTCTGTTGTCTAAAGAGGCATGAAATTCTCTAATTAGGGCATTACAAGAGCCCGAGCAGTTTTAAGCTTTCCTTGCCGAAGAAAAAATGAAGGACGAGCTGGAAGAAGTGCACACAGCTGACATCATTTTCGGTGATGAAAATCTCCACCTCGAAACATGCGAGCATAACCATCCCCTGTATGTCACCGGTTACTGCCATGACATCATGATAGGGAAAATCTTAGTTGACAACGGGTCCTCTGTCAACCTCCTAAATGTTAGGGTGTTAAAAGAAATCTGCATGAGCGTTCAGCACCTCGCTCGGGATAAAATCACCATCTCCGGGTTTGACTCCCGGTCATCACGGACTCTCGGGTCTGTAATACTGACGTTATGCTTTGGACGGCTCGTCACTGACATCAAATTTCAAGTCATTGACGCCAAGACCTGCTACAACGCCTTGCTCGGTAAACCTTGGTTACACGAGTACAATATCATCCCTTCTATGCAATATCAGCATATGAAGTATTACAAAGATGGTCTCAAATATACCGTGATGGGGGAACTAAACCCATTCTCCATAAATGAAGTCCGAAAGTACGAAGATGCAAAGTATTTCCTGCCAGACTTCGAAGACACGGAAAGATACCTGTTCTCCGCCGAAAGACGCGGCCGGGACGTTGGGACGTCCGGGCCTGAATTCCAAGGGCAGATGCTAATTGGTGCTATCCGTCCACCTCTCCGAAGATGCCAAGTTGATTTATGGCACCATGTATCGAAGGTTTAAACGGATGCGTCCGATCTAGCAGACTTCATCAGATTCCCCCTCGTTTGAGGGGTTTTTGATTGTGGGGACGCTCTTCCCTGCAGGCGCAAGCCCCTGCAGTTAATTATGCTACCACATCGCGGTAACCACTTTCTCCTTCTCCAGATGGTCACTTCGTGTCGTGGGTGTTTGTTTTGTGTTTGGTTGCCCGTGGATTGTATACGGAGACTAATTTATGTCGTCGCCCGTAGGGCTTGGATTAGTCCAAATCCGTATCTTTTTAGATTTGGGTTTGGGGGTTGGGTTTAAGGATACGTTAGCATCATTTGAGACTAAGATCAACTTAAACGTGTGTTAAGGATACGTTAGTCTAATTTCTAGACTAAGATCGACTTAACAGGATCATTTAGAGCCAACAAGAGAGAGCATTTGAACTCTATTGTTTAGTTTAGGGACATTGCGGTCGATTACCAGTTTAAGGACATGGTGGTCCAACGTTAGTTTAAGAACATTACGGTCTATTGTTATTTTAAAGATATCGCGGTCGAGGTTAAGGACATCATAGTCCATGGGTTTAAGGACCCCACAGTCCAACGTTAGTTTAAAGACATCACGGTCGAGGTTAAGGACATCATAGTCCATGAGTTTAAGGACCCCACAGTCCAATGTTAGTTTTAAGACATCACGGTCGAGGTTAAGGACATCATAGTCCGTAAGTTTAAAGACCTCACAGTCAAGGTTAAGGACATCATAGTCCGTGAGTTTAAAGACCTCACAGTCAAGGTTTAGGACATCATAGTCCGTGAATTTAAAGACCTCACTGTCAAGGTTAAGGACATCATAGTCCATGAGTGTAAGGACCCCACAGTCCATAGAATGATTGTTTATCGGGACCCGTCACCTCTCTAAAGACGTTGACGGATTACAACGACAAATATCAGAGCAGTTCAGAGATGTACCATTGAACCAAAGTTGATTGGAAGATCTGTAGTCCAATTTGGAACTAAGACCAATTAATTAGATTATGAGCGCATTGGCTCAGTTAAATCTGAATTGAGGACTTATGGCCAACTTGGGCTAAGTCCAATTAGATTTGAAATGTTGGCCCTTTGTCGGACTGTTGAACATTTGCCGGGGTTTAGCCCCTCATTATTTAGCAATGCAAAACAAGAGTTTGAAGGCTCTGATGACATTTTGTCTTTGGCCGAGCACTTAAACATTATAGTTATGGATTTTAAGGCTCATTTGAAGGGGAGATTTGCCTTTGGAAAACTTAGCCAATTTGGGCTAAGCTGATTTGAAAAATAGTGTTAAACACTAGAGGACATATGGCGGTCACGTGTCCTCACGTGATGTATTTAATACAGTGTTAAACACTAGAGACAAAATGCACAAAATAGTGTTAAACACTGGAAAGGAAGGGGTCACGTGGGGTCACATGAGGCGCCTGAAGATGGGGCCAGACCTTCTTTATTTTATTATCAGAATATTCAAATAAGTGTTAAACACTTTTAGTCTTTAGGCCATCACTTGTTGGCACGTGATGGGTAGCCATGTATTGATTACTGAAGTGTTTATTAAGGGGTCACGTGGGGACACGTGAGGGGGCCCAAAGCCAACATTTCCTTTGCTTTTATTCTCTCTGTTTTGGAGGTTACGTGGAAGCACGTGAGGCATTGCCTCAAAGCCTTTTCTTTTCAATTTCTGGGGGGTCTGTTTAGAGGTCACGTGGGGACACATGACCTTAGTCTTTTGGATGCACGGAGATCTTTCAAGTCTCTTTATTTCTTTAAGAATTAAATTCTCTTATAGGGTTAAACCCTAATTATGTTTTAGAGGAATTAAATTCCCATGCATGTGAAAGAATTAAATTCTTATATAGGGTTAAACCCTAGTTCTGTCCATCTTGAAGGAATTAAATTCCTATAATTTTAGGAGAATGAATTCTCATATAGGGTTAAACCCTAGTTTTGTTTTGAGAGAATTAAATTCTCGAAACTTAATTCCCCCTCTAAGTTTTGGATCTTCATGGCAGGATCTCAACCCGATGAGAATTAAATTCTTAACCTATGAGGAGATGTGCTTCTGCAGATCTTCAACTAGAGGAAGAATTAAGTTCTTTTGCAGAAGAGTTAAACTCTTAGATTTGAGAATTAAATTCTCTTTGTTTTATGGAACTTAGATCTCTTTCCCCTTTCTCACCTAGAGTTTCCTTTCTCTGAAAAGATCTTTTTTTTCTCTCTTGAGAATTAAATTCCCCTCTCTTTTTTTCTTTCCAAAAGTAGATCCCTTCTCTTCTCTTCTTGGCTCCTATTTATAGGAGAAAGAAAAGAATCAATTTATTTTGTCAATCTTTCATTGAAAGATTTTAATTGATTGTGTAACCAACATGATCTTTTAGATCACTCAGTGAATTTTATTCACCATTGAATTTTTAATCCAAAAGATCTTTTATCTGTTATTCAAATTTCAGGGAAATCTTTCCTTGTATAGAATATTTCTATAAATTGGTGATTTTTAATCACCATTGGATTTTTAATCCAACGGTGCTTCATTTTACAGAACACCATCCTTTTTGTTTGGAAAGATTTAAAGAAATATTTTTCCTGTTAGGGTTTTTGATTTCCCTTAATTAGAATTTAATTCTATTGTTTCAGAGATCTTAGGATCCCATCACGTGTTGACACGTGACCCCCTCGATTAAGATTTAATTCTGTTGTTTTAGAGAACTCAGGAATTATCACGTGTCAGCACGCGACCCTTGGTCACGTGTGAGCACGTGATGCCCCATTGAGGTTTTTCCTTGTAATTTTATTATACTTTTAATTCTATTTAATGAGTTTAGAGGCCTATCACGTGTTGGCACGTGACCCCATTGTTTAGAATTTAATTCTTATTATTTCAGAGGGTTTAAGAACCCTTCACGTGTTGGCACGTAACCCCACAGATTAATTATTTAATTAGAATTTAATTCTATTAATTCAGAGAGCTTAGGAACCCATCACGTGTCTGCACGTGACCTTTGGTCACGTATGGGCACGTGATGCCCCATTGGGGTATTCCTTGTTGTTTTATAACATTTTTTAATTCCTTTCTATGGGTTTAAAGGCCCATCATGTGTGGTCACGTGACCCCCTTTTAATCATTTATTTTATTAAGTGCCTACAGGCTTTGCCTGTAAATGGTCACGTGTGGGCACGTGATGCCCGGTCACGTGTGGGCACATGATGCCCGGTAACTTTTGATCCCGGATGAATTATGAGGCCCATAATATATTAAATCGAAGGATTTTTCGAGACGCTTTCGATATCATCAGAGTTTAGCTGTTTTTCATTCGGGAGTTTATCAAAATACAGCCCGGAAAATACCGGTTCGCATTTTCTTAAGCGTATCGTTGTCATTTGATGCCTTGGGCTCTTTTGCGCAGAAATTTTGATGGGAAAAAATGCCCCCACTACTTTTCCCACGTAAGTATGTACGTGGGTGAAGTAGTGCAGAGTTATGCATGGCCATAGAATTGAGGGCTTAGGATACAAGTTTTAGGGTCCTTGTAGCCTAAGACTTTTTCATCTTCATGAGCCGTAAGGGTCTCAAGAAAGTTTTTTCACCCTACAGGTCGAGAGGATCCCGCAGGTGTATTTTCTCCTTAGGGGTCGTGAGGACTCCTAAGTGCGTTTTCTCTTGAGAGTCGTAAGGATCTCACAAGAGAATTTTCTCCCTTACAAGTCGAGAGGACTCATAAGTGATTGTTTCCCTCCTTGTCGATATTTTACTTCGGGGAATGTGGCCTATAGATAATCCATCTTGACCTCTTTGTAGGGCGGTGATGATTTAGGAGACAGGGTTAGGATCTGCCACCTAAGACTTTTCAACTTTATGAGCCGTGAGGGTCTCATAAAGACTCTTTCTCCCTACGAGTCTTGAGGATCCCGTAGGTGTAATTTCTCCTTAGGAATCATGAGGATTCCTAAGTGTGTATTTTCTCTTGAGAGTCGTAAGGATCTCACAAGAGAATTTTCCCTCTTACAAGTCGAGAGGACCCGTAATCGGTTGTTTCCCTCCTTGTCGAGATTCTACTTTGGAGAGTGTGACCCGTGAATAGTATGCAAGAGTCCATTTTGGACCGACTTGCAGGACCCTAGTGCTTAGGAAACCGGTTCTTATCCTGATTGCCTAAGGCTTTTTCCTACGAGTCGAGACGAATCGAGAATTTCTCGCAAGGATATCCTAACGTCACAGTTAACCTCTGCTCTTTACTACAAAGGTCCGTTAGGGTTTGTGGTACTAGGGTTTTGTCCATCGTACCGTCGCGTTGGCTGATGTATTCCTCGATAGGCAACCTTGCTGTTCGAGTAGCCTTGCGACTGTCATGTCTCTGATCCCTTCGGGGGCTGGACAAGACGTCTTCAAGCAATCCTCCTAGGCAGTTTGACCGTCGGAAGAGCAAGCGTTAGGAATTTTGCCATTCCGCTTTTTTACTTGAGGTTAGGCTCATTTTGGAGAGCCCCGATGAGTCATAACCACTCCGCGCTGGTGTTGGATGATCTCCGATTGTCTTTCAGGTTTTATATGAGTTGCCGTCAAGACCCTGAAGCTAGGAATTTAGCCTTCGCTTCATTTATTGGCATTGCATCTGCTGTATCGAGACGAATATCGCGGTTGTCTCTAGGTTGTTGGTGAACCGTCGAGATTTAGAACTAGGGATTTTGCCGTAGCTCCGTTGTTTGATTGTCGCGTCTGAATCCTGATAGAGGAAGAATACTTTGGTGACATCTCGTCTGCTATATCGAGATGAACGGCGAGGTGGTGACCACTCCGCGCTGGTGTAGGGTGATCTCTGGTGGTCTTTCGGGTTTTATATGAGTTGCCGTCAAGACCCTGAAACTAGAAATTTGGCCTTCGCTTCGTTTGCTGGCATTGCGTCTGCTGTATCGAGACGAATGTTGCGGTTGTCTCTAGGTTGTTGGTGAACCGTCGAGGTTTGGAACTGGGGATTTTGCCGTGGTTCCGTTGTTTGATTGTCGCGTCTGAATCCTGATGGAGGAAGAACGCTCTTAGTGACATCTTGTCTGCTGTATCGAGACGAACGTCGAGGTGGTGACCGCTCCGCGCTGGTATGGGATGATCTCCGATAGTCTTTCAAGTTTTATATGAGTTGCTGTCAAGACCCTGAAGTTAGGAATTTGGCCTTCGCTTCGTTTGCTGGCATTGCATCTGCTGTATCGAGACGAATGTCGCGGTTGTCTCTAGGTTGTTGGTGAACCATCGAGGTTTGGAACTGGGGATTTTGCCGTGGTTCCGTTGTTTGATTGTCGCGTCTGAATCCTGATGGAGGAAGAACGCTCTTAATGACATTTTGTCTGCTGTATCGAGACGAACGTCGAGGTGGTGACCACTCCGCGCTGGAGTGGGATGATCTCCGATAGTCTTTCAGGTTTTATATGAGTTGCCGTCAAGACCCTGAATCTAGGAATTTGGCCTTCGCTTTGTTTGCTTTGGCGTGTCCGAATCCTGTTGGAGGAAGGACGCTGTAGTGACATATCGTCTGCTGTATCGAGGCGAACGTCGAGGTGGTGACCACTCCGCGCTGGTGTGAGATGATCTCCGATGGTCTTTCAGGTTTTATATGACTTGCTGTTAAGACCCTGAAGCTAGGAATTTGGCCTTCGCTTCGTTTGCTTGCATTGCGTTTGCTGTATCGAGACGAATGTCGCGGTTTTCTCTAGGTTGTTGGTGAATCGTCGAGGTTTAGAGATTTTGCCGTGGCTCCGTTTGGTGATGTTGCGTCTGCTGTAACGAGACGAATGTCAAGGTGATCTTTAGGTTGTCTGTGGACCATCGAGATTTGGAACTAGGGACTAAGCCATGGCTCCGTTTGGTGATGTTGCGTCTGAGTCTTGTTAGAATGAGGAGGAACGCTGTGGTGGGTCTCCAGGCTGTAGATGTGGCCGTCGAGACTTGGAACGAGGGATTTTGCCGTGGCTCCGTTGTTTTGACCGTGAGGTCTTTTGTTGACGTTGCATCTGCATCCTGCTGGACTGCGAATTGCGTCTAGTGTAACGAGAAGAATGCTGAGATGGAGTTGGGATTTCGCCATCACTCTGCCTTGCTGACGTTGCGTCTGCTGTAACGAGACGAATGTCGAAGTGGTCTCTAGGTTGTCTGGGAACCCTCGAGATTTGGAGTTAGGGGACTTTACCGTGGCTCTGTTTGTTGGTGTAACATCTGCATCCGATTGGAGGGAGTAAGAATGCCGGTGTTGATCTCTAAGTTGTCGATGTTGACGTTGAGACCCTGAAGGTAGGGATCTTTTTTCGCTTCGTTTGTTGACATTTTGTCTGCAATAATGCGACGAATATCGAGATTGTCTTTAGGTTGTCTATGAACCGTCGAGATTTGGCTTCGCTTCGATGAAGCCTGGTGGGACGATATGGTTCCCTTCTTTTTTGTGCCCATGGATTGTATACAGGAGTCAATGTGACCTCACCTGCAGGGCAAAAAGTTTTATTCTTTCATTTTTTTAAATTCTTTCCGTGATACTCTATCATTTCAGCTTTTTATATCGCGAAAATCGCGATTGCCCAATCATTTCGGCTATTTTTCGCGGTGCCCAATCATTTCGGCTATTTTTCTTTTTACTCGCTGCTTTTTATTGCGAGTTGCCCAATCATTTCGGCTATTTTTGTATGCATATATTTTTACTTGCTGATTTCGTTGCAAGTTGCCCCATCATTTCGGTTATTTCATATGCATTTTTGGCTCGTTGACTTTTTGCCACGAGTATGGAACTTGGAATCTGGTGCCAATCTTAGCTTCAGCATCACTGCGACTCGAATATTGCCAGGAGCGAATCATCATTTGCCATGAAAGAAGTTGGAATTTGATACCGATTTAGGCATCAGTATCGCTACAACTGGGATATTGCCAGGAGCGAATCATCATTTGCCTCTGTCGATGTCGAACAAAGGTGGCTTAGCAAACAGGGTTAGGATCCCGTTGACTAAGGCTTTTGACTTCATGAGCCGTAAGGGTCTCATAAAGGTATTTCTCCCTACGAGTCGTGAGGATCTCGTAGGTGCGTTTTCTTCTTAGGAATCGTGATAATTCCTAAGCGTGTGTTCTCTTATAAGTCGTAAGGATCTTATAAGAGTGGTTTCTCCTTATAAGTCGAGAGGAGTTACAAGTGTTTGTTCACCGTGTGAGCATATCCCTAGTCGCTGGTAGGACTCTGTTAGGGAAATGTTCATTCGTGCCCATGGATTGTATACAAGGGTCAATATTGAACCACTTGTAGGGCAGTATCGGAGGTTGTGGGGGCTGCTTAAGAACAGGTTCAGATCCCTGTAGCTTAAGACTTTCAAATCGTATGAGCCGTGAGGGTCCCATAAGAGGGTTCTCCTTATGAGTCGTGAGGATCTCGCAAGTGTAATTTCTCCTTAGGAATCGTGGGGATCCCTAAGTGTGTTGCTCCCTTGTGAGTCGTAAGGATCTCACGCAGGTGGTTTCTCCTTACAAAGTCGAGAGGACCTTGCAAGTGTCTTTTAGCAAGATTGCGCCCTTTCGGGTTTTCACAAAACTCGCCGGTAGCCCTGCTGTTTTTACTCATGGAGCCCTTTCGGGCTTTCATCCGTGCCCATTTTGCTTATGGACATACCGCTTTTTTTTCCTTTTTTTTTATTTTAATGAGGCTGCGCCCTTTCGGGTTTTCACAAAACTCGCCGGTAGCCCTGCTGTTTTTACTCACGGAGCCCTTTCGGGTTTTCATCCATGCCCATTTTGCTTATGGATATACCGTTTTTTTATCACGTCAGCCTGGAGATGCCGCGGTCCGTAATAGTTTATAGACATCTCGGTCAGTTGCAAGTTTTAGGACATTGCGGTCTGTTTCCCCCAATCAGAGCAAAGCTCTGTTTGAAATTCAAAATTCAAAAATTGAAGCAACGCTTCAAGTCCCTTCCGCTGCACGCAACGCGCCACGTGTCAAAAGCCGATACGTCAGCGCAGCGCCTAAGGCAGCGCGCCCAATCAGAGCAAGGCTCTATTTAAAACAAAATTAAAAGAAGCAACGCTTCATATGATCTGCGCTCTGCGCTGCGCGACACGTGGCAGCGCAGTTGCGCTGCGTGACACGTGTCAAGCGCTGGGGCGTTTGCGCCAAACAGAATTAAAATTCCAATATGATCTTTCTGTTCTTATTAAAACAAGAAGATTGTCTTCTGTAAAACAGAAGCCCTTGGATCAAAGATCCAACGGTGGGGAATATTCCCGAAATCACTCAGAGAAGGATCTCTTTAACAAATTTAACAAATTAATGGGCACTATATAAAGTCCCCTAGACCCCAATTCAAAAGACATCGGCATCAACATAGAGAACATCAAAAACTTCAAAAACAAAACAGAGAGAACTCTGAAGAATTGTGAGAAGAACTCAAGAAAAGAAAAAAGGTAAAAACCTTTAAAATAAAGAAGGATTTCTTCTGAATAGATCATTGATCTAAGAACAAGATCAATGATCTTCAATAAAAAAAATATAATAATAACAGTGCCTTGCACTTTTTTTTATGGACCTTTGGTTCTGGAATCTTAAAGATTCTTTTCTTAAATCCAAAATTGGATTAAGTTATTAAAACAGCGTCCTGCACTTCCAAAACTGCACTGTTGCGCTCCTGGGTTGGCGCAAGCCACCAGGGAGCGCCACGTGTCAGCTCCAAGACCACTTGCGCTGTGCGCTTTTAAAATAGAGCATTGCTCTTTAAAGTTGACGCAACTCACCAGAACGCGCCACGTGTCGGTAGCGCAACAGTGCAGCGCACTGACGCAGCGCACTGCGCTGTTGCGCTTGCGCTCCCCAGAGTTTGACACGTGTCACCAAGACAAGCGCTTGCGCTCAGTAATTGGCGCAAAGCGCCTGACAAACCACTGTCAAGTAATTAATGCGCTGCATTATTTACAGAAGGGCCAAGCCCAATTAAAAAGGGCCTAACAGGCCAAATTAAATGCAATGCATTATTTTAAAGGAGGGCAGAGCCCAAACAGATGCTCTGCATCATTTATAAAGGGACAAAGCCCAAATCAGAAAGGCCTACCAGGCCAGAATGAAATGCAGTGCAGGCCTAATAGGCCAAAGATAAAAAAACGTTGAATATTCTCAACTGGACTTAGCCCAATCATGGTCGTAAGTTCTCAAATTAAATTGACTGAGCATGCCTGCTCTCTTAAATCAATTTACATCCGGTTCAAGGATACATCTCCGAACTCCTCTGACACCTATCGTTGTAATCCTTCAACGACGTTAGAGAGGTGACGGGTCTCGACAACCACACATCGACACGGACTGTGGGGTCTTTAAACTCATGGACTTATGCGTCCTTAAACTAATATCCATCCCCAAAACTGAAAATGGACCACCATGTCCCTAAACTGGAACAATAGAGCCCCCCAAATGCTCTTTTGTCGGATCTAAACGATCCCGTTTAAGTTGATATTAGCCTCAAATATGGCTAACGTATCCTTAAACCTTCAAACAGACTTTAGTCCAAATTGGACTATAGATCCCCCCCAATCAACTTTGGTTCAAAGGTACATCTCTGAACTCCTCTGACACCTGTCGTTGTAATCCTTCAACGACGTCAGAGAGGTGACAGGTCCCGACGGCCATACATTAAACATGGACCACCATGTCCCTAAACTGGAACATTGGACCCCCATGTTCCTAAACTGGAACATGGACCACTATGTCCCTAAACTGGAACAATAGAGCCAATTGCTCTCTTGTCGGATCCAAACGATCCCGTTAAGTTGATCTTAGTCTGGAGATTAGGCTAACGTATCCTTAACAAACGTTTAAGTTGATCTTAGCCTCAAATATGGCTAACATATCCTTAAACTAAAACCCCAAACCCAAATCTAAGAAAATACGGATTTGGACTAATCCACGTCCTACAGGCAACAACATAAATTAGTCTCCGTATACGATCCACGGGCAACCACAAACAAAACAAACACCCACGACATGAAGTGAAATTCTGGAGAAGGAGAAAGTTGTTACCGCGATGCGGTAGCGTAATTAACTGCAGGGGCTTGTGCCTGCAGGGAAGAGTGTCCCCACAATCAAAAACCCCTCAGGCGAGGGGGAATCTGACGAAGTATGCTACATCGGCCGCATCCGCCCAAACCTCCGATATACGGTGCCATAAATCAACTTGGCATCTTCGGAGAGGTGGACGGATAAAACTAAATAGCATCTGCCCCGAATTTCAGGCAAGACGTCTTCACGTCGTCGCCGTCTTTCGGAGGGGAACACGGTCCATTGTTAGTTTAGGGACATTTCGGTCCGCAGCCAGTTTTAGGACATAGTGGTCCATTGTTGCCGTATTTGAGGCGAATTTCTAGTTTACGGACTTTTCGGTCCATGGGGCTTTCCCTATGAATGAGCATGATGCCCCCGGCATATCCATCTTTTTCGGAGCATGTAGTTGTGGCGGTCTCACCTTCCAGTTTTCGGACAGCGCGAACTTGCCCTGTTGGTATTGGTCTTCAACCCAGTTTTTGAAGATGTAGCAGTTTTCGATCGAATGGCCCAATACTCAGTGGTAAGGGCAGTAATTAGGTTTGTTGACATCGTTCAGTTGTAGTGGGTGTTTCGGCTTCGGTAGAGTGATAAGCCTGTTGCACACTGCTAGTTCGAACAGTCTTCTTGTTTCATCCCGGGGAAATGAGTAAGGACGTTTCAACTTCTCATCGAGGGGTTGCTACTTGTTGCTTTGGAGAACAACCAGTCTCGAGCCACTCGATTGTTGTTGAGCGTTGGCGACGGAGGCCGTTTTTGCCTTCCCCTTATTCTTTTTGTTCGATCCCTTATTTGCGGGTCCGAGATTCTTTTCGGGTAGCGTGCGATTGCGCGGCTGAATGTTCTCGCAACTCTTCAGTTCTTTCGTTTCAGAGATGGATTCTTTAAAGAGAGGGCCGAGGGCTATTTCTTCGTCGGAGTCGCTCCCGAAGGTGAGAACTCGCGATCCCCCGGGATCAACCCTATGACAATTGCCGGCAATTCTTTTACGCTCATCTGTCGCATTTTTCCGCTGTCTACGAGCTTCACGCTTTGTCCTCTTGAAGTGTTGCCTGTGAGCGACATACCTTGCCACCAACACTTGAAGGAGTTGTAGTCTTCAGTAGGGTGTGCAATCTTCTGATGATACAAGCAGAAGTTAGGATGTACGTCCGCTTCATTAAGATATATACCACCAGGAGAATTTTCTCTGAAAGAGGGCAGCTTCATCCCCATCGATATGGCTATGGCGAATCGCTTCTTTGTCTTGATCTTGCTTTTATATGCGGCAGATGTACTTTGATCTGGTGGGAGTGTTTCGACCCTTTTGTCCAGTCGCCGGCGTTTGGCCTTTTCAAATATGGCCATCTCGCGCTCCCGATCAGCTTTGCTTTTTAGACGGGCTTCGTTCAGGAATGCGTCAATTGTTTCGTCTGAGGGCCCTAGAAGTTCCGGCTCAGGATTTGCCCCTGGATTCTCTACGTCGGGAGCTTCTTCACTGTCTATCGACGAGTGAGACATCATATGGCAGCTTGCCACATAATCCTCAGGTTCATCCGATGAGTCTTTGTCATCATTTCCGTCCTCAAGGACGTGGCTGAGGAATTCTTGGAATGTGACCGGGGTCCGCGCCTTCTGATTATATTCTTCCAGTGCGTCAATAAGTTTTCGCAGATCCGTGCGCTTGTCATCAAACTGCGCTAGCTTTTCGGTCTTCTTCTTTTTCTTTGAAGACTTTGACAGCTGTGCCTGGGTGTTTTGCCCACTGCTATCAATTCTCGGTGTTGGGCATGGTTTCAACATCCCATCAATGACCTCGGGATCCAGTGGAATTTTCCACCTGATTGCCAGGCACATTTGGAGATCCTTCAGCATTCTTTTAGTTTTGGCTGAAAGGGCGACCTCCCACGGAGTTTCTTCTATAAAAGAGCATGATGCCCCCGGCATGTCCACCTTTTTAGGGGCGTGAGGTTGCGGTGGTTTCACCTTCCAGTTTTCGGATAATGCGAACTTGCCTTGTTGGTATTGGTCCTCAATCCAGCCTTTGAAAATGAAGCAATCTTCGATTGGATGGTTTACTGCTTGATGGTAAAGGCAGTAATTAGGATTGTTGAGATCGCCTGGCTGCAACGGACATTTTGGATCCGGCAAATTTATGAGCTTGTTGCGCACTGCCAGCTCGAACAGTCTCCTTGTTTTATCCTGGGGAAACGAGTAAGGGCGTCCTAGTCTCTCCTCGAGGGATGGGCGTGGACGCATATTGTTTTGGCGAACAATCGGCTTTAAATTGCTCGGCTGTTGTTAAGTATTGGCGACGAAAGTCGCTTTTCCTCTCCACTTTTCATTCCGAGGATCCGGCTTTGGAGGAGACGGTCTATGACCCATCAGGTCCATTTGGACCAATTTGTCAATCAAGGCCTGGAAAGTAGTTGGCTTGAAGAACATCATGAACTGGGAGATAGTTGACTGAGGGTCAAGAGTACCCACGAACATGCCTACCGCGGGAGCTTCTTCGATGCGCTGCTCGCATTTCGACCTTAAATTTCGCCACCGTATCGCGTATTGTACCCACGTTTCGCCTGGCTTTACCCTGGCGTTGATCAATGCGGTGATCGGGGTGCACTCGCTAGCGCTTGCAAATCTCTGTGTAAACAGCAGCTCCATCTCTGCAAATGTTTTGACAGAGTCGTTGGGAAGTTCGGAGTACCATTCGAATGTCGTTTCTGACTAGCTGTCGACAAATTGGCAAAGTAGCAATTTATCATCACCTCCGGTGTTGCCACATAAAGCCCTGAACTGGGCAACATGCTGGTGGAGATTGCCCGTCCCTTTGTATACATGAAATTTGGGGATCGTATATCCCGACGGGTAACATATTTGGTCATACCAGCCCGGATGGGGTCGTCCAGTCTTGACAACTTGGCCAGCCGTTTCATTCGCCTGGTGAGCTCGTATGTGCTGAGCTATATAATCATCGAGCGCAGCTTTTGAGATGGTCTCCTCTTTGGCTGCTGAAAGAGCCGGAGGAGGGTTCGACGTCTCCGCTCGGTCATCTTCAATAATGATCGGAGGGTCTTCAGCTGGAGGATCCGGCTGTAACATCATCCCGACCATGTCTTGGAAGAGAAGCGCCATTCATTTTATATTGGCAGCTTGTTCTGCTGCTTCTCTGTCCTTCTTTTCGAGGACTCTGCGGAGGAAGTCAGCATCGGTTTCTCGTTCATGACGCTTCTCTGATGACGCCTCTGGGCTTTCTTTTGGCCTGGTGAGTGTGGAAATTTGCGTCAGCATTTTTTGAAGCTTCTGTTGCTACTCCTGGGCTTTTGTCAAGGATCGGGTGAGCGGTCGGTGACCCGTCGAAGCGCGGCTTTCCTCTTTTCCGGAAGCCTGTTCATTGCAGAATATTGCATTTTATACCGCCCATTCTTACGCTCGTGTGTTTATAGGTAGGTACTTTTAATCCGTGTTTGTTACATGTTTACAGAATACAGGTTTCCGGTACAAATACTGCAAATCAACACTAAATCCCCACAGTTACGCCAAAATACAGAACATCTGTCACAGACAGATAAAAGCCGGGTTTCTGTCATCCGCATCCGTCTAGTACCGCTTACCAGTTAAAAAGGGCAGGATGAAAACAGTCGTCATTTCTGGTCAAGCGTGGGGCCCACTGAAGATATTCAAAGATGCGTGGGGCCCACTGAAGATATTCAAAGATGTGTGGGACCCGAGGGAGTAGAATGTCAAAAGTGTTGAAAAGTAAAAGCCATCAATGTTGACTCTGGAAACTGAGGAAATCGTGGAAAGATATTGAAATTCTGTACATATGTAACAACAAAGGACAAACAACCAGAGAACCACCCAAAAACCCACTGTCCAATTCAACAGTACGGCCGCGCATGCGCGGCCAATAGGGGCTATTGGCGGCGCATGCGCGGCTAAGTAGGCGCCTCTTCTGATGAATTTTGGAGGGTAGTTTGGGCATTTCATTTCTGGTCTGGTGGATGCCCTAGAATTCGATTCTCCAGCCTATAAATACAGCAGTTCAGAGCTTAACCAAGGGAGCATTTTTTGGAGCTTTTTCTTTGTTCTTTTTTTGTTGTTTTGTTCTTCTTCTTCCTCTTCTTCATTCTTTCTCCATGACATTGTAGTGAGAGCTTTTGAGTGGAAGATTAATGAAGATGAGGGTTCTTTATCTTTCTTGTTAGTTTGCTCCCCCTTGAGATTTCTGCTTTCTCTTGCTCATTCAATCTCTTCATTGAGGTTGAATGGTTAAGAGTTAGTTATTGATCTCAAGGGTCGTATTTTCTCACGGACTAGCACTTCATTTCACATGCGTTCTCTACCCTTCCCTTGATCTTGCAAGTTCTTCATTGAGCTTGCAAGTTTAAGGGTTGGCTATTGAGCACATGCTTGGCTTGGGTCCTAGTTCCGTATTCTTTTTATTACTCGCTTTTTATTACTTGTCTTTTTATTACTTGCATTTTATTTCATGCATTTTATTCATGCTCTTTAATACTTGTATCTTTTCTTTTCTTTGTTCTTTTCTTTTTGTTCTCTTTTGTTTATTTTGTGAATGTTGTAATTATTGTTCTTGTTAAGAATTAATACGGTTTCATAAGTTAACATTTCTTTGCCAATTCCTTTTCCCGTTATTTTCCATTTGAACTTCGCCCAAACCATACGCAAGCGCTCCGTTAGGCACCGTACCCTGACAAGGTAATGGTGATTCCTAACCGCGACCGGTTGCGTTAGGTTTGGCCGGAGGCGAAAGCAAGATACAAGAACGGAAGGACAAGGGTAAATAAGCCGGATTCCACGAATACCGCGCTTAAATCCCCTAATCCCCGTTGTTGCCGATTGTCTAGCTTCAATTGGTCAAGACTCGGCTCAAAAGTTTTGAGTACGGATTTCTTAGCTTACAATCTCGTATTTTTCTTAACAACTTTATACTTGCAGATAAACACATAGGTTAGACAAAACAAACACATACAAGATTCTTTATTGACTCGTCTAAGACAAGAAGGTAAGATAACACCATCTCCCTGTGGACCGACCCGTACTCAACCGGCTAGCTGCAAAGCGACACCGTCCTGATCGCGGTTACACTTAAATTCTTTGAACATCCGACATGCCAAAAGCGTGCGATCAAATGGGTCGCACGCTTTTGGCGTGTCGGATGTTCAAAGAATTTAAGTGTAACCGCGATCAGGACGGTGTCGCTTTGCAGCTAGCCGGTTGAGTACGGGTCGGTCCACAGGGAGATGGTGTTATCTTACCTTCTTGTCTTAGACGAGTCAATAAAGAATCTTGTATGTGTTTGTTTTGTCTAACCTATGTGTTTATCTGCAAGTATAAAGTTGTTAAGAAAAATACGAGATTGTAAGCTAAGAAATCCGTACTCAAAACCTTTGAGCCGAGTCTTGACCAATTGAAGCTAGACAATCGGCAACAACGGGGATTAGGGGATTTAAGCGCGGTATTCGTGGAATCCGGCTTATTTACCCTTGTCCTTCCGTTCTTGTCTCTTGCTTTCGCCTCCAGCCAAACCGAACGCAACCGGTCGCGGTTAGGAATCACCGTTATCTTGTCAGGGTACGGTGCCTAACGGAGCGCTTGCGTATGGTTTGGGCGAAGTTCAAATGGAAAATAACGGGAAAAGGAATTGGCAAAGAAATGTTAACTTATGAAACCGTATTAATTCTTAACAAGAACAATAATTATAACATTCACAAAATAAACAAAAGAGAACAAAAAGAAAAGAACAAAGAAAAGAAAAGATACAAGTATTAAAGAGCATGAATAAAATGCATGAAATAAAATGCAAGTAATAAAAAGACAAGTAATAAAAAGCGAGTAATAAAAAGAATACGGAACTAGGACCCAAGCCAAGCATGTGCTCAATAGCCAACCCTTAAACTTGCAAGCTCAATGAAGAACTTGTAAGATCAAGGGAAGGGTAGAGAACGCATGTGAAATGAAGTGCTAGTCCGTGAGAAAATACGACCCTTGAGATCAATAACTAACTCTTAACCATTCAACCTCAATGAAGAGATTGAATGAGCAAGAGAAAGCAGAAATCTCAAGGGGGAGCAAACTAACAAGAAAGATAAAGAACCCTCATCTTCATTAATCTTCCACTCAAAAGCTCTCACTACAATGTCATGGAGAAAGAATGAAGAAGAGGAAGAAGAAGAACAAAACAACAAAAAAAGAACAAAGAAAAAGCTCCAAAAAATGCTCCCTTGGTTAAGCTCTGAACTGCTGTATTTATAGGCTGGAGAATCGAATTCTAGGGCATCCACCAGACCAGAAATGAAATGCCTAAACTACCCTCCAAAATTCATCAGAAGAGGCGCCTACTTAGCCGCGCATGCGCCGCCAATAGCCCCTATTGGCCGCGCATGCGCGGCCGTACTGTTGAATTGGACAGTGGGTTTTTGGGTGGTTCTCTGGTTGTTTGTCCTTTGTTGTTACATATGTACAGAATTTCAATATCTTTCCACGATTTTCTCAGTTTCCAGAGTCAACATTGATGGCTTTTACTTTTCAACACATTTGACATTCTACTCCCTCGGGTCCCACACATCTTTGAATATCTTCAGTGGGCCCCACGCATCTTTGAATATCTTCAGTGGGCCCCACGCTTGACCAGAAATGACGACTGTTTTCGTCCTGCCCTTTTTAACTGGTAAGCGGTACTAGACGGATGCGGATGACAGAAACCCGGCTTTTATCTGTCTGTGACAGATGTTCTGTATTTTGGCGTAACTGTGGGGATTTAGTGTTGATTTGCAGTATTTGTACCGGAAACCTGTATTCTGTAAACATGTAACAAACACGGATTAAAAGTACCTACCTATAAACACACAAGCGTAAGAATGGACGGTATAAAATGCAATATTCTGCTATGAACAAAGCCATGTAAACAGTATGCACCGTTATGCCCCCAGACTTAGGGCGTTTGGGTTCAGTGGTCTTACAATTCGTCGCAGACTCAGGGATTTTCTCCGGCTTTTTCTTTTTGTGGACTGGTGACGTTGAGGGGGCCGTTGCAGTGGGCACCCAAATAGTTGTCGTCCTTTGTAGCTTGCCATGACAGTTTTCTTCCTGCTGAACCTTCAGCTTTTTCTGCCGACGGGGATAGTCTTGATCAACCACCTACTCTCGGACTTGTCGCTAGATTTTGTAAACTTTAGAAGACAGTCATTAGGGGGACTGTTCCGGCTTCATTTCTATGACAGTTTCCACTGGTGGCGGAGATCTTTTTAATACGGCAGTCGGCGAATTCCTGCGCACCTTGTTCAGCAGCTCAAAATTGTTCCTGGTTGGAACAGCAGCATTAATTTCCACCATTGGAGCCGGTGGAGTTAGCCCAGATGGGGAGTTGCCCCCAGCCTTCCTTACTCGACGCCAGTGGCGACGTCGAGCGTGTCAAGCGGACGGTGTTGGTTCGACGATGGGGATGGCTTTGTCTTGCCCCCTGTCCAGATGAGGCGCCGCTGGTGCCAGCCTCTTGAAGACTGATGTCTTTTGAGTAGCGGTATCCTATCTGTCAAAGGCAGACCTTCGAGCAGGAACAGGAGCCGGAATAGTCAGTCTTGTGAAGACCGACCCTTTGGTAGGAGAAGCCGCCTTGACGACTTCAGGAGCAGGGATGGCTATCCTCTTCGGAACAACCTTTTCTGGTATTGCAGGCTTCTTCATGGGCCCACATGAGTTTTGGCCCAGTTTGTTGAAAGCTGAGGCATTAGACTTGCGCGACCCGTTGAGAGGGGCCGCGGTAGTTGTAAGCCGATCAAAGACCGACTTCTTTGGAGCTTCTTGCGACGACATTGGGGGCATTGAAGCTCGTCGGTGGGAGTATGGTCCCAAAGAATAGCCCAGTGGTGGCCTGAGTTACATGTTCCACTGGCATAGCGAAGATGGAGGCCGCTTGGGGCCCGTAAGTCACTCCTCCGGACGGGACGGAGCGAGAGTTGCAGTTGCAATTAGTGCAGTTTGAATCCATTGATCTTCTATTTTCTGCACGGACCAAGACACGGAATCTTAGTTCCTCGAATCCACGGGCAACCATAAAAAACTGCGATTCGTTCGCAAACGCGACACACGAAGTGTGGAGTGGAAAGAGGAAAAGGTCCCAGCGGGCGTGCCAGAATCTGTTCTCCGCCGAAAGACGCGACCGGGACGTTAGGACGTCCGAGCCTGAATTCCGAGGGCAGATGCTAATTGGTGCTATCCGTCCACCTCTCCGAAGATGCCAAGTTGATTTATGCCACCATATATCGAAGGTTTAAACGGATGCGTCCGATGTAGCAGACTTCGTCATATCCCCCCTCATTTGAGGGGTTTTTGATTGTGGGGACGCTCTTCACTGTAGGCGCAAGCCCCTGCAGTTAATTACGCTACCGCATCGCGGTAACCCCTTTCTCCTTCTCCAGATGGTTACTTCGTGTCGTGGGTGTTTGTTTTGTGTTTGGTTGCCCGTGGATTGTATATGGAGACTAATTTATGTCGTCTTCCGTAGGGCTTGGATTAGTCCAAATCCGTATATTTTTAGATTTGGGTTTAGGGGTTGGGTTTAAGGATACGTTAGCCTCATTTGAGACTAAAATCAACTTAAACGTGTGTTAAGGATACGTTAGTCTAATTTCTAGACTAAGATCGACTTAACAGGATCATTTAGATCCAACAAGAGAGCATTTAAACTCTATTGTTTAGTTTAGGGACATTGCGGTCGATTACCAGTTTAAGGACATGGTGGTCCAACGTTAGTTTAAGGATATTAAGGTCCATTGTTATTTAAAAGGCATCGCGGTTGAGGTTAAGGACATCATAGTCCATGGGTTTAAGGACCCCACAGTCCAATGTTAGTTTAAAAACATCACGGTCGAGGTTAAGGAAATCATAGTCCATGAGTTTAAGGACCCCACAGTCCAATGTTAGTTTTAAGACATCACGGTCGAGGTTAAGGACATCATAGTCCGTGAGTTTAAAGACCTCACAGTCAAGGTTAAGGACATCATAGTCCGTGAGTTTAAAGACCTCACAGTCAAGGTTAAGGACATCATAGTCTATGAGTGTAAGGACCCCACAGTCCATGGAATGATTGGTTATCGGGACCCGTCACCTCTCTGAAGACGTTGAAGGATTACAACGACAAATATCAGAGGAGTTCAGAGATGTACCTTTGAACCAAAGCTGATTGGAAGATCTGTAGTCTAATTTGGAACTAAGACCAATTAATTAGATTATGAGCGCATTGGCTCAGTTAAATCTGAATTGAGGACTTATGGCCAACTTGGGCTAAGTCCAATTAGATTTGAAATGTTGGCCTTTTGTCGGACTGTTGAACATTTGCCTGGGTTCAGCCCCTCATTATTTAGCAATGCAAAACAAGAGTTTGAAGGCTCTGATGACATTTTGTCTTTGGCCGAGCACTTAAACATTATAGTTATGGATTTTAAGGCTCATTTGAAGGGGAGATTTGCCTTTAGAAAACTTAGCCAATTTGGGCTAAGCTGATTTGAAAAATAGTGTTAAACACTAGAGGACATATGGCGGTCATGTGTCCTCACGTGATGTATTTAATACAGTGTTAAACACTAGAGACAAAATGCATAAAATAGTGGTAAACACTAGAAAGGAAGCGGTCGCGTGGGGTCACATGAGGCGCCTGAAGATGGGGCCAGACCTTCTTTATTTTATTATCAGAATATTCAAATAAGTGTTAAACACTTTTAGTCTTCAGGCCATCACGTGTTGGCACGTGATGGGTAGCCATGTATTGATTACTGAAGTGTTTATTAAGGGGTCACGTGGGGACACGTGAGGGCGCCCAAAACCAACATTTCCTTTGCTTTTATTCTCTCTGTTTTGGAGGTCACATGGGAGCACGTTAGGCATTGCCTCAAAGCTTTTTCTTTTCAATTTCTGGAGGATTTGTCTAGAGGTCACGTGGGGACACGTGACCTTAGTCTTTTGCATGCATGGAGATCTTTCAAGTCTCTTTATTTCTTTAAGAATTAAATCCTCTTGTAGGGTTAAACCCTAATTATATTTTAGAGGAATTAAATTCCCATGTATGTGAAAGAATTAAATTCTTATATAGGGTGAAACCCTAGTTCTGTCCATCTTGAAGGAATTAAATTCGTATAATTTTAGGAGAATTGAATTCTCATATAGGGTTAAACCCTAGTTTTGTTTTGAGAGAATTAAATTCTCGAAACTCAATTCGCCCTCTAAGTTTTGGATCTGCATGGCAGGATCTCAACCCGATGAGAATTAAATTCTCAACCTATGGGGTGATGTGCTTCTGCAGATCTTCAACTTGAGAAAGAACTAAGTTCTTTTGTAGAAGAGTTAAACTCTTAGATTTGAGAATTAAATTCTCTTTGTTTTATGGAACTTAGATCTCTTTCCCCTTTCTCACCTAGAGTTTCCTTTCTCTGAAGAGATCTTTTTTTTTCTCTCTTGAGAATTAAATTCTCCTCTCTTTTTTTCTCTCCAAAAGTAGATCCCTTCTCTTCTCTTCTTGGCTCCTATTTATAGGAGAAAGAAAAGAATCAATTTGTTTTATCAATCTTTCATTGAAAGATTTTAATTGATTTTGTAACCAACATGATCTTTTAGATCACTCAGTGAATTTTATTCACCATTGGATTTTTAATCCAAAAGATCTTTTATCTGTTATTCAAATTTCAGGAAAATCTTTCCTTGTACAGAATCTTTCTATAAATTGGTGATTTTTAATCACCATTGGATTTTTAATCCAACGGTGCTCTATTTTACAGAACACCATCCTTTTTGTTTGGAAAGATTTAAAGAAATATTTTTCCAGTTAGGGTTTTTGATTTCCCTTAATTAGAATTTAATTCTATTGTTTCAAAGATTTTAGGATCCCATCACGTGTTGATGCGTGACCCCCTCGATTAAGCATTTAATTATGTTGTTTTAGAGAACTCAGGAATTATCACGTGTCAGCACGCGACCCTTGATCACGTGTGAGCATGTGATGCCCCATTGGGGTTTTTCCTTGTTATTTTATTATACTTTTAATTCTATTTAATGAGTTTAGAGGCCTATCACGTGTTGGCACGTGACCCCATTGTTTAGAATTTAATTCTTATTATTTCAGATGGTTTAAGAGCCCATCACGTGTTGGCACGTGACCCTACTGATTAATTATTGAATTAGAATTTAATTCTATTAATTCAGAGAGCTTAGGAACCCATCACGTGTCTGCACGTGACCTTTGGTCACGTGTGGGCACGTGATGCCCCATTGGAGTATTCCTTGCTGTTTTATAACATTTTTAATTCCTTTCAGTGGGTTTAAAGGCCCATCATGTGTGGTCACATGACCCCCTTTTAATCATTTATTTTATTAAGTGCCTACAGGCTTTGCCTGTAAATGGTCACGTATGGACACGTGATGCCTGGTCACGTGTGGGCACGTGATGCCTCATAACTTTTGATCCCGGATGAATTATGAGGCCCATAATATATCAAATCGAAGGATTTTTCGAGATGCTTTCGATACTATCAGAGTTTAGTTGTTTCTCATTCGGGAGTTTGTGAAAATACAGCCCGGAAAATACTGGTTCGCATTTTCTTAAGCGTATCGCTGTCATTTGATATCTTGGGCTCTTTTGCGCAGAAATTTTTGACGGGAACAATACCATAAACCGAAGAATAAGCAAAATGCTATCACAACTATTCCGGTCTTCAGGAGCGATACCGAGGAGGAAGAAGAGATAGTCTATTCGGGGCCGCCCCAATGCAATAGGCCAGGACCATCTACCCCTATTCTGGTCTTTGGCAGTGACTCGGAAGACGAAGTCAACGCAATGTTCTCGGTCCGACCATCAATGCAAGCACTCACTGGAGATGATCAGAGCTTGCAGATCGCCATGGTTCCGCGGCAGCACAACAGAGAGCTTGATGCGCTTGAGACATATAGTGTGCAAGAGCTATGTCCCTCCCAGGCGAAGAGGTGAAAAGACGATCCTATTCTACCGATCTGTGGAAACCAAAGTCGAGAGAGATATCTGGCGTGGTGCCAAACCTACGCTTGATAGGCTCTAACCAATCTGTCTGCCCAGATACTACGCAGAGGGATTGAAAAGGTTATTGAGATGCCAAGGCGTACCCTTTAAGCAAACCGCGCGACAGGCCCAATTTTACAACAAGATCTGGAACGTCCCTGGAACTCAGCGAAAATTGCCCAACGGAAAAATGTAAACGATCAGGCTTGGATATGTCTAGTCCAAGAAATGGGAGCAGTTCTATGGCTGCCATGTCATAAAGGACCTTGATGAAGAAGATGATGCTTTTTTAAAAGTCGCTGACGCTGAACCAGAACGCGGTCTGGCCAGAAAAATGCTGAGTCTGTCGTGTTTGAAGATAAGATGGACAAGCTAGTTGGGAAGTGAGTCAAAAGGTTCGGAACGGTCACAGCCGCGAAATGGCTTTTTACGAGAAATCCAAGACGCAACGTCTCCTTCAATAGGCTACGGAGGATGACAATGCCCTCCGCCGTCAGCCCGCCATGCATTCCGAAGACAAGAAAAAGGCCCGACGCGGAGGCATAAACAAGTTAAAGAATGAGAAAAATGTTCGACAACGGCAAAACGGATCCCAAAGGCCACGCGATCAAGAAAAAGTCAGCCGGAATCCGTCTCTTATGAAAAAGATGGGTCGAGCATACTCTTTCCCTCAAAACAAGACAAGGAAAATATTCAAACTTGTCATGAAACATGAAATGATGGTGCTCCCGGAGTCTCGGCGCCCCGAACAAATAGACGAGGGCCATCACCCGGATTATTGCTCCTACCACCGAGTAGTGGGACATCCTCTTGAAGACTGCTTCACCTTCAAAAACTGGGTTGAATATCAGTATCAGCAAGACAGGTTTGCTCCATCCGACTGTTGGAGGGTAGCCCCGCCACAAAAGCATGAGTTGAGAACAACCTACATTGCGAGGGAAAGTCTAGATCAGCATCGAGCTAGGAAACGAGCTCGTACCTGCCATATGATAACATTCTCAAAGGAAGGAGAGCACGAGAATATGAACGATCTCGCCCAATGCTTCGCAAATGAAGATGAGAACGAGGCGATCTCAAATTTTCCACTGGCGCCAAAAGAGTTGGAAGATGGGATACACACCACTGCGGATAACCTAAGGAAAATCGACTTGGGGACGACAAACGACCCACGGCCCACGTTCGTCAGTGAGCTGCTGTCTAAAGAGCAGGTGGCTACGCTAAAAGATGTGCTCATGCAGTATAAAGACTGCTTCGCATGGAACTACTCCGAGATGCCAGGGTTAGATCCAGAAATAGCTGTGCATAAATTGGCGATATCTCCGAACGTCAAGCCAGTCAAACAAGTACCAAGAAGAATGCGGCTCGAACTTGAAATGAGTATCAACGCCGAAATCAAGAAGCTAATAGACCCCGGCTTCATCCAAGAAGTTCAATACCCCGACTGGATCACCAACATTGTCCCGGTGATGAAGAGAAATGGGACGATGCGCATCTGCGTGGACTTTTGGGATCTCAACAAAGCCTGTCCGAAGGATGACTTTTCCGTACCGGTTACCAAGCTGATGATAGATAACACGTCCACTCACGAAGTCTTTTCCTTTATGGATGGATCATCGGAATACAATCAAATAAAGATGCATCTCGAAGAACGGAAGTATACCGCTTTCCGGACACCTCTGGGCATATTCTCCTACAAAGTGATTCCTTTCGGTCTGAAGAACGCCGGCGCTACCTATCAGAGGGTCATGACAAAGATCTTTGATGATATCATACATGAGATTGTCGAATGTTATATTAACGACCTCGTAGTGAAAAGCAAATCGTACGAGGAATACTGGGAGCATTTGAAAACGGTGTTCCAACGTCTTCATAAGTATAACCTGAAGATGAACCTTCTGAAATGCGCATTTGGAGTCTCCTCAGGAAAATTTCTAGGATTCATCGTTCGCCACCGGGGCATCGAAATAGACCCATCAAAGATCAAGGAGATTATGGAAATGCCTCCGCCAAGAACTCTCAAGCAACTGCGGTCTCTTCAAGGAAAGCTCACGTATATCCGGCGGTTCATAGCCAACCTTTTCGGAAAATGTCGTCCCTACAGTCACCTGATGAAGAAGGGAACCCCGTTCATTTTGGGACCGCAAATAACAAAGCACACTGGACGAAATCAAGCAATATCTGCATAACTTGCTAGTACTGACCGCTCCAGTCAAAGGAAAGCCTCTTATTCTGTACACAACAGCCCTCGAAGGTTCGTTAGGCGCGTTATGGGCATATGAGAATGACCAAGGGAAAGAGAGATCCCTCTACTATTTGAGTCAAGTTCTCCTGGGGGCAGAAAACAACTACTCCCCTATCGAAGAACACTGCCTGGCATTAATCTTCGTGATAACGAAGCTTCGGCATTATGCTTTGGCGCATGAGGTCTGTTTACCGCCGGAATCCGGGAAGACTGGACGTCTTGCCTGAATCCGGGGGCAAATGCTAATTGGTGCTATCTGTCCACCTCTCCGAAGATGCCAAGTTGATTTATGGCACCGTGTATCGAAGGTTTAAACGGATACGGCCGATGTAGCAGACTTCGTCAGATTCCCCCTCGTTTGAGGGGTTTTTGATTATGGGGATGCTCTTCCCTGCAGGCACAAGCCCCTGCAGTTAATTACGCTACCGCATCGCGGTAACAACTTTCTCCTTCTCCATATGGTTACTTCGTGTCGTGGGTGTTTGTTTTGTGTTTGGTTGCCTGTGGATTGTATACGGAGACTAAGTTATGTTGTCGCCCGTAGGGCGTAGACTAGTCCAAATCCGTATCTTTCTCCGATTTGGGTTTTGGGGGGGTTGTGTTTAAGGATACGTTAGCCTTATTTGAGGCTAAGATCAACTTAAACGTTTTTTATGGACACGTTAGTCTAATTCTTGACTAAGATCAACTTAACGGGATCGTTTAGATCCGACAAGAGAGCAATTGGGCTCTATTGTTTATTTAATGACATTGCGGTCCCTTGTTAGTTTTAAGACATCGCGGTCGAGGTTAAGGACATTATAGTCCGTGAGTTTGAGGACCTCACAGTCCGGTGTTAGTTTAAGACATCACGGTCAAGATTAAGGACATCATAGTCCGTGGATTTAAGGACTCCACAGTCTGACGCTAGTATTAAGACATTACGGTCGAGATTAAGGACATCATAGTCCGTTGATTTAAAGACTCCACAGTCCGATGTTAGTTTTAAGACATCACAGTCGAGGTTAAGGACATCATAGTCCGTGGATTTAAGGACTCCACATTCCGACGTTAGTTTTAAGACATCACGGTCAAGGTTAAGGACATCATAGTCCATGAGTTTAAGGACCCCACAGTCCGTAGTAATGTGTGGTTGTCGGGACCCATTACCTCTCTGACGACGTTGAGGGATTACAGCGATAGATATCAGAGGAGTAAAGAGATGTACCCTCGAACCGGGTGTAAATTGATTAGAAGAGCGGATGTGCTCAGTTCAATTTAAATTGAGGACTTATGGCCAGAATTGGGCTAAGTCCAGTTAAAGAACATTTTATTTTTGTTCTGCCCGTTAGGCCTTTGTTTGGGCTCTGCCCTTTTAATTGGGCTCTGACACTTTGTCTGGAATTAAATGCATAGCATTTGTTAGAACAAGGTATGTTCTGACAGCGCGCCACGTGGCGCGTCAGGCGCTTTGCGCCAATTAAAGAGCGCATTGCGCTAGCGCAGGTAAGGGTGACACGTGTCGCTTAGTGCTAAGCGCTGGTTTGTTAGCGCACTGTGCTTTATGAGTGCGCTACGCCAGTTTATGGGTGCGCCAGTGAGTGACACGTGGCGCGCTTGGCGCTGAGCGCCAACCCAAGAGCGCAGTGCTTTATTTTTAGAAGCGCAAAGTGCAAACTGTTCTGTGGTTGACACATGGCGCGTTTTGGCGCTGTGCGCCAGTTCAATAAGCGCAAAGGCGCAATTCAAGAGTGCAAAGCACTGCCCAGTAGCGCAAAGCGCACCAGATCAAATTTAAGATCAAAGAACAAGTTTTTTTTGTTCTTCAAAGGAGGCTTTGCCTCAAGATCCAAGAACCAAAGTTCTTGTTCTCACCAAAAGGCTCTGCCTTTATAGATCAAAAGATCTGTTAATGAAGTAAACTACTTCTTTATTTTAAGGATTGGATCTTTCAATCCTTTATGTTTAATCAAAAATCTTGGTCTTTTAGTTTTTAGATCTATGATCTTTTTAGAAGAGAATTCTTCTTTTTATGAGATGTTTTCATCTCTATTGTTCAAGAATTACTTGTTTTTACCATTAACGATGAAGAAATGATCTTCTTTCTTCAAAGGCTTACCTTTCTTTCTTTTTTTGAGTTTTTCTCAAAGTTTTTAGAGGGTTTTTTCTTATTTCTTTTGAAACTTGAAGTCTTGGGGGCTTTATATAGGGCCAATCGATTTGTTAAATCGGTTTAAGAGATCTTTCTCTTGATTGATTGGGGAATATTTCCCACCGTTGGATCTTTGATCCTAAGGCTCCTGTTTGACAGAAGGTAATCTTCTTGTTTTAATAAGATTGGAAAAATCTTTATATGCAGAATTTGTTCTGTTTTTGGTAATTCATTATTTACCATTGGATCATTGATCCAGTGGTGCTTAAAGCACAATCTTGTTGTTTAGAAAGATTTTGAGAAATCTTTCCTTAACAGAATTTAATTCTGGTTAATAAATGATTTATTATTATTAGATCCTTTGACCAAACGGTGGGAATTTTAATTCCAGCGCTGGCGCACCCAATTTGGACACGTGGCGCGCAGCGTAAAGCGCAGTGCAACTGCGCCACTTGGCGCGTAGCGCGCTGAATCTGAAGCGTTGCTTTAACAGAGCGCTTGATCTGAAGCGTTGCTTCAACGGAGGTGTCTTTTCACCTTCTTTTTAAGTCAAACTTATATTCCCGAGAATCTTTCATTTCCCAATTTTGGAAATAGTTCCATTGTGCACAAAATTTTATGTGCTTCGTCTTTATAACTTGAAGCAAAGCTTCTTCCTTCTCTCATCCCCAAAGAACTTTCTCAACTATGGCTTGTAACCGCCCTCATGCTCCTAGACAACCATAGGAAGTGCCCATTCAGGACATTGTTCCTCGGTTTGCTGCGCGCTTGGTGGATCCTTCTCTCACGGATGAGCAGTGCGACGCTGCACTACGCGATCTTTTGACTCGTGTGGGGTCTCCCCTTCCCCCACGCTCTATTTGGCTTCGGATTATCCTTGTGTCTGTGCTTGATGACATTCCCCCTCACCCAGCGGAGATGACCCCGACGATGCTCGATGCGGCAGAAGACAAGCTCGAGTGTTTCCATGAGGCGTGCCTGATTACTCAGGCTCTGAAAGACTGCTCAGTTCACGTGAGCCAGATAAGAGCCCGGCGGGCTATCATGTCAGCTTTTGTGGATGAATATGGCGCCAATCGGTGGGGAGCCACTCCTCGTGAAAATCGCCGTTTTGATGTGCTGGAAAAGGCGGCGAGGGAGTTAGATAATTTAGTTTATTATTTTGTTAATCCCTGTGTCACTGATCCCTCGTTTGGTGATCTTTTTTAAGTGTAATAATAACAATAATAATAATAATAATATGTTTTAATTTAGTATTTTATTATCTGTTAAATGTTCTCTTGTTTTTTAATTCTTTGTTATTCCTCCGTAAGATATTTATGCGCTGCATAATCATGAAGTGTTGCTTCACTTTCCAATCTTGGAGACAGAGCTTTGCTCTAATTTAGGGTGCGCAACGCAATTGCGATAGCGCTAGCGTCTTCGTGTTTTAACACGTGGCGCGCAGTGCGCCTTGCGCTAGCGCACTCGCGCTCGACACGTGGCTCAGCGCAACTGCGCTAGCGCACCAGTGTCAGACACGTGGCGAGCAGCGCAACGCGCTGCGCAACTATTCCAGCGCACCTGTGTTAGACACGTGGCGCGCAGCGCAGAGCGCTGGATTTGAAGCGTTGCTTCAATTTTCAATTTTTTTTATTCTTAAATTTCTAAACAGAGCTTTGCTCTGATTGGAGGAAGCAGAAGCGTCGCTTCATTTCTAGTCTTGAAATTTTGAACAGAGCTTTGTTCTGATTGGGGGAAACAAATGCCCCCCCACCGTTGCGCTTACGTGGCCCCAAACGTGAGTGCGGCGGTGGTAGCATCTCAGCTGTTGGGTCAACTTTTGGGGAGTTGAAACGACTCCCAATGCCTATAAATAGGACCTTTGGTCCCTTTGATGATTTTCATCCTCTTTCTTCAGAATTTTCTCTTATTCAGAGCGCTGCTATTTAATTTTAAGAACTCTTCAAGAGTAAAACTCTTCCAAGACTTAGGTATAGTTTAAAACTTTTAATAAACCAAGGTTTTACACATTAACAGAGCTTTGCTCTTTATAGATTTTTGATCTAAAGAAAACCCATTTAAGGTTTTATTTAGCAGATCTTTGCTCCATAGGTCCAAAGAGATCTAAAGGGAACCAAAGAGAACCCTATTAGGGTTCTATTAATAGAGGTATGCTCTCTAGAAGGATTTTTCTTGTGATCTCTTAATTCACTAATGGAGCTTTGCTCCTTTCAAATCATATAGAAGAACTTTTGAGAGTTTTTCATGGATCTTGAAGATTTAAGATGGAATTTTATTTTCGATGAATTATATCCTCTTCTTAGAGCAGAGCTCTCAATGTTCTTGGGGGCCTGCTTTAACTTCCTTTCATAACTGATTCTGACAAGGGTCACTCCTGTCTGCAGAGCATTGCTCTCGAGGAATTTAACTCCATGTGCCTGTTTTGAATAAGAAATTTCTTATTCCGTCTGTCTGCTGATCTTTGCTGATTTTCTGTCACAGGAGTAATGGACGCTCACATGTATGATCTCGAAGAGATTATCTATTACGGAGACATCCGCCGACTCGGCCGTTCTTAGAATCGAGAATTGACAAACGCCGAGTGTGCCGAAATTATGAGCCGTTTTGACGCATATAATGGTCAACTGCTTCCCCGGCGTTCCCCTCTTCTGAAGCTTATTGTAGGAGCAATCTGGGGAGCGCTCCCTCTATTCTATGCCGGCGTGCCACTTAGAGCATTGGATGCCACTGAAGATAAGGTGCACTCGGTGTATCTGATGAACCTAATCTTGAAGAGACGGCGAGACAATTTTGTTGATCTCCTGCACCAGGATTTTCAACAGTCTGCCATACTTGCTGCCTATCGGAGGGTGGAAGACATCCGTGGGGATCCCGACGCTCATGATCGCGAAAGAAAGCACACTAGGATAGTTCGCCAGGCTTGGAAAATTCTGGACAAGGTCACTTTTGAGTTCCTCAATCCATGTCCTGGATTTGAGGTTTTGCCATTGTAATTACTTTAGTGATATCTGTGTTTATTGCTTTCATAATTGTAAGAATTATTTTGCAATAGGATGGCAAATTTATCGTTTTAGCGTGTCTTATTTCACGTTCTGAATCTTTCGCACATGCATGAATGGGGTATGCCTCGAACGCTTAATTAAATGGAAATCGGATGTTCTACATGTTGCTTTCTTTTCTTTGCTGTGTTGTTGCAATGTAATTTTAGCGAGTGCGATCTGTAAGTAGCATATAGCTGTCAATCTTGGATTCTTTGTAGGGCGGTGGTGACTTAGAAAACAGGGTTAAAATCTGTCACCTAAGACTTTTCAACTTTATGAGCCGTGAGGGTTTCATAAAGAATTTTCTCCCTACCGGTCGAGAGGATCCCGTAGGTGTAGCTTTTCCTTAAGAATCGTGAGGGTTCCCAAGGACGTTTTCTCTTGAGAGTCGTAAGGATCTCACAAGAGAATTTTTCTTCCTTGCGAGTCGTGAGGACCCGCAAGTGATAGGTGAAGTTGTCCTTATCCGTATTTCACAGAATCAGGGGTTGCTCTAGATGCTTCCCAGGATATCGTAGTTTAAAAACATCGCAGTCGTGGTTAAGGACATCATAGTCCGTGGATTTAAGGACTCCACAGTCCGTCGTTAGTTTTAAGAAATCACAGTCGAGCTTAAGGACATCATAGTCTGTGGATTTAAGGACTCCACAGTCCGACGCTTGTTTTAAGACATCACGATCAAGGTTAAGGACATCATAGTCCGTGGATTTAAGGACTCCACAGTCCAATGTTAGTTTTAAAACATCACGGACAAGGTTAAGGACATCATAGTCCGTGGATTTAAGGACTCCACAGTCCGATGTTAGTTTTAAGACATCACGGTCGAGGTTACGGACATCATAGTCCGTGGATTTAAGGACTCCACCGTCCGATATTAGTTTTAAGACATCACGCTCGAGGTTAAGAACGTCATAGTCCGTGGATTTAAGGACTCCACATTCCGATGTTAGTTTTAAGACATCATGGTCGAGGTTAAGGACATCATAGTCCGTGGATTTAAGGACTCCATAGTCCGTTGAAATGTGTGGTTGTTGGGACCCGTCACCTCATTGAAGACGTTGAGGAATTACAACGACAAATATCAAAGGAGTGAAGAGATGTACCCTTGAACCGAGGTAGGTTTAGTTTAAAATTATTGGGGTTGATTATTGGTTTTAAGACATCATGGTCAAGGTTAAGGACATCATAGTCCGTGAGTTTAAGGATCTCACAGTCCGATGTTAGTTTTAAGACATCACGGTCGAGGTTAAGGACATCATAGTCCGTGTATTTAAGGACTCCACAGTCCGGTATGTGCTCTGGATGCTTCACACGAGTTCACTGCAGCGCTCTGCGAGGACCGGGATCAGCTCTGGACGTTTTCCATGTGGTCAGAAGTGACGTTATCCGCGTTCTGCGTAACCAGAAATTTTTCTCTAGATGCTTCCCATGGGTTCGCAGCCGTGTTCGGCGAGGACTAGGCTCCGCTCTGGATGCTTCACACGGATTCACTGCCATGCTCTGCGAGGACTAGGATCCGCTCTGGGCGTTTTCCACGGGGTCAGAAATGACGTTATCCGCGTTCCACGTGACCATGAATTTTGCTCTAGATGCTTCCTACGGGTTCGCTGCCGTGTTCGGCGAGGACTAGGCTCCGCTCTAGATGCTTCACACGGGTTCACTGCCGTGCTCTGCGAGGACCAGGATCCGCTCTGGACGTTTTCCACGGGGTCAGAAGTGACATTATCCGCGTTCCACGTAACCAGGAATTTTGCTCTAGATGCTTCCCATGGGTTCGCTGCCGTGTTCGGCAAGGACTGGGCTCCGCTCTGGATGCTTCACACGGGTTCACTGCCGTGCTCTGCGAGGACCAGGATCCGCTTTGGACGTTTTCCACGGGGTCAGAAGTGACGTTATCCGCATTCCACGTAACCAGGAATTTTGCTCTAGATGCTTCCTACGGGTTCGCTGCCGAGTTCGGCGAGGACTAGGCTACGCTCTGGATACTTCACACGGGTTCACTATCGTGCTCTGCGAGGATCAGGATCCGCTCTGGACGTTTTCCACAGGGTCAGAAGTGACGTTATCCGCGTTCCACGTGACCAGGAATTTTGCTCTAGATGCTTCCCACGGGTTCGCTGCCGTATTCGGCGAGGACTAGGCTCCGCTCTGGATGCTTCACACGGGTTCACTGCCGTGCTCTGCGAGGACCAGGATCCGCTCTGGACGTTTTCCACGGGATCAGAAGTGACGTTATCCGCGTTCCACGTAATCAGGAATTTTGCTCTAGATTCTTCCCACGGGTTTGCTGCCGTGTTCGGCGAGGACTAGGCTCCGCTCTGGATGCTTCATACGGGTTCACTGCCGTGCTCTGCGAGGACTAGGATCCGCTCTGGACGTTTTCCACGGGGTCAGAAGTGACGTTATCCGCGTTCCACATAACCAGGAATTTTGCTCTAGATGCTTCCCACAAGTTCGCTGCCGTGTTTGGCGAGGACTAGGCTCTGCTCTGGATGCTTCACACGGGTTCACTGCCGTGCTCTGCGAGGACCAGGATCCGCTCTGGATGTTTTCCATGGGGTCAGAAGTGACGTTATCCGCATTCCACGTGACCAGGAATTTTGCTCTAGATGCTTCCCACGGGTTCGCTGCCGTGTTCGGCGAGGACTAGGCTCCGCTCTGGATGCTTCACACGGGTTCACTGCCGTGCTCTGCGAGGACCAGGATCCGCTCTGGACATTTTCCACGGGGTCAGAAGTGACGTTATCCGCGTTCCACGTAACCAAGAATTTTGCTCTAGATGCTTTCCACGGGTTCGCTGCCGTGTTCGGCGAGGACTAGGCTCCACTCTGGATGCTTCACACGGGTTCACTGTCGTGCTCTGCGAGGACCAGGATCCGCTCTGGACGTTTTCCATGGGGTAAGAAGTGATATTATCCGCGTTCCACGTAACCAGGAATTTTGCTCTAGATGCTTCCCACGGGTTCGCTGTCGTGTTCGGCGAGGACTAGGCTCCGCTCTGGATGCTTCACACGGGTTCACTGCCGTGCTCTGCGAGGACCAGGATCCGCTCTGGACGTTTTCCATGGGGTCAGAAGTGACATTATCCGCGTTCCATGTAACCAGGAATTTTGCTCTAGATGCTTCTTACGGGTTCGCTGCCGTGTTCGGTGAGGACTAGGCTCCGCTCTGGACGTTTTCCACGGGGTCAGAAGTGAAGTTATCCGCGTTCCACGTAACCAGGAATTTTGCTCTAGATGCTTCCCATGGGTTCGCTGCCGTGTTCGGCGAGGACTAGGCTCCGCTCTGGATGCTTCACACGGGTTCACTGCCGTGCTCTGCGAGGACCAGGATTCGCTCTGGACGTTTTCCACGGTGTCAGAAGTGACGTTATCCGCGTTCCACGTAACCAGGAATTTTGTTGATTATATCCGCATTTCACGGGGTTGGGATTTGACACTCGGTCGTCTGTACACCGCCGAGTCATGGAACTGGGAGTTGCCGCTATTCCGCTTTGCTTGATGTTGTGTCTGCTGAGACGAATGTTGAGATGATCTCCAAGCCATCTGTGACCCATCAAGATTCGGCTTCTTCTTCTGATGAAACCTGGGGGAGGAGTGTGATTCCTTCTTTGTTTGCACCCCTGGATTGTATACAGGGATTGATGTAATATCACCTGTAGGGCATAAATTTTATTTTTATTTTTATTTTGTTTCTTTCCGCAATGCTCTATCATTTCTGCTTTTATATCGCGAAGGTCGCGATTGCCCCATCATTTCGGCTATTGTTCGCGGTGCCCAATCATTTCGGCTATTTCGCATGCATACATTTTTACTTGCTGATTTTGTCGCAAGTTGTCCCATCATTTCGGCTATTTCGTATGCATGTGTGGCTTGCTAGCTTTTCGCTTCAAGCTTGGGATTAGACACCGATTTCGGCATCAGCACCGCTACAACTGGGATATTGCCAGGAGCGAATCATCATTTGCCTCTATCGATGTCGAACAAAGTTGGCTTAGTAAACAGGGTTAGGATCCTGTCGACTAAGGCTTTTGACTTCATGAGCCATAAGGGTCTCATAAAGGTATTTCTCCCTACAAGTCGTGAGGATCTCATATGTGCGTTTTCTCCTTAGGAATCGTGAGGACTCCTAAGTGTATGGCTTCTTGTAAGTCGTAAGGATCTTATAAGAGAGTTTTTCTCCTTATAAGTCGAGGGGACTTACAAGGGTTGTTTACCGTGCGAACATATCCCTAGTCACGGTTGGGACTTTGTTAGGGAAATGTTTATTCGCGCCCGTGGATTGTATACAAGGGTCAGCACTGAGCAGCTTATAGGGCAGTATTGGAGGTTATGGGAGCTACTTAAGAACAGGTTCAGGTCTCTGTAACTTAAGACTTTTGAATCTTATGAGCCATGAGGATCCCATAAGAGGGTTCTCCCTACGGGTCGAGAGGATCCCGTAGGTGTAATTTCCCTTTTAGGAATCGTGGGGATCCCTAAGTGTGTTGCTCCCTTGTGAGTCGTAAGGATCTCACGCGGGTGATTTCTCCTTACAAAGTCGAGAGGACCTTGCAAGTGTCTTTTAACGAGATTGCGTCCTTTTTGGGTTTTCACAAACACTCGCCGGTAGCCCTGCTGTTTTTACTCACGGAGCCCTTTCGGGTTTTCATCCGTGCCCATTTTGCTTATGGACATACCGTCTTCCCCCCTTTTTTTAACGAGGTTGCGCCCTTTCGGGTTTCCACAAGACTCGCCGGTAGTCCTGCTGTTTTACTCACGGAGCCCTTTCGGGTTTTCATCCGTGCCCATTTCTCTTATAGACATACCGTTTTCTTTTTTTTATTCTCTTATTTTTTATTTTAGTTTCGGGATGCTGCAATCCACCGTAGTTTCTCGACATCTCGATCAATAGCTAGTTTTAGGACATAGTGGTCCGTTGTTAGTTTTAAAGACGTCTCAGTCCATCGTTAGTTTAAGGGCGTTTCAGTCCGCCGTTAGTTTAAGGACGTTTCGGTCCGTAGTAAAGAAAGCCGGTTACTACTTACAGAGTTTAGGCTTAGGAAGATAGCGAGCGGACATGGTCGTCGTCATCTATCATTGACCTAGACCGTGACTCGTCAAGCATAGTATTTCTTCAGGAAGCGACCGTTTATTGGCCTGAAAGGTCTTTCACCATGCATATCCATGAGTAAATAGGCTCCACCTTGGTAGACCTTGTCTATGATATACGGGCCTTCATAGTTCGGCTCGAATTTCCCCCACTTAGCACGATTGGGGATCATAGGTCTTTTGACCACTAGCACGAGTTCGCCTTGGTGGAATATCCTCGGCCTGGTCAATCTTTCATATGAGCGCGTAATCTTTACTTTATAAGCTTCCAGATTTTGCTGCGCCAGGAGCAGGGTTTCATCAAGGGCATTGAGCTCCTCGAGGCGAAGGCGAGCATTCTTTTCGTCCGTTAGCTCATAATAGACTGCCACTCGTAGAGAGGGTAACTCTATCTCGAGGGGGAGTACCGCGTCTGTACCGAATACTAATGCGTATGACGTTGTGTTCGTGGCCGTCTTGAACGTAGTTCGATACGCCCAGAGAGCTTCATGCAGTCTCTCGTGCCAGTCTTTCTTATTTCGAGACACCGTCTTCTTCACAATCTTCATCAAGGTCCTATTGAAAGCCTCAGCTAAACCGTTAGCTCGGGGATTGTAGACCGATGAATATCTCCAGTCTATGTTATGTTGTTGTGCGAAGCGGCTGATTTTGTGGCTCCTGTAGGCTGGCCCGTTATCGGAGATGATCCGTCTCGGAGTTCCAAACCGATAAATGACGTGTGTCTTGAAGAAATGGAGGATATTCTCCGTCTTCACTTCCCTCAGCGGTACTACTTCTGCCCATTTGGAGAAGTAATCCGTTGTCGCCAAAATGAATCGATGTCCTCTGGATGATGCTGGCTCGATGGGGTCGATTATGTCAGTTCCCCACATTTCGAACGGCCAGCTAGCCACCGTTGGATGTAGTAGATTTGGATGCTGATGGATAAAGTCTCCATGAATCTGGCATGAGTGGCACTGTTTCGCATACTCGAGGCAGTCCTGGATCATCGTGGGCCAATAATAACCCATCCGTTTGTCTTCAACTTCATCTTTGGGCCAGCTTGGTGAGAACCGCAGAGCCCGTCGTGAACTTCTTGGACGACTCTTCTTGCTTCGTTAGGTCCCAGGCATCTCAACCACAGAGAATCAAATGACCTTTTGTATAGAGTATCGTTGACGAAGGCGAAAGATAGGGCTCGCTTCATGAGCTGATGCTTTGAGGACGCATCTTCAGGTGTTCGACGGGATTTGAAGTAGTCTATAAAGACTTCTTTCCAATCTTCGACCTTTTTTTGGTCTTTTATTTGCATAGCCATTTTCTCAGTCGCTCCTTTTTCTTCGGACGACTCCGGAGATGTTTCTGCCGGTGCGAGAACCCGACGGCTTTGCACAACGATCTTCACGTCATTGAGGTTGTCACGCCCCGCTTCCCAAAATACGGAATACGAGGGGTTGACAAGGCCAGCCATGCTCCTACGGTCAAGGAAACATCCTGCCGTAGTCACACTTCGGCTTCTGGCTTTACATGGTAATCAGTAAATAATGCGCAGGTAATGAGAAATGCAGTAACTGGAACAAAACAGTATAAAGAACTGACCTGATGGGAAACAAAAGGTATAACCTTGGATAGCTAATCAAGATGCCCGTGATGTACGTCTAGTCCTGGTCCAGGCTAAATTTCTCCTCACACTGAGCATGCATACTCAGGTCGTCAGAGCGACACAATAGCAATATAATATATAAATTCATGTGACAATTCTAACAGTGATAACAGATATATACACAGTAAATCAATGACGGTATAGGTATGAACATGCAGTAATCAATGCAGCGGAACAGTAAAAGCAGTAGAATGATATGCCACGTATGTCAACACAGTAAGTATGTGTATCGATGCTATCATCCCTATCAGTCTCTAAGTCTCACTGTACAGGTCACTAAACCTATCGTCAGTCCAAGTGTGAGAGTCAACCACTCGCGAGTGTCCTCCACCCAAGGGCAGGGGACCACGGGCCCAACATGTAAATCACGGTAATAATCATGTACCCTGTAAATCTCCATATATCTCCCTAAATATATAAGCCGGCATGGGACTCCCGAGATTCTGTTGAACTCACACTCAAACTACCCCACACCCCGTGGTCTACATCAAACACTAACCATAACCTTAAATACCAATCGGTCCGTGACAAGTCTGCGCGAGAACTGGAGGCAGGACCTCCATCAAGCACGTCCCGACTAATACCTAAGATAAATGGCAGTGTCTGGTGCCTTATCTGTGACACCCGTGCAAGAGCTTCCATAAGTGTCCCATACCACTTATAGTTACACGTACACGCGTCCCACAGACGTCGACAATGCAATAGAATAATAAGGTTCACTGATTGTGTACAAGTACGTGTCACTTTCACTTATTCACTTATACACGAACACTAACGTACTTGCCACAATCATCACTAATACCTAACACTGGGTAATGCACGTTATCACTAAGTTATCAATGTAGTGACATGTGTATGATATGATGCGTGAATAGTATGTAAAGCATGATTAGGGTGTCATGAATCAATAATCTACCAATTGCATAATTTATCATAAATCAAACGTGTACAGTTTAGAGAAACGATAAACAGGTAATAATTAGTATGTTCAGTTATCTATCCATCGAATTTAGTTTCATGCCAATCGGTTCCAGGATCACTAATTATAGCCATTTCATTTTAAGCGTTCACGACTGGAAATCCGGTTTCAGAATCGGAAGTCCGTTTCACAATGCATTTTAATCCCAGTTGGGATCAGATTTTAGCAATGCTACAGTTGAATAAAATCTAGGGCTTTCAGTAAGGTTTTCAACGCAACAGGAGGATCTTCAATCGCGTCTGTACGTCAGGAGATATGCACTGTTCAATACTAGTATGTCAATTCTGATTCTGTTGGGACTGTTATACGTCCCGATCTTATAAATTACAGATTAAATAACAAACGATAACGAAACAGGATGAACCCACTTGTGTTGTCTAGATAACAGATTCACCTATAATAAACAGCGGAGTTACCCAACCTACGAGTTAAGGAAACAAGGTGGTACCCATTACGGAACAGCACCTAATAAACAGAGTCGCTCTGGACTGCAGTCCAGAGTCGCACTCCGATCCAAATCTTGTCACCATTTAAGTACAGAAACTAATATAAACTTGCATAGAGTTAGATTTCGTCGAGTCGTCTTCGATTTGAGCCCTCGAGCGCATCATTCCAGTATGTATATAATTTATGGTAATTTTAACGGTTTTCAGGTGTAAGAAAATTCCAGTTTTACGGGTAAACTTGGGGGTAGTCGTTTTAGTCGTTAACGGTCATATTATCCAACGAAATTCACACACTAGGTTCACAGCTATACGGGCCAAACTATACCATTTAGTTCCGTCAAATTTGATGAGTATTTTCATTGGTAACACACGTCGAACATGTATGGCACACAATTGATCTAAAATTGTAACTTTATGATTTAAGTAATCTAAGATTGTAACTTGAGTATATAGCATGTAATCAAGTAAAATACTTGCCTGGGGATGTGTCGATGACGGTACTGCAATGGCAACGGCACGATCGCAACACACGCGCGGCAACTTGACTTGGCTCGAACTCGAGTCTCGGCTCAAACTTGGTACGGTCTTGACGACGAGGGTGGTGGTCGTTGGTGTGTCGAGGCCGATGGTGAGGAGAGAGAGTTGTATAGAGAGAGAGACGGAGTGATAAAGGGAGGCAGAGAGGGGAGAACAGAGAGGGAGTGGGTGCAGGGCGAGAAAGAGAGAGAGAGAGAGAGTTAGGGGAGGAGAGAGAGATATAGCAGAGAGAGATTGAGAAATAAAGAGAGGTAGAGAGTTAGAGGGAGAGAGAATTAGAGTGAGAGTGGGAGAGAACTGGAGAGGGAGGGAAGAGAGATCCAGAGAGAGAAAAAGCACCCAGAGAGAGAGAGGGGAATTTAGAGAGAGACAGAGAGGGTGAGTGAGATCAGAGGGAGTGAGAGAGAGCAGAGGGTGAGAGAGAGATGAGAAGGTTCGAGAGGGAATGAGAGAGAGAACGAGAGAGAGATGAGGGCGACGATGATGATGATGATGACGAGGAGGGTGCAGGGGAGGCTCGCCGGTAAGGGGGTACGGGCGTAGGCTCGAGAGATGGAGAATGGGAATGAGGGGGGGCTCGGGGCGAGGAGAGGGTGGTGAAGAGGAGAGAGAGGTGCAGAAGACGGGGGTCGTGAGGGTTGTGCGCGGTGGTGAGGTCGTCGTCGTCGTCGAGAGAAGCGGGTGATGGGCGATGGAAGCGGGAGTGGGTTCGAGAGAGAAGGAGGAAGGATAGAGAGGAGGGAGAGAGAAGGGTGTGCAGGGAGAGAGGAGGAGAGATAGGGGAGACAGGGTCGCGCGTCGTGGAGAGTAACGCGCGCGAGCGACGGGGCGCGAGCGTGGGCGAAGGCGACGGGAGTGGGTCGAGCGCGCGGGGAAAGGAACTAGCCGTTGAGGAAGAAAGGGTAGCGGGCCGGGTCGGGTAGCGGGCGCGGATGAGGGGATGAGGCTGCTGGGTTGGGCCAAGAAGAAAAAAAAGAATTAAATAAAGAAAATGAAGCTGAAGCTCTGGGCACGGGCCGGGCCAGAGATAAAAAGGAAATTAAGTTTATAAAATAAAGGAATGGGCTGAGGACTGATGTGCCGGCTTATGAATGGAAAATCAAAGAATAAAATGAGGAAAAAGGGATGGGGCCGGGGCTTGGATGTTGGGCCGCAGGGAAAAATAAAAAAGGAAAAGAAAATGAAAGGGCCGGCTGGGTTTAAGGAAAAATAATGGTGAGGAAAAGAATTAAGGGCCGGGCTAGAAATAGTAATAATATTAGGAAAGAAAATGGGTAGTGGGCTTGGGATTTGGGTTTAGGGTAAAAAGGTTTTAAAAATAAATTAATAATTTTAAATAAAATAAATAATAAAAACAAACTGTATAAGTTAAAGAGAGATACGTTTTATTGGTATAAAAAGGGGCTGGGTGTTACATCATACCACCCTTACAAAAATTTCGTCCTCGAAATTTAAAATAGACGATAAGTTATACAACATAGGCGAAAGCTATTATATTGCAAACTAACACATAAAGATTTACTAGAAATCCATGGACGAAGAAATTTGAAGGTATAAATATGTAAGAACAACATACAAAAAGATAGGTCTAAATAGATATAAGACAGGAACAACTACAAAGGCAACTTATATGTATACGAGAATAGTAATAACAACAATAACGAACAATATTATTCGAGGCGTACTCGATAAAATCGAACCCAACTATGTGCACATATAAGTATATTAAAAGTAGCACAGCAGAAATAATAAGTATAAAGTACAACCACTTATAATAGTAACCATAGGTACAACACCCGAAAATAAAGTAACGATAATTAAATAGTGAAAGATTTGTCGGTAGGTTAAAACATTTTAGGACGATGTATCAGTCAAATAACATAGAAAACTCATATAGTGAAAATAAGGAACATGGAGCGAAAATATGCGCGATGTAAGGTTGCGCTATCGAAAAATAATGGGAAAGCTAGTGGTAAAGTACTTGAAATGCGTAAAACGGGAATAGTCGATAAAACACACTCTTTGATAAATACAGGATGATGAAAACCAAATTTCGAATAATACAGTCCCTAAATATATATAGGGTAAATAGGAAAACACACAAAATGTACAGGGCTAGCTAGGGTAAGGATTACAAGGAAGTGTGGATCATTCAAAGGTTGGAGTATGGCGGCTTTAGGCTGAAGATCAAGGAGATTGGGATCGGGTCAGCACAGGAAGTAAGGGTGAACAACAAAGGACTACAAGGGAAAATGTATGGGGAGGATAACGGTCAGTACATCCTATGAATCAAGAATTTGAAGGGTTAGCGAAATCGGAAAGCAGTGTGCTTCTGGTCTTCGGGATGCATCTTTATCTGATTGTATCCTGATGATCTGTCCATGAAGGAGAAGACTTCGTGAGTGGACGTATTGTCTATCATCGGCTCGATAACGGGCACTGGGAAGTCGTCTTTTGGGCAAGCTTTGTTGTGGTCCCGAAAGTCTACGCAGATGCGCACTGTCCCATTTTTCTTCATCACCGGGACGATGTTGGCTATCCAGTCAGAATACTGAACTTCTTGGATGAAACCAGAGTCGATCAACTTCTTGACCTCAGCGTTGATGCTCATCTCAAGCTCGAGCCGTATTCTTCTCGGTGCTTGTTTGACTGGATTGACGTCCGGGGATATTGCCAATTTGTGGACCGCAATCTCTGGATCTAATCCTGGCATTTCGGAATAGTTCCATGCGAAGCAATCTCTATGCTGCATAAGTACGTCTTTTAACGCAGCCACCCTTTCTTCAGATAGCAGCTCACTGACGAATGTCGGTCGCGGGTCAATTGTCGTCCCCAGATCAATTTTCTTGAGATTATCTGCAGTGGTGTGTATTCCATCTTCCAGCTCATTTGGCGCCGGTGGAAACTCTGAGATCACCTCGTCATTATTGTTTTCGAAGCACCAGGGGAGGTCATCCCTATCCTCAGGCTCTTCTTTTGATAATGTTATCATATGACAAGTACGAGCTCGCTTCCAAGACCGATGTAGATCCGGTTCTACCCTCGTGGATTTGGGTTCATGCTTCTGCGGCGGTGTTATCCTCCAACTGTCGGATAGAGCGACCTTGCCAAGCTGATATTGATCTTCGATCCAGTTCTTGAAGGTGAAGCAGTTTTCGAGAGGGTGTCCTATTGCTCGGTGATAAGAGTAATAGTCTGGGTGAGAGACCTCGTTAGCTTGCTCGGGGTGTTTAGACTCCGGAAGTGTAATCATTTGATATTTTATAGCGAGGTCAAGTATCTTCTTTGTCTTGTCTTGAGGAAAAGAATATGCTCGACTCATCTTCTTCATAAGGGACAAATCCGGACCGCTCGATTCCCGATCGCGTGATTTCTTGGTCCCGCTTTGTCGCTGTCGAATGCCTTTTCCACTCTTTGACTTGTTTCGGCCTCTGCGTCGAGCCTTTTGTACAACAGGTTGACAGGGAGGAGTATTTTCACCTTTCGCAGCATGTTGAAGAAGGCGCTAAGTCCTGGCTTTCTCGTAGATGGCCATTTTGCGATTATGGTCGTCTCGAACTTTTTGACTAGCTTCCCTTATAAGCTTGTCCATTTGTTCTTCGAACGACGGACTGGGCATTTTCACGTCGGGAGCCTTTTCCGATTCAGGGTTAGCATTCTCCCATTGAGCATCTCCTTCTTCATCAAAGTCATGTACGACATAGCAGTTGCGGAGTAGCTTCCGTTTCTTGGACCGAACATATCCAAGCCCGATCGCTTCCACTCTCCCGTTGGGCAACTTGCGCTGAGTTCCGTGAACGTTCCAGATCCTGTCATAGAACCTAGCTTTTCGAGCGGTCTGTTTGAAAGGTATCCCTTGGCGCTTCAATAGTCTTTTCAAGCCTTCTGTGTAATATCTAGGCAGACGGATGGGCTGGAGCCTGTCAAGTATAGAATCCGCGCCGTGCCAGATTTCTTTCTCCACTTTGGTTTCCCCGGAGCGGTAGAATAGGATCGCCTTTTCGCCTTCTCGCCTGGGAGGGACATAGAACGTCTGCAGCTCTTCCACACTGTAAGTGTCAAGCACGTCTAGTTCTTTATGATGTTTGGGTGGAGCCATAGCAATTTGCAAACTTTGCTCTTCGTCAGCGAATATTTGTATTGATGGCCGAGCGGAGAATATAGCATGGACCTCATCTTCTAAGTCGCTGCCAAGGATCAACCTAGGAGTGGACGGTCCTGGCTTGTTGTGCTGAGGTGGACCTGAATAAACTACCGCTTCCTCTTCTTCAATATCACTCCCGAAGACTGGAATGGTGGTGATAACTTTGTTCTCCGGTTTGTGACATCTCTCCGTATCCTTGAAATCTGGAAAAAAGTATTTTGCATCTTCGTACTTGCGGACATCATTCACGGAGAATGGATTCAGCTCTCCTGTTACGGTATACTCGAAACCATCCTTGAAGTATTTCATACACTGATGTTGTGTAGAAGGGATGATGTTGTACTCGTGTAACCAAGGCCGGCCGAGTAAAGCGTTATAGCATGTCTTGGCGTCAATGACGTGAAATTTAATATCCGTAACAAGCAGCCCAAAGCGCAGCGTCAGTATCACAGACCCAAGGGTCCGTGATGACTGGGAGTCAAAACCGGAGATGGTGATTTTATCACGAGCGAGGTGCTGGACGCTCATGCAGATTTCCTTCAACACTCGCACGTTAAGGAGATTGACAGAAGACCCATTGTCGACCAGGATTTTGCCTATCTTTATATCGTGGTAGTATCCTGAGACATAGAGGGGACGGTTGTGCTCGCATGTCCCAAGGAGGAGGTCTTCATCACCGAAAGTGATATCGGCTGTGTGTACTTCCTCCAGCTCGTCCTTTATCTTTTCTTCGGCGAGAAAAGCTTGGAATTTCTTTGGTTCCTGTAACGCCTTGATCAATGAATCTCTTGCTTCTTTGGACAGTAAAAGGGCGTCGAGAATGCTGAGCTGCGAAGGTAACTTCCTCAAGTGTGCCAGAACGTTATAATCCACCTTACTTTTCTTTGGCGGGTCCTTGGCAGTCAGCTCTTTCATGACTTGGTCATCCAGGGTGATATCCTCAGTGACCTTTTCTTTTCCCTTAGCTTTTCTACTCGTGGGTCCGAGATTCTTTTCTGGAAGCGTGCGTTTGCGCAGCTGAATGTTTCCACAGGCCTTCGGTTCCTCCTCCTTCCCCGAGGTGGATTCTTTAAAGAGAGGGCCAAGAGCTATCTCTTCGTCAGAGTCGCCCTGAAGGTGAGAACGTGCGATCCCCCGGTGTTGACCATGCGATAGTTACTGGTAGTTCTTTCATGCTCCTCAGTCACACTTCTTTGCTCCCGACGAGTTTTGTGTTTCATCCGCTTAAAATGTTTCCGGTGAGCAACATATCCCTGCCACTATCTTTTAAAAGCGTCGCACTCTTCGGTAGGTGTAACACCCGAGTTCATTTATACCAATTCCAGTTCTCATATTTCTTATTCGTGATATTTCTTCATTTATCGTGTTTGAGTGCGAATGGTAGTTTACATTTTTTTATATTGCATTCGACCCGACCCGCTTACGGGAAACCATCTTGATTCTTGTCTATGAGATATCCCTGCTAGCTTGTGGATCCGTGCATTTTTCTTGTTGCATATCTTGCATGCTTGCATTTATATCTAGCTTTAACTTTTTTTTTAATAAAACAAATAAAGTCAAAGAAAATATTTTTAAAATAGTTAACATAGCCTGCTTGATACCCCAACCCTGTGGTAGCATCCGCGCATCTTGTTCTCGTCCCGTTCAGTGAAAGGGACGTGTTTGGATAGCTACGCGCACGTACGTGCATCCGTTCTTGGGGGTATACATTTTTGTTACCTGGGCATTCATTTTGAAATTTGGACGTTGCATATATTTTTCATATTTTAAATCTGAAATTTTAGACCCAACCCGGACGCGTTTTGAAATACTTTTGTATCCGCCAAAATTCAATTTATTTAAATCTTAAAATTTAATATTTCTAACAGTTCCTAAATATTCGATAACCAAATTAAAATCTTATAAAAAAATTTCAAATCTTTTTCTAACCGCCTCCAGCCTTTCTTTCCCTATACTGTGGTCCCCACCATCTCGAGCTCTCCCTTTCTTTCTCTCTCTCTCTCTCTCTTTCTTCTTTTCTCTCTTCCCCTCTTCCTTTCTCTCTCCCTAGAAGCAAACAAAACTATCTCTCCTTACTGTTCCTTCCTCTCTCTCTCTCCCCTCTCGATCTCTCTTCTCTCTATCTCTTTCCTCTCTCTCTTCTCGCATTCTCTCTCTCCCTTTCTCTTTCTGCCTTCCTATCTCTCTTTCTCTCTCAGTCTCTCTCTCCCCCCTCTAATTTTATAATTCTTTTCATAAATTTACGTACTCTCTCTCCTCTCTCTCTCTTCTTCTTCTCCTTCTTTATTTCACTTCCCTCCGAAGCCTCGCGCCCCTGCCTCGCCTCACCGTCGACCTTCACGTCGTCGACCGACCCTAACCCTCGACCTAGACTCCTACCGCCACCACACCTACTCGACCACCATCTCCATCACCTCGCCGTTGATCGACCTTTTCACCGAGCACCACCTTGAGACCCAAACCCACGCCCTAGCCTTCGCTCGTCTCACCGCCGTTGCCGTCTCACCCTCAACCCTATCCACTTCTCAACCTCAACCTCATCTCGCTCATCTCTCTCCACTGCATCCCCGACGACGAGACACGGGGAACCCAAGAAC